>CM060408.1:24010203-24469670 GCA_030545235.1 Helianthus tuberosus
AAAATTGAGGAATGTGCAACTGTGTAACTGAGATTAAACACAAAAGGCTAGTGTTTAATTCACTCAGTGTTGGCTCTGATACCAACCTGTCACACCCCGATATTTCCACGTATTACCGGTGGGCCCGGTGGGGAGTATCGTGACGTAGTTGATATCATCATAGTCAAACAACACAATTTTTAAATGCACAGCGGAAGCAAAAGATAGATTTATTTCAACCGAATAAATTGTAATATCAAGTATCACAAAATAGTTGAAAAAGATCCACAGGCGGATCAAATAAAAAGGAAACATACATCAGATTTAAAATGCATCCAAGCTTGCGAGACTCTTATTGATGCTAAGGAGAGGCCAGCCTATTACGAGTAGTACCTGCACTTAGCCTTTTTGGGAAAAAAAAACGTCAGTTTACACTGGTAAATACAATTAACTGACTCATTTTGAAAAGGTTTAGAAAATTGATTTGAATGCACAAGGCACAAAATATTTTATAACTTGGGATAATTATTTATATATAAACTTGTAAAAGAATTACATGTTCGTTATACGTTCAGTAGCCCGGGTTGAATACCGGGTTAAAGATTAATAGACACACCACATGATATAGTCCCGCGGCGAGTTATTCTCGTAACCGGCGGTTATACCTTTTTATTTATATATATGCACTGGCGGGTGTACGCCTACACCCCGTGCTAAGGTCGTGGCCATTTCATGAATGATGCCAAGGATATCCGGGACATGGTCATTAACCCCCCAAAGGCTTTAAGCAAACAAAACAATTTAAACAGGTCATATCAATAAATTAACCTTCATACGATCAAAAATTCAATGCCCGACCAAGCGGTATTTTATATACCGTACCCCAAGCTCGTATAGGGAAAATAAGTTAAAAGTATTTACCTTTGCAAGTAATAATCACAAATATCAAGTGCACGTAGCTTTTACCGGGTCTCCTATTCTGGAACGAAGGTTTATAATAACCTATTAGATTTCTAACGGGTCTTTATTTAAGCCTAAACTTAGACCGGTTAGTTTTAAAGGAAGATACGGTTCAAACGCACGATTAAGCGAAGACCGGAATAGAATGAGATTTAGACCCGACAAGTTTGGATACTTGTGTAATATGGGTAAACTAAACACATTCTGGATTTTAAGACAAAAATGATAAGGTTTGACCCGTTTTGGTCAATTTATGCAAACTAGTTACATAAACCGAACCGAACGCGAAAGAGGCGTAACGGGTAACCATAAGAGTCATATACAGGTTTCCTAAGTTAATATGCCTTAAATATGTTGTGACATCAGTAAGATATCTACTATTATGCCCAAAACGGATTTAAACTCAATTTACGCCCCGTAGGGGTATTTTGGTCATTTTAAAGGTTATAAAAGAGTTTAAATATTAATCTGAGTTAGAAGTCTGATATAATCAGTAAAAATACTTATTTTTATAAGTCATAATAGTAGGGTATCGTAATTATGTGAAATTTATCTTTTATAACTAAACTATGCACCGTAGGGGCATTTTGGTAATTTCACTTAAGCCTAAAAGGTCAAAACTGGAAATCTGAGTTTAAAAACTTTTGCTCATTGTTAAAATATAAAAATTTACTGAAAATATCAGTAGGCATCAAACCTTATGTGTTTAAAATAGTTTTATTACATACTATGTGTTAAAAACGCTTAAAAAGGCGATTTTAAGCTATTACCGGGTTTTATAAGTAAAAATGATATGTTTATTATTCCAGGAGGCTTAAATAATTTATTTATCATATAAAATCAGTAGAAAAAGGTTTGAGATCAAAAGGATTTGTAAAACTCATTTTATAGCCCAAAAAGGGCAAAACCGACAACTACCGAATTAAGCTTAGAACCCTATGTTATGCTCAGCCTAAAAATAAAGAAAAATCTTCAAAAATCCCAAAATATTATTTTAAATCAGTAGGTAAAAAGTTTGGTATCAAAAATTGGGTGTAGTTAGGCTTTATGCTAATTACGTCGTTTATTTAATAAAAAGGTTTCTAATTGCGCTAATGAGCATAACTCGTAATCTAGACCTCAAACTGATGTCAAATTTTAGGGACAAGTTTATAAATTAGTAACTAAGGTTTCTATTCTCTTATATTTTCAAAAATCACGTTTTAAGGTCATATGGGCATAATAGTCAACATTTAAGCATTTAACGGAAACATGCATATGAATCGGATAACTATTGAACCAAGTTGTATAATCACAGAGGGTTATACTAACATGTAACCTGGTCCAAATAAAGTTCTAAGGCATTTCTAAACTATGCTCAAACGGTTCAGAACTGAAAGTCAAAGCAGAAGTCAAATTATGCGACTTTCGGTTCCGAACCGAGCCTAAACTGAAAATTGTCGGGTTGAACATGTTTAGACATGTTCTTACATTAATTACCAAGTTATATTAGTGATAAAACAGGTTGCATGGCTTCTACATTGCTAATTATGTGTTAATTTGAAAATAAGTTTTCTGTTGACTTTTTAAGATTAACTTTGACCCGACAATTGACCTAGTTAGAGTGGGAATCAGAGGGTGCCCTTTTAAGGGTTTATTACCCACATAATTACCAACTCATAGGTACTTTAAATTTGAAATTTGACTGGACAAATTATGATTAATTACGAAGTCAAACCTTAATTACGACGGTTTGACTTTAAGCTAATTAACTAGGCAAAACTGAATTAAGGAAGGTTAAGGACACTTACAAAGGTCCTATGCTCGATTAGGAAGCCTAAGAAAACTTGGTTGCTGACTAGAGAGCTCCAGGAATAAGCTTGTGAAAGTTTTCAAGTGAATGTGTGAAGTGTTGCAACTAAGGAGCTTCTTATATAGTGATTTTGGTGCCATTAGATCATGACAAATAGGTCTACAAGTGTTACAAGATGGTCCCAACTGTCCCTATTGCATGAAATACCAGTGGGGAAGTCCCTGGTATAAGAAAACAAGGTTTTAAGGCGGTGCAACAAGCTGGACAGACACCTGCAGGTGTTTTCTGTCGCTGGTAGTCTGAGGCGGCCCGTGTAAGGGTCCACACATGCCTTACGCGGCCCATGTGAAGCCCAGCTTCAGGTTACTAAGTTTCAGCTATTTGCAATTTGGCCCCTGGTCCTTTTGAACATGGTTTTAAGTTTATTTCTTGCACTTTTGGCCCTCTAACTTGACTTTTAAGGGCTCCAAGGCATAACCAAACACCGTTAAGTCCTTGGTTAACTTTATGATCACCCGAAAAGTCATAAATTTCAACGTTGACGCTTTTAACCCCCCCGTATATGAATATTATCATAACTTTCTCATACTTTATCGAAACCATATGAATTTTTTATCACTTATTCTAGTGAGTATAATTAACCGTTACACAGCTTCGGGTTTGCTAAAAGGTTGCTCAGAGGTATACTTTAAACATGTTGACACATTTAACCCTTGTAGTTTGTAATTTCTCACTTTCTCTCACAATTAGCTTCGTATGATCCATGATTCATTCGTTTAAGGGTGTAAACATCGTGTAGGGTTATAGTGAAGTATATTTATCCATTGTTGACACTTTGAACCCTTATATTCACATACTTTCTTTGTTTGTCAACTTTAGTCCTTCATAAGTAATCTTTTACACGTTTAAAGCTCATGGCACGTGTCGATACATTATTGGACATAGATTTTCGAGGTGTTACATCCTCACCCCCTTAAAAGAAATCTCGACCTCGAGATTTACTGAAATAAATGAGGGTATTTTTCTTTCATTGTGGACTCTACCTCCCACGTGTACTCGGGACCTCTGCGGGCATCCCATTTAACCTTGACAATTGGCACATGCTTCCTTCGAAGCTTCTTAACATGTCGATCTTCAATTGATAAAGGTTTTTCCATAAATTTCAGGCTCTCATCTATATGCACATCCGTATGTGGTATGACTAGCGATTCATCAGCTAGACATTTCTTCAGATTGCAGATGTGAAACACATTATGGATTCCACTGAGCTCTCCAGGCAAGTTTAACTTGTAAGCCACTGATCCGACACATTCGATGATCTCGAATGGTTCTATGTACCTTGGGCTTAATTTGCCCTTTTTACCAAAACGCATCACTCCCTTCCAGGGTGATACTTTAAGCAACACTTTATCACCGACTTCAAACTTTAGAGGTTTACGCCTTAAGTCTGCGTAGCTTTTCAGCCTATCCCTGGCAGCTTTGAGACGATCTCGTATCTGAACAATCTTGTCTGTCGTCTCCAGGACTATATCAGGTCCTGTTAATTGGACATCTCCAACTTCTGCCCAGCAAACGGGCGTTCTGCACTTTCCTCCATATAAAGCTTCAAATGGTGCAGCTTGGATAGTTGAGTGATAGCTATTATTGTACGAAAATTCAATCAGTGGAAGATGTTCATCCCAACTTCCACCTAGGTCAATAACACAAGCCCTTAACATATCTTCTAGCGTCTGAATTCTTCGCTCACTTTGACCATCCGTTTGGGGATGATATGCTGTGCTAAAGTTCAATCGAGTGCCTAAGGATTGCTGAAAACTTTTCCAGAAATGCGAGGTATACCTTGTATCCCTATCAGATATTATAGACACTGGCACTCCGTGGAGAGATACAATCTCATCCACGTACAGCTGAGCTAACTTATCTGAGCTATGTGTTTCCTTAATAGGTAGGAAGTGAGCTGACTTAGTCAGTCTATCCACTATCACTCAAATAGTATCGTTTCCTTTCTTTGTCTTTGGAAACTTGGTGATAAAATCCATTGTCACCATCTCCCACTTCCAGGTGGGAAGTTCAGGTTGTTGTAGCAAACCTGACGGCTTTTGATGTTCAGCTTTAACTTGTGCGCACGTCAAACATTTGGCTACATAGGTAGCTATGGACTTCTTTAAGCCTATCCACCAGAAATTTGCCTTCAGATCCTGGTACATCTTATCAGCTCCAGGATGAACGGAGTACTTAGAACTGTGGGCTTCCTGGAGGATCACATCCCTAAGTCCTCCATAAATCGGAACCCATATTCGTCCATTTAATCTAAGGATTCCGTCTTTGCCATAGGATAACTGTTTAGCAGTTACTCCTAGCTTCTCATCAGGATAGTTAGCTTCTAGTACAGCTTCTTTCTGCGCAGCTAACAACCTTTCATTCAAACTATTCTTTAATTCAATGCTCTTGGCATTGATTCTTATGGGCTTCACCCTTTCTACTCAAGGCATCAGCAACCACGTTTGCCTTGCCTGGATGGTATCGTATTTCACAGTCATAATCATTCAAAGTTTCCATCCATCGACGCTGCCTCATGTTCAAATCCTTCTGATTGAACAAATGTTGAAGGCTTTTGTGATCAGAATAGATCACACACTAAGTTCCATACAAATAATGCCTCCACAGTTTTAGTGCAAATACAACGGCACCCAACTCCAAGTCATGGGTGGTGTAATTCTTCTCGTGCACCTTTAACTGGCGTGAAACATAGGCAATGACTTTGCCTTTCTGCATAAGCACACATCCCTTACCGGTGTGTGATGCATCAAAATATACTACAAATTCATCAATTCCATCAGGCAACGTTAATACTAGAGCGTTGCTCAACTTCTGCTTCAGAATATCGAAAGATTCTTGCTGCTTAGGCCCCCAGTCAAACTTGCTATTCTTTCGAGTGAGAAGAGTCAGGGGAGCTGCAATTCTTGAGAAGTTTTCAATAAATCGCCTGTAGTATCCTGCCAGTCCTAGAAAGCTGCGAATCTCCGTAGGCGTCTTTGGCTCTTGCCAGTTCATGATGGCTTCAATCTTGGCGGGATCTACTTGGATACCACGCTCACTAACAACATGTCCAAGGAATTGGACTTCATGAAGCCAGAATTCACACTTAGAAAATTTGGCATAGAGCTTTTCCTGTTGAAGCAGCTTAAGAATGGAATGGAGATGCTTCTCATGGTCAGCTTGACTTTTCGAGTAAATGAGGATATCTTCGATGAAGACAATGACGAATTTATCCAGATAGGGCTTGCAGACGCGATTCATGAGATCCATGAATGCGGCTGGTGCATTAGTGAGCCCAAAAGGCATCACTATGATCTCGTAATGACCATAACGAGTCCTAAATGCAGTTTTGTGCACATCTTCATCTCTAACCTTCAACTGATGGTAGCCTGACCTCAAATCGATCTTGGAGAAATAACTCGCTCCTTGCAACCGGGGATGTGAAATGAACAAAACTGGGTTAACCACGAAGATTGGATGTGTTTTGGGGGATTTTAATGGATTTAAAATGAAGATATTGGAAGATGGCATGATAGAGGGCTGAATTACGAGTACGTGGGCGAAAACGGTGAGCAAAACGGAGCTATAACAAAGAAGTTATGAAGAAAACAGTTTTCACAGGAAACCAGCAAAACCAGGAGGCGTCGGCGACGCCCTCCAGAACCCTTCGTCGGCAAAAAATGTTCGTAGGCAGTGGATTAGCGCGTCGAACGAACTTGGAACATCCAGGGGCCGTCGGGGACGCCCTAAATGACGTCGGCGACGCCCCTTAGTTTCTGCTATCACGAAATTTGAGTTTCTTGGTTATTGGGACGAATTAAAACCATCTTTGACCAAGTTTTCGGGGGTTACGAGTTATGAATGATAAAAACAGCATGAGGGATCATCTAAACATCATCTAACCCATTCCAAAAACATCTCTTCACACCTAATTGATTCCTAACCTTCACCTCTAACCTAAAACCTAACCGTTCTCCATCATCTCTAACCTAATCGATTCCACCATCATCATCACCATCATCTTCATCCTTCCACATTTCTTAAGTTATTGGGAGGAGTATGATGATTATTATAATGAATACCCTCAACCGGCATCCGAAGAACCTCAAGATTCGATGCACTCCAAGCTTGATGCTCTCATAAACATGGTGAAAGGATATCACGAGGATATCAAAGATATGAAGAAAGGGAATGAAGTGAGAGATAAATCCCATGAAGTATTGGTGATGCAAGTGGGTCAATTAGCGGAGGAAATAGCCCAAATTAAACGCGAGTGAGATGTTTTAGCTAATGGTACCATGGTTGATGGTGATGTGGTGGAAGAGGTTATAGATCTTCCAGAGCAAGAAAATGAATGTTTGAACCGAGCGGAAGACATAACGTCGCAAGACAGGTCAGAGCCAAAAGAAACCCAAATTCATATCTATCCTTCTCCCATACTTATCACTCCAACCAACAAAGTTGGGGATGAGGGTTCGGGTATAAGGATTCGAAGGGTGGTGTTGCAAGACATTGGCCAGTTTGGTAAGAAGCGACCCCGAAGTTGTACAGTACGCATGCCGAATAGAAGAAAAATAGAGTGGATTCGGCATGCCAACTATCGAGCGTATGTTGGAAACTCGGTAGGCAAATGTGCATTTCGACCACCATGAGATGCAAATCTGGTATGATTGTTGTAGAGTTTGTATTATTATTTGTTTTATTTTATTTTCTTAGTTAAATGAACATTGTGGGTGTGTTCCCTATATAACCCTCACGAGATCTACTCGTCCTCCCGAGCTATCGGGAGGTTTAAAAGGGCTTGTTGCATAAACTAAATACAACCGTGATTCCTACGAAAGTGAGTTAGGTTTGTTGTTATTGTACATTTTTTCCACATAAATCAAGGTTAATTAACGTATGGTTTAGTAATACTTTCATAAAAGTAGTAGAACTAGGTAACTAACAAATTTTAATGGTTGTGAGAAGCATGCTTCTACACAAGGGTTGAGATTTGTAGGTACATTATGTTCATGAGACGACCGCTTTGTTGAAAAGATGGAGAGCACACGAGGAACTAGCGAAAACTAGGTGCATACGTTTCTTTTTATCTTTGGTTTTTAGTTAGCAAATAAGTGGATTGTAAATTGTATTTTATTTTCCGGGGTGAAATTTTGGGGAAGGTTAGCCGTGTCACATCCCTTGTGAGTTTTAAAAGCTCTATTCTTACACATTGAGGATAATTTTTTCCTCAAGTGTGGGGATGGGGGAGTAAAAGTTTTTCGATTTTTGACCAGTTCATTTAAATACTACACATTGAGGACAATGTTGACCTCAAGTGTGGTGAAGAGGGAAAATTTTCAAAAAAAATTTTCAAAATGTCTTTGTTTGAAGCGATCTAAAAAGCACAAGTAACTAAGTTGTAGGTCCGGCTAGGGGAGGATCTAGTCGCCTAATCCTTGTATACGAACCAACCCGGTTGTGCGGAATCCAACCGAGATAGCAAACCGAGATCGAACACGTAAATAAACAACACACAAGATTCACCGATTAACACCTCTGTATTAATACGTATGAAAAGATCAGTTACAAGCTCAATGTTTACAAATGTATTTTGCAAACCCTCTAAGTTCTCTCGTGTGTGTGTGTATTCTGCTCTTGTGTCCCGTCTGAAATCACCAGGTGATTTCGTTATATATATGTTGCACATGTTGTGCGATTGGGCTGATATGGGGTTCGGCCCAAGTGAAGGAGCAGCCCACATGAAAGTTGATTGGCCCAACATCTTTACGTGCAAAACATGCAGATAGAATTTGTTGCTGTCATGCATGTGTGACATCACCATGACATCATCATGGTGATGTCATGCTGATGTGTCAACGGGAACGGTTCGCGGCTCACTGTGCTTCGCGTGTCGAACTCTGGGACGCACGACGGAGGAATGTCGTGACGTAGGGCTTGAGCCGAAGCTAACCGGGTCGAACCGAACCAAGTCGAACCGAGCCGAGTCGCGTCCATATAATATGTATCAACAAACTCCCCCTTGGACGCTACTCGTGAGGTTCAACTTCCATATCTTCCATGTCGGGGGATCTTCAAAGTCTTCACGCATTGTAAGCAGAAAGTGTATCAACAAAGCTCCCCTTTTTTTATGTAGGAAGTGTGTCGACAAACTCCCCCTTAACATAAGCTCCCCCTTGAGTTATGCTCGTGAATGACTTGATCTTCAGTACTTGAGATCCTTGTGGTGTTGATGATGGCCAGCGGCAACTCGATCATCTTCATCATTTGAGTGCCTTCACGTCATGTCTTCATTCCGAAGCTTGTCATCGACCATGTTCTCCTTGCCTTTAGAATCTGCACATGCAAGAAATCTAAACGCGTAATGAGAACAACTGCTTGGAATATAGTTTAACATAAACAAATAACACACATGTGACCATATTTCAATCAACTACCGTCCGACAGTTTGAAAGTTTAATCAAATTTGTCAATTTTAGTTTTTAACTTTCAAAACTTGCAAATTCTGACCATTTATGAAGATTTAGTCGATTTTGGTTTTCAATCAGGTTTCAGGCAACGAAGAGTCGAGATCCAACATCGTACAATCGAAAATAAGATAGAAATAAAATCTTTTTGGCTTTTAGAAAGTTTATATTAAAACACACCTAAAATCTTTTTGGTATTTTTGAATATTTCAAATGTAAAAACTGAAAGCAGTAAATAAATATTTATAGAGATGCAGAAATTAAAGAAAAATAAATATTTACAGACATTCTTTTTGCGAGTTTCGAGGGTAAGAGAATCATATCAGTGTACGGTCATGCCAAAACGCTCTTGTTGTTCAATTAGTTCACATTAAGATAAGCATCCTATAACGATTATCGGTATTGTTGTCCACATAAGCTCAACTTATCAGATGTAATCATGGAGAGGGGATACGTTAAGGTATGATTTATACTTACCGACCGGTGTTCATCCACATCACGACACATTCCCGTATCAAGGTATGCACGAGGGTTCATCTTACCGGTGAGTATACCGATTATCATCTGTTTGACCGTATATGATGTGAGAAACTCACTTATTTTGATTGAAAACAAGCCCTATGTGATAGAATCACTTATTGATGAGGAACTTGATTTTCATATGCATGAGGGCACAGGAGCAAGTCCGTGAACAGGTCAGTACTTTCGTACAGCAGAGAGACGAACTTGACTCCCGGAAAGAATCTGTGATATATTATCACTTATTTGTGGGACATGTGATTGTTGATCACTTATTGAGGTCGAATGCAGTATGTACACGTATGTATGGTATCATGGAAGATCTAGACTTGCGTCCCCGTTATTTTTACGGTAAAAGAAACAACCATGATACCCAGATGATAAGCAGCATAAAGACCGAATATCTCAGAACCTCGGCAATCTCTCAAACGAAATTTCGGTACTAAGACCATATGCCAATGAGTGGTTCCCACCTGATCTTCAGTCGATTTAAGTTTATATCACCCTGCACACTTTAAACTGATTGTGAGCCTACCGATACATCTTATATAGAACTGCTTATCGTTTTTCAGTTTAGGGTTTAAAGAGGTTTAGACAGACCACTGATGTACTATCATTTTCTCTTTTGCTCGCCAGGAAACTCATTTTTTCTTTTCTAATGTTTTTGTGTTTTTGAAATTTTTTCGATGTTTTTGGATTTTCAAATTTGGATTTACTCCCCCTAAAATCAACAAACTAAGATAAAAATTTAAAAGACACAAAGGTATTTACAAAAATGATTTTCCGATGTTGGTCTTACTCTTGTTTGACCTTAATGCCGTTTACCAATAATAAAAAGTCAAATCTTGATTTGTCAAATGCTTTGGTAAAAAGGTCGGCACGTTGGTCATCAGTGTGGACGTAAGCAACATCGATTAGCCTTTTTTCAAAGCAATCACGTATGAAGTGATACTTAATTTCGATGTGCTTAGTCTTTGAATGCTGCACAGGATTTCTAGTGATCTGTAAGGCAGCAGAATTATCAACGTAAATAGGAGTAGTTAGGAATTCAAAACCGTAGTCGCGCATTTGTTGTTGGATCCATAGGACTTGGGAGCAACAACTTGAGGTAGCAATGTATTCAGCTTCGCATGTTGATGTAGCGACACAAGTCTGCTTCTTGCACTGCCATGTGACTAGGCGATTTCCCAAAAACTGACATCCAGCCATTGTGGATTTGCCGTCGATTTTGCATCCGCCAAAATCAGAATCACTGAAAGCTATCAACTCAAAGTTATTATCCCTAGGGTACCATAGACCGGTGTCAGGGCAACCCTTCAAATAACGAAAAATCCTTTTCACAGCTGCAAGATGTGAGGCCTTCGGGTTCACTTGATATCTGGCAAGCAGGCACGTTGGGTACATTATATCTGGTCTTGATGCTGTGAGGTACATAAGAGATCCGATCATTGCGCGGTAGTATGAGGGGCTAACAGCTTCACCCTTCAAGTCTGGATTAATTCCGTGATTTTGCTGCAATGGGGTACCGATGGGCGTTGCATCAGACATCTGGAACCGGCTCAAGATGTCACCAACATATTTAGTCTGATGGATGAATATCCCAGACTCAGTTTGTTGCACTTGTAGGCCCAAAAAGAAAGTCATTTCCCCCATAGCACTCATCTTGAATTTATCCTGCATAATACGCTCGAAATTCCTACACAAAACATCATTAGTAGAACCAAATATAATATCATCAACGTATACCTGTACCAGTAGAAGATCTCCATCTTGTTCTTTGATGAAAAGAGTACAGTCGATAAGACCTCTACGAAATCCATTCTCCAGCAGATAACTAGATAAGGTTGCGTACCAAGCTCGCGGTGCTTGATGTAGACCATATAGAGCTTTGTTGAGCAACCAAACCCGATCGGGATGGATAGGATCTTCAAAACCTGGAGGCTGTTCGACGTACACCTCTTCTTCAACCACACCATGTAAGAAAGCACTTTTGACGTCCATCTGGTAAACCTTGAACCCTTTGAATGAGGCATAAGCCAGAAAGATCCGAATTGCTTCCAGACGTGCAACAGGTGCATACACTTCGTTGTTGTCGATCCCTTCTATCTGACGAAAACCTTGAACGACTAACCTTGCTTTGTTCCGAATAACGATTCCACGGTCATCCTTTTTGCTTTGAAAACCCAACGGGTACCAATCTTCTTGTAACCAGCAGGTTTCTCTACGAGTTTCCAGACACCAAGCTTCTGGAATTGTTGCAGTTCTTCCTGCATTGCTTCAACCCAAGAATTATCTTTCAAAGCTTCTTTCCAAGTTCTTGGCTCTTCCTGTGAGACATAACACGCGAAAGACCAATCATTTTGTTGACCAGATTCTCGGATAGCTGCATACAAGCCTGCATTGCTGTTGTTTCGCAACATGTTTCTTGTTTGAATGCCACTTTGCACATTTCCGATGATGTTTTGTTGAGGATGGGTATTATGAATCCTTGTTTCAGGATTTTCTCGAACTGGAATATTTATACCCAGATTGTTGAGATTGAGATCAACAACTAAATCAATGCCCGGAATTGACGAAGAGGATGATGCAGTAGCTTCAGCTGTTCTAGGAGCATCCACTGGAGGAGTACCTTCTGAAGTACCATGAACTGCTGTTGTTGGAGCTTCTTGATCTGCATCTAGAAATTCATCATCCGCTGAAGATTCGTTCAATTCGGTAGCATCGTGAAAATCCTCATTGTCGAGAGCATTATTGTTCACTGAAGATGATTCTTGATTGACAATAATTGGACGAACCAACGGTGAATCTGTTGCATTGTCACTCTCGAAAAACATCCTTGCCGCAACATTTTCTTCAACTGCTTCAACATTGATCGAATTGAAAAAGTCATCATACTCGAACATCCATGGCTGACCAGGACATTTGACTGGCAATGTGTGTCTTTGTACTCTGACCTCAGACCATTCCTCGACCCTTTTAGTCTCTAGATTCCAGACTCTTAAGTTCGGGGTGGCATACCCAAGAAAGTATCCCTCAATTGCTTTTGCCCCAAACTTTCCATTAGGATCAATTATTGTGCACGGAGCTCCAAACGGTTCAAGATATGACAAATCTGGTTTCCGTTTGTGAAGAAGCTCAAAGCAGGTCTTGTTGTGCCTTTTGACTGTAAGGACTCGGTTCAACGTATAACATGCAGAGGCCACAGCTTCACTCCAGAATGGAATGGGCAACTGCGACTCTACCAACATAGTCCTAGCAGTCTCGATCAATGTACGGTTTTTACGTTCAGCAACGCCATTCTGTTGAGGAGTATAAGCCGCACTAAATTCATGAAGAATACCTTTTGAAGTGCAAAACTCCGCCATGGCATGATTTTTAAATTCTGTACCATTGTCGCTGCGTATCCTCCTAACCTTCAAATTGTACAAATTCTCAATCTGAATGATCAAGTTTTTGATAATACCAAAGGTTTCACTCTTGTGTGCCATGAACGCCACCCAAGAAAATCTTGAATAATCATCAGTTATCACGAGGCAATATTGATCATTCCTAATACTTTTGTGCTTGACAGGACCGAACAAATCCATGTGCAAACGTTCAAGAGGAACAGCCACCGTGTTGATCTTCTTAGTCGGGTGTCGCTTCTTCGTTTGTTTTCCTTTCTGGCACGAAACACAGACGTCTTGAAGATGGAAGTTTTTAAGAGGAACACCATTCACCAATTCATTTGATACCAAATGATTCATTTTGCGTAAGTGAATGTGACCCATTCGTCTGTGCCAAGAGATTGAGTCTTTTTCTGTGGCTTTGGAAACGAAACATGTTGCTTGTGCAGACGTTGTGATAGCTTGGCTCATATCAAGGACATACAAATCATTTATCCTTGGAGCAGATAAGAGAATCCATTCTTTAGGAATTTTGAAGCCTGGTTTCAGCACATAACATCCATTTTCATCAAAGTGTACTGAGAACTGCTTGTCACAGATTTGTGAAACGCTGAGAAGATTGTGATCAAGTTGTTGCACGAAGTTGATCTTATCAAAGCTTACAACCCCATTGGATATCATTCCTTCACCAGTAATATATCCTCCTTTATCTCCAGCAAAAGCAACATAACCTCCTCTAATAGATTTGACGTCGTAGAGAAGCTTCATGTCGCCTGTCATGTGCCTGGATGCCCCACTATCAACAATCCAATGACTACTGATAGTTCCTCCTGGAACACCCTGCACATGAACTCACATAATTAGTTGGAGATGGGGACCCAAGCCATTGTGGTCTTGGGTCTTCCATTTTCATCAACAACAATAACCTCTACTTTTTGATGATTTGGAAATTGTGATGGTCCCCCTGATTCAATAACCTTTTTTGGTTTCCAGGTCTGTTTTGTTATACCAATGTTATTATTTAAAATCTTAACTTCATGGTTGTCTGAAGTTTTTAAATTGTCTGGTTTGACAGAAACAGATGTTTTGTTAACCACGTCGGTTTTAATCGCCTTTTCAATTTTCTTGACCTGTTGGCGTTTCTGTTTCTTTTCCCTTTCTTTTACAAGACGGGGATCTTGTTTTACAGAAACAGATCGCTTGCGGTCAGTTTGGTCACGGGAATCATCAACTTTGCCTTTTTGTTTATGAAGATATGGACAATTTCGAATTACATATCCAATTGTACCACATTCAAAACATGATCTTCGTTCAACAAACCCCGAAGTATCATGTGATCGTCTTGCCGATGATGATGAACTTTGTGATCTCGAGGTACTAGGTTTCGAACAGTTTGGTTCATTTCTTTTCAACACTGTTGCTTGTTTAACAAAATCCAAGTTAGATTTGTTTTCAAAAGTTTCGATTTTGTCCGTTCCCTTTGATTTCACAAAGTTCACATTCTTGTTCTTCTTTTGATTCGGCTTCCTTTGACTTTGAGTCGTTGCTTTTCCTTTTGTTTTGGTATGATTTTGCTGTTTTTGCATTGTTGGTAATTTCTGATTTCCATATTGTTTTCGAACTTCAGCCTTTGGAATAGGAGGACATTGTGTTACTGTAACATGTGATCCTGTCTTTCCCAAAAACTTACTTGTTGAATTTTCAAAAACTTTACTGATTAAAGATAGATTTACATTCTTAATCGGAAAATCTTTGTCAGAATAAATTTTATCATCACCAACGAGAGTGTACAGCAAATCCACACTTTCAGATTCTTTTGCAGACGTGGACTTGATTGCAACAGTCTTAGCGGGTTTTGCAGGAGGATCACATAGAATATGATTCTCAAGAGGTATGTCCTCTTCTTTGATTTCCGCATCAGACTTTGCTGAATCAGTATCATCAGATTCATCATCAGAAGAATCAACATCCTCAATCACAACTGGAGGATCCTGATTCGGTTCAGCAGGAGACACACATGTATCTGCTGACACATCCGATTCTGATGATACTTCCTTCTTGTATCCGAGTCCTGTTGCAAATTCCTCAACGTCCAAAGGAACAGATGGTTCAAAGTGAGTTCTATACTCCTCATCGGGCATGGCATCATAATTGTTTCTCACGGGTGGTGGACATTTCTTATATCCGATGCATGTGATATCCCTTTTCTCTTTCTGAACATCAATAATGTGATCCAACACATAGCTAGAGCTTAAATAGCTGTCTAACTTGAGTCGGATCGCCTCACTTTCAGTTTTAACACAAGCCATCTCTTTTTGCATTATCTCAAGACGAGTGATATACAAATTTATGTCAGTTTGTTTTCTGGAAACCATTTTTGTCAGCTCGGTTTTATCTTTCTTCAATTTTTCAATCATCGATTTAAATTCCTTTTCATGGTTTTCATAAAACATGTTGGCTTCTGTGCACTTAGAAAGATCCACGGTCAACTTTTGATTGTGGAGAAATGTCACATCATACTTGTCTTGCAAAGCCTCGTGTTTGCTTTGCAACTCACACCACTTAGCATTCAACGAAACATGTTTGTCTTGCAAGTCAAACAAACTAGCTTCTAAAGCATCATGTTTGCCTTGCAACTCAGACACATTTGCCTCTAAATCAGCACATTTAACATGCAATCTATCACAATTATCACAAATAACAGCAGTGGGTTCATCGACACATACCTGACTGGATGAACTGTCGACATTAGCCATAAAGGCTGAATGGAGAGAAGACGAAGAATAAGCAGCTTGATCCATCAAAATAGATCGTCTATCAGTTCCTGCTGCAGCTTCCTCCAAAAGCTCATCAATATCTACATCAACTGACACACTTGATGTCTCACCCACATGATCATCGCCTGAACTCGAGGATTCTTCATCTGAACTTCTACTGTAACCAGAAGAGTCTTCATCCTCAGAAGATTCATCACCATTGGTGGAAGATTCTCCACCACTGGCATGCTTCAGATCCTTGACAGCTTCAGCAAAACAAGCTGCTCCATCCGGTACATCATTTCCCAACTGAATTGACCAATCACAACCTTCGTCTACTTGAACCACAAGCGCCTGGTTGGCATTTGATGGTCCTGCTTGGCTTTGGTTGTTGACAGGTATCAACGTACGCTCATTGTTCCTGTTCTGATTCTGCTGATTGCCTTGATTTCTGAATGGATTCTGGTTCCCATGCTGAGCTGGCCTGGTACATTCCCTTTTAAAATGACCCCGTTCACCACAATTAAAGCACTTTACGGACTGCTTATCGAACCCATACTTGGTATCTTTCTTGCTTTCCAAGCTGGTTCTACCAGTTCTTTCCATGAAATCCTTTGCTCTCCTCACAGCACTCGCAAAGGCCCATTTGATATCCATCAAATCCATCTCTTCCTTATCAATCTGCTGATAATCTTCTTGTGTCAGATTAATGTTGCCAATCTGACCTTCCACTAACCCACAGTATGCGCTCACCAAAGTGTTTAACAGCTCCATGTGTTCCTTTGCTACTTCCACACTGACTTTAGAAAAGCTTGAGGTGTCGAGCCGTACTGTATTTGGCTTTGATTGTTGACCAGCAGATGATGTGCTTCCATAACACGCTTGTTGTTGAGCAGGAAGTGGATTCCCGTATAGATCAGTTGTCACCGGAGGCCTTTGGGTTTGTTGCTGAGGAACTGGTTGAAGCGGATTTCCATACAAGTCTGTTGTTGGAGGAGGCTTGACAGGAACTTGGATAGGATTGCCATACATATCGGTGCTAGACACAAACGCTGTTTGAATTGGAGCGTGTGAAGCAGGTCTTGCAGAAGTGCTGGGAGTTCCATAGTACATATCAGTATTATGTCGCGCTGGTATTGCAGAAGTGCTAGATGTTCCATAATACATTTCAGGATTCTGCGGCACTGGAACTCTTTTCGCCTTAAGAGTTTCTTCCTGATTCTTGTTCTCCAGAAGTTGAACAAAGTCATTGATGTTTGTTGTAGCCAAATTGCCATTGTACTTCATAATTTCCAAGAAATTATTCCATTGAGGTGGCAACGCATCTGCAAACTTTTTCACTACCTCTGCTGAAGTTGTTACAACCCCACAATTTCCCAATTCAGTCAACAGATGATGAAACCGACTTGTCAAATCTCCTAAAGATTCATTATCCATACAAGTAAAACCATCAAACTCTTTCTTTAGCAAGTCGTGTCTCAATTGACGTGTCGCTTCATTTCCTACGCCCCTTGTCTTCAACGCATCCCACAGCTTCTTTGTCGTCTTGAAGCTGACAAATTGATGGTAGATATCTTTGCTTAATGCCTGAGTAAGAATAGCATAAGCCTTCTTTTCCAGATCATACGTCTTCTTTTGATCTTCCGAAAGATCAGCAAATGTTGCAGTAGATGAAGCGGCAACCTCGATAGCTTGATCAAAATCTGTGGTAAAATGTAACCACAATTCTGTATTTTGACCAAGGACGTAGGTATGAAATCTATCAACCCATCCCGGATATTCGTTTAAATGCATCAACTTTGGAGGCCGATTCAAACTTCCGGTTTCGCTTTCGCTCAATAAAATGCTTTGAATACTAGGCGTCTGATTTGATACGAAAGCCCATTGACCGGTTGATATTGCGTTTGTTTGCGAAGATACCGGTACGGGAGATTCGGCCCACGAAGGAGATAGACTTGTATTTCTATACTTTCCCGAATCTGGAGCCGGGGTACCCCACCAACTTGGATTCATATTTTATACGGAAAAATGAACACCTGAAAAACACACTTAAATCAAACTGTTAAATCACTTTGATAAACCTTCTGTTTAAAAAAAAATTACAAGGTGTTTCGACGAAACAATTTCCACGAAACAGACTTGTAACTTTAAACTTGACGAAACTGATTTATGTATGGCCAATAACGAAACAAAGGTCCAATCTTTTGAAAATCGGCGAAACAGAATTTTGTTTGGGCTTTGGTCTTTGGTCTTGACGAAATGGAATTGTTTAAAGCCCAAAAATAAATCAAGGCCTCAATCAATGACGAAACAGGGAACAAGTGGTTAGATATTTTGCAACAATTTAAAAAGTTTATTCTTCTGACACTATGGTCAATTTTTCAAACACAAACCCAATTTTTTTTTTTTGTTAACTCATGTCCATGCTTTTCCCAACAAGCACTATGGTGAATAATATTTTAATCAATTCCAATTTCCAATTCACAAACACTCTGTACATCTCCATAACAGTCCCCTTTCCCAACACCTTGAAGTAACCGAGATTAAAATAGTCCCCTTTCCCAATAAGGTGTGCAATATTATAATTCTTTTAACAATTTTCAAGACACAAACAACCCACTTTCGGCTACACCATTTCCAATTCTACCAACTAGTAAGGTGGTGAACAATATTATAATCCCACAACAAATTCCAATGCACAAACAACTTTCACCAATAACTTCCAAGGATCAAAAAGTTGAAACACCAAAAACACTATGAAGATGTTATGAAGATATGAAGAACACAACCCAGAAAATATGAGTTTTCCGGTAAACTTATGAGTTTTCCGGTGAACCGTAAATTGCCGAACACGAATTTTTGCAAGAAAAATCACTAAAAACCAATCTTTAACATGTGAAAATGATAAACAACAAGGTTTTTATAAGAACTTCCAGCAAAACATGCAGATTTTCGAAGTTTTAAACAGAAAATTTCCAGAAAACACAAGCTTCTAAAACCCGAAAACGCTCGGTAAGATGAATATTTGAAGAACAACTTCAGAAACTTAGAAAGATGTCAGTTATTAAACAATAGAAACACTATCTTGGAGACAGCAAGTATTCCCACGCCTACAGACACCCTTGGTTTTCGAAATCCACTTATCCCATAAAATAATATTCACACATGTCCTTATTAATCCACTTAAATATATTAAACTTACAAACACTTTGATTTCAACATAAAGCAGATCAAGCACACTAGTAGACAAGAACAGTTTGAAGATCAAAATACAGTTATGAACATCTTGAAGATTTGAGGTTTCTGGAAAATGATTTTGATTATATTTGCAATTTAAAACCAATTCATATCATACTAACATGTAATAAAGCAAGATTTTCAACAACACTTTTAGCAAAAACAACAAGTTTTATCAGATTCTTTAACACATCCAACAGTAACTTTGATAAAGATCAAAAAGGTGAAACTTATCAAGAACACCTTGAATTTTCTGATAAACAAATGATTTTTCCGGTGAACAGATAAATTTCCGAAACACGATTTTGCTTGAAACTTCACTAAAAACCAATATTTATCTTGAAAACATGTGTTTTAACAAGGTTTTAATCAAAACGATCAGCAAATCAACAAGATTTTTCAGGAGTTTAACCGAAATTTTCAGAAAAATAAGCTTTTCAAAACCCGAAAAACACCAAGAACACCTCGGTTTTAACAAGGAGAAGAGCCATGGCTCTTATACCACTTGTAGGTCCGGCTAGGGGAGGATCTAGTCGCCTAATCCTTGTATACGAACCAACCCGGTTGTGCGGAATCCAACCGAGATAGCAAACCGAGATCGAACACGTAAATAAACAACACACAAGATTCACCGATTAACACCTCTGTATTAATACGTATGAAAAGATCAGTTACAAGCTCAATGTTTACAAATGTATTTTGCAAACCCTCTAAGTTCTCTCGTGTGTGTGTGTATTCTGCTCTTGTGTCCCGTCTGAAATCACCAGGTGACTTCGTTATATATATGTTGCACATGTTGTGCGATTGGGCTGATATGGGGTTCGGCCCAAGTGAAGGAGCAGCCCACATGAAAGTTGATTGGCCCAACATCTTTACGTGCAAAACATGCGGATAGAATTTGTTGTTGTCATGCATGTGTGACATCACCATGACATCATCATGGTGATGTCATGCTGATGTGTCAACGGGAACGGTTCGCGGCTCACTGTGCTTTGCGTGTCGAACTCTGGGACGCACGACGGAGGAATGTCGTGACGTAGGGCTTGAGCCGAAGCTAACCGGGTCGAACCGAACCAAGTCGAACCGAGCCGAGTCGCGTCCATATAATATGTATCAACAAACAACAACAAGGGATGGCACAACCCATTTGGCTTTTTGTCATGGTCAAGTTCAAGTTAGTAGCATGACGGGTATTTAGCGGGTGGTTATTTGGGAATAATCCACCTAAGAAACTAGCACATCATGCATGTCACATACCATACCCTTTATATATGTGAGCTTTTGAGCCACTTTTATATCATAGAATTACATATTTATGTTTCTTTGTTTGAGTGGACCATTAGTCACGTATTGTAGAACTTGCGACTTTTGATACGTTTGAGACCATAGACCGAATACAAGCACGAGAATGATTAAGGCATTAGGTGAACCTTTTCCTTTAAAACCATTTATCTATCATTACCCAAATAAATCCCCTAGTCGCCCACTTTGAGCCTAAACCTTTCGTTTGACCAACCCAATTAGCCCATAACCGTAAACCTTTTCTTTTTAACCCCGTGTGATGAAAATTCGATTGTAGGAGTATATGTTCGTATAGTTGTGATTTACTTATTTATTTGTGAAAAAAAAATCAGAAAGAAAAAAGAAGAGAAAAGTTGTTGAGAAAAATACAAAATATGTGTTTTAGTTTGTTGAATAAAAGGCGAAAAGTGTTGCCATCTAGCTCGATGTCGTAGATAGTTGTGTTTAGCATAGTGATTTTGTAATAAAAATCGAGTTTCATCACTGTAACACCTCGAAAATTCACGTCCTATAATGTGTTGACACGTGTCATAATGCTTGAACGTGTGAAAGAACACCCTAGAGGGACTAAAGTTGACAAACTTGAAAAGTATATGAAAATACGAGTTCTAAATGTCAACAGTAAATAAATATATTGTACATTAACCCTACATAATGTTTATGCCATCAAACGAATAAATCATGGATCATACGAAGCTAAAAGTGAGAGATTACAAACTACAGGGGTTAAATGTGTCAACATGTTTAAAGTTATACCTATGAGTGACCTTTTGACAAACCCGAAGCTTTGTAACGATTAATTATGCTCACTAGAATGTACGATATAAATTTCGTAAAGTTTCGTTATCGTATGAGAAAGTTATGATCAAATTCGCGTGCGAGGGGTTAAGGCGTCAACGTTGAAAGTCAAGACTTTTCGGGTTAACCGGAAGTGTCCAGAGACTTGGAAAAGTGGGTATAAGTCCTAAAGCCGTTGTGGATAAATATTAAGGGGTCAAATTGCAAGAAATAACCTTGGTTGCCCTTTCGTGAAGCCAAGGGACAAGTTGCAAAATAACAAAAATGGAAAAATCAGAATTTCAGGCCCAGGCGGCCCGCGTTAGAATCTGTTAAACGCGAGGCGGGCCGCGTCAGGCGCCCAGAACCAGAAAAACAGGCTGCAGCCTGTTTTGCGTGATTATGACCGATCCCACTAGTATTTCTCACCATTGGGCGACCCCTAAAATGTTCCTAGACCCCAGGGACACTTGTGGGACAATTGTGGTCACTTGTAGCCTTAGTTGTCAACATGTTATGGTGTTTACAAACACTATATAAGGCCTCCAAGTTACAAACATTCTTGCACTCATTTCTGATCATCTCTGGAACTCCAAAGCTGATTCCAAACCTTCCTAATCATCCATTAGACACTTGTAAGTAAGCATAACCTTCTCTAATTAAGTTTTGATTAGATTATAGCTTAAAAGTCAAACCGTCGTAATTACGGTTTGACTTATCAATAAATCCTTGACGGTTCAGTGTTAAGCCGAATCAAAGGTAGTTATAAGTTGGTAATTATGTGGGCTTTAAACCCTTAAAAGGGCATCCACTGATTCCCATCCTAACTAGGTCATTTGTCGAGTCAAAGATGATTAGAAAAAGTCAACAGAAATGTAATCTTTCGTTTAACGCATAATTAACGATGTAAAAGGCGTGTAACCTATTTTATCATTCATATAACTTGATAATAAGCATAAGAACTTGTCTAAGCTTGTTTGATTCGACAACTTTCTGTTTTGAACCGATTCGGAACCGAAAGTCGCAAAGCTTTGACTTTTGCTTTGACTTCAGTTCTGACCCGCTTTAGTATGATTTGGAAATTCCTTAGAGCTTCCTTAGGATCAGGCTACATGTTAGCATAACCCTCTGTGGTTGGTTCATTGATTGACCCATTCGTTTACGTGTTTCCGTTAATTGCTCATATGTTGACCATTATGCCCTTATTACCTTAAAACATGATTTATGAAAATGTAAAAGTGTAGAAACCTTAGTTACTGATATATAAACGTGTATGCAAAGTTTGACATCAGTTTGAGGTGTAGATTGAGAGTTATGCTCATTAGCGCAAGTTGAAAGCTTTATGTTAATAAAATGGCGTAATTAGCGTATAGCCTAGTTAAGCCTACTTTTTGATATCAAACTCTTTACCCACTGATATAATATATTATTTTGGGAGTTTTAAAGATTTTTAATTAATTTTAGGCTGAGCATAACTCATAGTCGTAGGCTTAATCCGGTAAATGTCGGTTTTGCCCTTACGGACCATAAAATGAGTTTTACATATCTAAACGACTTCAAACCTTTTGCTACTGATCACATATGATAAATAAATTATGTTAAGCCTTCTGGAAATATAAAAATATCAGATTTAAGTATCGAACCCGGAAATGGCCTTTAATCGCCTTTTTAAGCGTTTTTAACGAATAGTATGTACTTAAACTATTTTAAACATACAAGGGTTGATACCTACTGATATTTGAGGCAAATTATAATATTTTAATAGTAAGCAAAGATTGATAAACTCAGACTTCAGTTTTGAGCTTTACGGCTTATGTGAAATTACCAAAATGCCCCTTCGGTGCATAGTTTGGTTATAATTGATAAATTTCACCTATATACTTTATCCTACTGTTATAACTTATCAAAATAAGTATTTTCGCTGATTATACCAGACCTGTAACTCAGGAAAATACTTAAACTCTTTTATAGCCTTTTAAATGACCAAACTACCCCTACGAGGCCTAGTTTGTGTTTAAATACGTTTTGGGCATAATGAAAGACATCTTACTGATGTCACAACATATTTGTGGCATAATTAACTTAGGAAACCTGTATATGACTCTCATGATTACCCGTCATGCGTTATTCGCGTTCGGTTCGGTTTATGTAACTAGTTTGCATAAATTAGCCGAAACGGGTCAAACGTTATCGTTTTTATCTCAAAATCCAGAATGTGTTTAGTTTACCCATATTATACAAGTCTCCAAACTTGTCGGGTCTAAATCACATCCTATTCCGGTCTTCTCTTAATCATGCGTTTTGAACCGTAAACCTTTCCTTAAAACTAACCGGTCTAAGTTACGACTTAAATAAGACCCGTTAGGAATTTAATAGGTTAATAAAACCTTCGTTCCAGATTGAGAGCCCCAGTAGAAGTACTTGTGCTTGCTGATTAGAATATACGGCTGAGTATAAATTGCATTGCTAGCTCAGGTAAATACTTTTAACTTATTTTCCCTATACGGGCTTGGGTTACGGTATGGCCCTAAATGTTGGACAACCATGTAAATCGGATACAAGATCTTTATTAATAAAATTGTCCCAAGTATAAAAGATTAATTTTGCCTCGTGCATTTTTAATCAAATTATAAAAGGTATTTTGTGCCACGTGCATTCAAATCAATTTTCTTAAACTCTTTTCAAAATGAGTCAGTTAATTGTATTTACCAGTGTAAACTGACGTATTTTCCAAAAGGTTAAGTGACAGGTACTATGCGTAATTGGCTGGGAGCTCAGGGCGTCATTAGGGAATCTTGCAAGTTCTAGATGCCTAAAGTCTGTTGAACAGTTTTCTTTTATTGATCCGCCTGTGGATCCTTTACCTTCCGTTGTAATACTTTGACATTACTTATATTCGGAATGTAATATATTTATCTTTTGCTTCCGCTGTGCATTATTATATTGTGTTGTTTGACTATGATGATCTCAACTACGTCACGATACTCCCCACCGGGCCCACCGGTGACACGTGGAAATCGGGGTGTGACAGGTTGGTATCAGAGCCAACATTGAGTGAATTAAACACTAGCCCTTAGTGTTTAATCTCAATGACACAGTAGCACATTCCTTGACCTTCTGAGTCTAGACTTAACTTAGGAATATTCTCAATCCTAATCTGGAAATTTTACTTCCAAAAATTTTTATTGAATACGTCGCCAAGCGAAGAAGCCGTAATAGGAGTCCTCCACACCCGGAGCCTAGAAATGCTGAGCTTCGTACTGCGGCTAGAATGAAACGAGCATCCAAGGAGAAAGCATTCAGAAATAACTTGAAGAAGAAACTCCTTTTGCTGAAGATCGTTTCCTTAATAGTCCTCATAAGGACATATTTATCTTCCAGCCCCTTTAAGGACACATTATTCCTTTCAAAGACCCGCTTCGGGCAACTCTATACTTTTATTTTCATATAATGAATTGATTAAATTAAGTTTTCATTGTAAGCATGAGATATGAAATAAATGGAAAATAACATCCCTTAGAAGGGAAGTGCCTACGGGCTATAATTAACGTCCTCTGAGACTAAAGACGGTGGTAGCCTACAACTCCCTGTCAAGAAAAGGTAATGAACTTTGATTCACACCTAAATGCCTCGATCCCAAACGATCATGGCTTATAAATTAAACTTGTCCACATGACTAAGCCTTTTATGCTATTACTAACTTATAAATTTTCCTCGATCCCAAACGATCATGGCTTATAAATTAAACTTGTCTACGCGACTAGGCCATTTGTGCTATTATTAACTTATAAATTAAGATTTATGATAAAAATCCTGAATAAAATAAATATCCTTTCTTCCCTGCCAGTAGGCATTTTAAAAAAGAATCTTAAAGGTGAAACCTAGCCTACGCGGCCAAGATGGTGAAACCTACCCAAGGGATTCAGATCCTTGTTAACGCCTAAGAACGTGTTAGCACTCCTGACAAATGTGATTCGATAAAATCACAACAGTCATCCTTATATTGGATTCTTCCAATTTTCTTATCTAGCCTAGTGATTTAGAAATCATGGCTTGTGTTATCCTATGAGATGATCATATTATAACCATCCCTCAGAAGGGAAATGCCCACGGGCTATATCTATCGTCCTAAAAGACAAAAGACAGTTGAAGTCTACAACTCCCTGTCAAGAGAAGGTAATGAACTTGATTCAAACCTTAATGCCTTGATTCTCTGAAATCATGGATTATAAAATTTAGAACTGTCCTTGTGACTAGGCCTTTTGCGTCACTTCAATATCCTTAATGTTTTATAACTAGGATAAAATTATCATGGAAAATACTAATTAAATATAACTAACAAGTTAACCAATATGGTTTATATTACCCTGGTTGATGAATCGTCAAAGATGATGATTCCATAAAAACCTCTGAATAAATCATTGTTAATATTTATGTAGTAATCAAGCTACATGGCTGGACTAGATGAAGTTAACAGCCACTTGAAGGAGAGCAATGATACTACCAGAATTAATGTAACTGGAGCAGAACTGCAGGCAATAATAGATTATGCTGTTACTCGAGCTCTTGATAGACAGTATGATGAATCAAATGATACCCACTCCAAGACTCTATCTATGGCTCGTAGTAAGCCCCCTCCTAAAACACATGAGTCAAGGGAGGACGATGTTCATGACTTGTCAAATCAAAGGAGTATTCCATCTAGACAGGTTGTGTTCCATCAAGAGGCACCAGTTAAGACCTGTTCATATAAATATTTTGCCTCCTGCAAGCCTAGAGACTTTACAGGAGAAAAAGGGGCCATCGATTGCATGACATGGCTCGATGAGATGGACGCTGTTGTTGACATCAGCGGCTGTGCGGAGCAAGATGTTATAAAATTTGTTTCACAATCATTCAAAGGAGAAGCGTTGGCATGGTGGAGATCATTGCTCCAAGCCATGGGAAAAGTTCTACTCTACAACTTATCTTGGGATCAATTTGTGGCATTAGTCAAGGAAAACTATTGCCCCCAGCATGAGGTAGAAAATATAGAATCAGACTTCTTGACTCTAGTCATGGAGGATTTAGATTGCCAGGCGTATGTGACAAGTTTCAACACTATGTCCCGCCTAGTTCCTTATTTAGTCACCCCTGAACCTAAACGCATAGCACGTTTCATTGGAGGCCTAGCACCAGAGATAAAAGGAAATGTTAAAGCATCTAGGCCAACCACATATAGGTCCGCGGTGGACTTATCCTTATCTCTCACCTTAGATGCAATTAGAATTAAGTCTGTTAAGGCTTCTGGCGAGGGAAGAAGAGAAAGAGAGGAGGAAAACTCTCATCGATATAACAAGAAGAAGAAGGGAAACTCTGAGCGCGGGAAGGATTCCGAGTTTAGGAAGAAGTCGAGTCAGTCTGATAACAGACCCAAATGCAGTAACTGCAAAAAGCAACATTTTGGAAAATGTACAATCGACCCACGTGCTAAATTGTGTGGAATTTGCAAGACCAAGGGTCACAAAACCTTAGATTGCAAGGGGTTAAAGAACGCCACATGTTACAATTGTAACGAGGAAGGGCACATCAAAACCAACTGCCCAAAGCTTATAAAGAAGCCGGGAGAGGCCAGGAAAATAAACGCATGAGTCTTCCGGATAAACGCCAGGAAATGGTGCAGAAGGATAACTATATAGCAGGTACCTTTCCTTATCAAGCAGTTTATGCAGAAATTTACTTGATACTGGCACATATGATTCAATATTGAACAATAACTATAGAGAACTGTTGTCTCCGCCTGATTAGGACTTCGGTCATTTAATACGAGGTAGAAATTGGCCGATGATACTTTAGAAAATGCTCCAACAAACCTTAGATGGATATTTTATATCTAATAGGAATCACTCTTTTCTGATATTCCTATGGCAAGCTTTCAAGCTACCTAAATTCTTTAATATAATAAAGACAGATGTGACGTTTTGATCCTCTGTCAGAAAAGTGATGGACTAGGTCCAAATCTTTAATGCCATTGATGGTCTTTTGCGACCTAGGCTAAGTAATATTAATATATTTTAAATAACGTTCATTAAGAATGTTAGTGCTATAATAGCCTGTATAGGTTATTGACACCATGGTTAGTATATATTAAGGCCATCAGAATGAAAAATAGCAGTTGTTGGATTTCAACTAAGAAATTGTTTTATTGGTATTAGGAACCAATATCGAGTATGGCAAACTCGGATAAGACAACAGTCAATCGCGCCATTGATGACGCGACGCATGCTAATGATGCTGAAATTGTAAACCTTAGAATTTCCAAAGATGTTCTTCAAACTATGATAGACGCAGCCGTTGGAAAAGCTATGAAGAAGGCAGTGAAAAAGTTAAAGGAGCCCCATGCTGCTCGGTCCAAATTTTATCTAGGACCACATTTCCTTACTCTTAAGGAGGATCTCGTTCATGCCTCTGATGCAAAGGATGAACTAAAAAGGAAAAGGGAGGTAGATAACTCCCAGAGTTCTAAGAAAAAGAACAAACAAAAGTCCGACCAGAAACCAGTATGTGAGACCTGCAAGAAGCGCCATTATGGGAAATGCAGGTTCGAACCAAAATCCAAATCGCAGCCCAGGGCTTGTGGGACCTGCAAGTCTAAGGGACATAAAATGTTGGACTGTAAGGACATGAAGAATGCAATCTGTTTCGGCTGTAATGAGAAAGGCCACATCAAGACTACGTGCCCTAAATCTGTCAAAGGAAATGCGGCGGAGGAAGTAAAGCCTAAAATTGAAAGCGCCTAAAATGCCTGAGCTAGTCCATAAATAATGGCATCAGGTACATTCCTTGGCATTTTATCAGTAATTTAAATACTAAGAGTTTTTATTTTTTGGTTCGGATACCAGTAAATCCTTCATAAACTATAAGTATAACAAGTTTTAAAAAAAAATGGTGGAACCGGCCGTCCCCGGAATCGAACCTGGGTCTAGGCCACACCCTTTCGCGCGCCTAGCCAACCGAGCTAGGTGCCTAGTTTGTGAAAATTTCCATTCTGATTAAATATAAGCACATATAGTTGATATCTCTTTAATCTCTATCGATTTCGAATACCAAATGGTATGACAAAAGCGCTATATGAGGATTGGTGTATCTTAATAAGTTCCATAGATTGCTTCCATGCCTGATCAGTATGGAGGTTTAATGCATGGAACCACAAAGATATCCCAATGATCATATGGTACTAAAGTCAACTAATGGTACCCAAAGAAGATATCCAGAATGGAATTGTCCAAATAAATATTCCCTGGTAAAGAAATATGTGGACTCATAACATAAATGTGTCACTTATTAGACACAAGCGTTGATGAGTGAACTGGAGCCTGAGATATGGAAATCTCAGTAATCTCCTTGTATCTTGATTATCTTCTCCTAACACTACCCTGTTTACCTCCCAAGAGGCAGTATCGTTAAGATTTATATCCCATTTAGGGCTGCATTATTATGAAATCTCCAAGACAACTAGTACCATTATTGGCAGAATCGAAAACCCTGGTTAAGTAAGTTTTAAGACATAGATTCATAAAGCCAAACTCAATATCCTGAGAATTCGGTATAGTAAACTGTGAAAGACGGTTCATTATGCTAAGGCATTGTTTACCGCAACCTTAATTAGGCGACGATTAAGAATCGCCATCAGCTGCCCAGGATCGTCGATTTGCTCGACTAACTGTAAAGATTTGCTATTTCTTAAGATTAATTTTGAACAATGTATGGAATAACCATCTCATCTTAAGATAAGTTTTTCTATAATAGCTGTTATATAAGTATCAAGGCTACCCCTTTGGAGACCTTGTATAAATGGCATGTTGAACGTTTATTGTTAGAACAATAGATTGGTAAGTTCAATTATCAGGATCTGAAAGTTGCAGTGGAAACAACAAATCAGATCACACAAATCCCTAATTATCTGTAAGATGCCAATATTTGGCAGAAAATCAAGGATTAATGAAAATAGCAAACCTCCTAAATTCTTGTTAAGAAGTAAGGTTCAACAATAGATATCACCCTGGAAGGGTGTGCTAAATTGTTAAAGTTTTCAGGCTAGTTAAGCTCTGAATATAAAGAATCATTCGAAGGAAATCGAATGTATCAAGAATAAGTAGCCTTTAAGCTAAAACCGATTTAAAGAGCTTGGCGGAGCTCGCAATACATTGCACACTAATGATTTCGCGACGTGTTGCGCCAATAAGTCAAGAATCATTATCACATAATGATATGCAGATTTATAATATGATGAGCAACCTGTGTCGATTAAGGACCGGCAGGATTAGAAGCTCCAAAAAAATACATGTACCTATTAAAAAGGTCAATTGTAGTGCCATAGAGGCTCAAAGGTACTGGGGGAAGATTAAGCCCAATTTAAGGCAGAAAATACTTCCTTTACTTTAACAAATCTCGAGGTCGAGATTTCTTTTAAGGGGGTGAGGATGTAACACCTCGAAAATTCACGTCCTATAATGTGTTGACACGTGTCATAATGCTTGAACGTGTGAAAGAACACCCTAGAGGGACTAAAGTTGACAAACTTGAAAAGTATATGAAAATACGAGTTCTAAATGTCAACAGTAAATAAATATATTGTACATTAACCCTACATAATGTTTATGCCATCAAACGAATAAATCATGGAGCATACGAAGCTAAAAGTGAGAGATTACAAACTACAGGGGTTAAATGTGTCAACATGTTTAAAGTTATACCTATGAGTGACCTTTTGACAAACCCGAAGCTTTGTAACGGTTAATTATGCTCACTAGAATGTACGATATAAATTTCGTAAAGTTTCGTTATCGTATGAGAAAGTTATGATCAAATTCGCGTGCGAGGGGTTAAGGCGTCAACGTTGAAAGTCAAGACTTTTCGGGTTAACCGGAAGTGTCCAGAGACTTGGAAAAGTGGGTATAAGTCCTAAAGCCGTTGTGGATAAATATTAAGGGGTCAAATTGCAAGAAATAACCTTGGTTGCCCTTTCGTGAAGCCAAGGGACAAGTTGCAAAATAACAAAAATGGAAAAATCAGAATTTCAGGCCCAGACGGCCCGCGTTAGAATCTGTTAAACGCGAGGCGGGCCGCGTCAGGCGCCCAGAACCAGAAAAACAGGCTGCAGCCTGTTTTGCGTGATTATGACCGATCCCACTAGTATTTCTCACCATTGGGCGACCCCTAAAATGTTCCTAGACCCCAGGGACACTTGTGGGACAATTGTGGTCACTTGTAGCCTTAGTTGTCAACATGTTATGGTGTTTACAAACACTATATAAGGCCTCCAAGTTACAAACATTCTTGCACTCATTTCTGATCATCTCTGGAACTCCAAAGCTGATTCCAAACCTTCCTAATCATCCATTAGACACTTGTAAGTAAGCATAACCTTCTCTAATTAAGTTTTGATTAGATTATAGCTTAAAAGTCAAACCGTCGTAATTACGGTTTGACTTATCAATAAATCCTTGACGGTTCAGTGTTAAGCCGAATCAAAGGTAGTTATAAGTTGGTAATTATGTGGGCTTTAAACCCTTAAAAGGGCATCCACTGATTCCCATCCTAACTAGGTCATTTGTCGAGTCAAAGATGATTAGAAAAAGTCAACAGAAATGTAATATTTCGTTTAACGCATAATTAATGATGTAGGCGTGTAACCTATTTTATCATTCATATAACTTGATAATAAGCATAAGAACTTGTCTAAGCTTGTTTGATTCGACAACTTTCTGTTTTGAACCGATTCGGAACCGAAAGTCGCAAAGCTTTGACTTTTGCTTTGACTTCAGTTCTGACCCGCTTTAGTATGATTTGGAAATGCCTTAGAGCTTCCTTAGGACCAGGCTACATGTTAGCATAACCCTCGGTGGTTGGTTCATTGATTGACCCATTCGTTTACGTGTTTCCGTTAATTGCTCATATGTTGACCATTATGCCCTTATTACCTTAAAACGTGATTTATGAAAATGTAAAAGTGTAGAAACCTTAGTTACTGATATATAAACTTGTATGCAAAGTTTGACATCAGTTTGAGGTGTAGATTGAGAGTTATGCTCATTAGCGCAAATTGAAAGCTTTATGTTAATAAAATGGCGTAATTAGCGTATAGCCTAGTTAAGCCTACTTTTTGATATCAAACTCTTTACCCACTGATATAATATATTATTTTGGGAATTTTAAAGATTTTTAATTAATTTTAGGCTGAGCATAACTCATAGTCGTAGGCTTAATCCGGTAAATGTTTGTTTTGCCCTTACGGACCATAAAATGAGTTTTACATATCTAAACGACTTCAAACCTTTTGCTACTGATCACATATGATAAATAAATTATGTTAAGCCTTCTGGAAATATAAAAATATCAGATTTAAGTATCGAACCCGGAAATGGCCTTTAATCGCCTTTTTAAGCGTTTTTAACGAATAGTATGTACTTAAACTATTTTAAACATACAAGGGTTGATACCTACTGATATTTGAGGCAAATTATAATATTTTAATAGTAAGCAAAGGTTGATAAACTCAGACTTCAGTTTTGAGCTTTACGGCTTATGTGAAATTACCAAAATGCCCCTTCGGTGCATAGTTTGGTTATAATTGATAAATTTCACATATATACTTTATCCTACTGTTATAACTTATCAAAATAAGTATTTTCGCTGATTATACCAGACCTGTAACTCAGGAAAATACTTAAACTCTTTTATAACCTTTTAAATGACCAAACTACCCCTACGAGGCCTAGTTTGTGTTTAAATACGTTTTGGGCATAATGAAAGACATCTTACTGATGTCACAACATATTTGAGGCATAATTAACTTAGGAAACCTGTATATGACTCTCATGATTACCCGTCATGCGTTATTCGCGTTCGGTTCGGTTTATGTAACTAGTTTGCATAAATTAGCCGAAACGGGTCAAACGTTATCGTTTTTATCTCAAAATCCAGAATGTGTTTAGTTTACCCATATTATACAAGTCTCCAAACTTGTCGGGTCTAAATCACATCCTATTCCGGTCTTCTCTTAATCATGCGTTTTGAACCGTAAACCTTTCCTTAAAACTAACCGGTCTAAGTTACGACTTAAATAAGACCCGTTAGGAATTTAATAGGTTAATAAAACCTTCGTTCCAGATTGAGAGCCCCAGTAGAAGTACTTGTGCTTGCTGATTAGAATATACGGCTGAGTATAAATTGCATTGCTAGCTCAGGTAAATACTTTTAACTTATTTTCCCTTATACGGGCTTGGGATACGGTATTAAAAAAATACCGCTTGGTCGGGTGTAGAAACCTTTTAATCGGAGATGATTAAATTGCATAATCCCGTTTTAATCTGTATTGATTGATAACAAATAACATTGGGGTTAATGACCGTGTCCTGGATATCCTTGGCTCATTTTAAAAAGTGAATGGCCACGACGTAAGCACAAGGTGTAGGCAAAACACCTCCTGTTGCATATGTAAAACGTATACTCACTCGTAAGGGTATCTTCTTGTGAGATTATATTTGTGGTGTGTCGATTAATCTTGTCCGGCTTGTATTGTATAATCAACGGCCCTAAATGTTGGACAACCATGTAAATCGGATACAAGATCTTTATTAATTAAATTGTCCCAAGTATAAAAGATTAATTTCGCCTCGTGCATTTTTAATCAAATTATAAAAGGTATTTTGTGCCACGTGCATTCAAATCAATTTTCTTAAACTCTTTTCAAAATGAGTCAGTTAATTGTATTTACCAGTGTAAACTGACGTATTTTCCAAAAGGTTAAGTGACAGGTACTATGCGTAATTGGCTGGGAGCTCAGGGCGTCATTAGGGAATCTTGCAAGTTCTAGATGCCTAAAGTCTGTTGAACAGTTTTCTTTTATTGATCCGCCTGTGGATCCTTTACCTTCCGTTGTAATACTTTGACATTACTTATATTCGGAATGTAATATATTTATCTTTTGCTTCCGTTGTGCATTATTATATTGTGTTGTTTGACTATGATGATCTCAACTACGTCACGATACTCCCCACCGGGCCCGCCGGTGACAAGTGGAAATCGGGGTGTGACAATCACCTTAGCCACTTTAAAAATATCCTATTCCATACCCTTCACCTAGCCACGTTACAACCCTTTAAAGACCTTTTGACTTGTGCTTAGTATTCATGTTCGGTGGTGGAGAATGATTGAGTTGCAAGCTTATGCGGTTACGTGTTCTAATCGGTTTGAGTGATTATTTCAAAAGCGGTAATGCATCAATTATTAGCCAATTTTAAACCGAGTGGAGAGAACATTGTGAGGGATATGCATGATTTATTGGTTTAGACGTTAACCTTAGTCTCGGGAATGGGACGTGTGTTTCTCGTTCGACCCACGTGAAAGTGAAAAACAGATTTGCTTGAGGGCAAGCAAACGACAAGTGTGGGGATGTGATACGTGGTTGAAAATCGGTGATCGTTTATGCTTAAGTTGATGTTTTTACGTAGCTTTTAATCTTGAATAGCCCAATTTTAATGGGATTTGTGTTTTACAGGTCTAAAAGAGTTTAAGGAGCTAATCAGGAGCTAAACGGAGCACCGGGACGCGAATCAGGTCAACCGGGATGTGAAATGAACAAAACTGGGTTAACCACGAAGATTGGATGTGTTTTTGGGGGATGTTAATGGATTTAAAATGAATATATTGGAAGATGGCATGATAGAGGGCTGAATTACGAGTACGTGGGCGAAAACGGTGAGCAAAACAGAGCTATAACGAAGAAGTTATGAAGAAAACAGTTTTCGCAGGAAACCAGCAAAACCAGGAGGCGTCGACGATGCATGGGTGGGCGTCGGCGACGCCCTTTAGAACCCTCCGTTGGCAAAAAAATGTTCGTACGTAGTGGATTAGCGCGTCGGACGAACTTGGAACATCCAGGGGCCGTCGGGGATGCCCTAAATGGCGTCGGCGACGCCCCCTAGTTTCTGCTATCGCGAAATTTGAGTTTCTTGGTTATTGGGATGAATTAAAACCATCTTTGACCAAGTTCTCGGGGGTTACTAGTTGTGAATGATAAAAACACCATGAGGGATCATCTAAACATCATCTAACCCATTCCAAAAACATATCTTCACACCTAATTGATTCCTAACCTTCACCTCTAACCTAAAACCTAACCGTTCTCCATCATCTCTAACCTAATCGATTCCACCATCATCATCACCATTATCTTCATCCTTCCACCTTCACCTTCAAACCCTAACCTCCATAATTCCTCCAAGACTCAAAGATCATGGTGTGGTGCTCGTGTTCAGGGCCGTCTATCAGAGGGTGCAGGAGGTGCCTGCGATCAGGGCCCAAATCAATATAGGGCCCGAATAATTTTTAAAAACTATATATATATATATATATATATATATATAGGGTGGGAGTTGGCTACAAAGTCCATTTTTCCTACAAAGTGTACAAAGTCAAAAAAACACCATAATGTCAACCATAAAACACACTCAAAACCCACAAATAACATAGTGGAGGTTACTAAAACATCATATTTGTGGGTTTTGTGTTGTGTTTTGAATGATAAGGCTTTGATTGTCGAATGACTAACATTAGTGTGTTTTATGTTGATTATCATATTGTGTTTTATATTCATAGTTGCATGATGGTGTGTTTGAAGTTTTTAAGGATTGTTAGGGTTTGGATATTGTGTTTTAGTGATCTTCACTATGTTATTTGTGGGTTTTGAGTGTGTTTTATGGCTGAAATTGTGGTGTTTTAAGACTTTGTACACTTTGTAGAAAAAATGGACTTTGTAGCGGAACCTCACCCTATATATATATATATATATATATAGGGTAAGGTTCATGCGAGAACCACCCTTATTGCGAGAACCGCGAAAACCAATGTGAACACAACCTAAAATAGCTAAAAAAAAACCTAACCCCCCCCCCCAAGCTAAATGCTAAAAACTAAAACCTAAAAAAAACCTAACCCCCCCCCCCCCCCAAAACCTAAACCCCCCCCCACCCCCCCCCCCCCCCAAGCTAAAATGCTAAAAACTAAACCCCTAAAAAACCTAAAAAAATATAAAAAAAAATCTAAAAATTTTTTTTAATGTTTTTTATGTTAAAATCGCTAATTTTAGTAGCCAAAATTTTTTTTTTTTTAAATTAAATTTTTTTTTTTGCTTCGAAAAGTAGCGATTTTTTTATAAAAAATATTAAAAAAATTGTGTGATTTTTAGCTATTTTTAGCCATTTTTGGTTGTGTTCACATTGGTTCTCGCGGTTCTCGCAATAAGAGGTGGTTCCTAACGGATCTTTGTCCTATATATATATATATATATAAATTCTGGATGTTTGTATAAATAAGGGCTTGTTTAAAGTTTTAAAAAATAGCCCAATTAACAAGCCCAAGTGACTAGTCTAAACAAAAATAAGGGCCTGTATATGGAGTTGATGTTGATTAATACATTTTTACTAAGACACATTGATAGCCCTTTTGATATTTTAGACTATATCTTCCAATGCAGTACTACTTATCCTAATGCTATAAATACATATAAAGTGTTGTTGACAATTCTGGTAACAGTGACATCGACAGAAAGAAGTTTCTCAAAGTTGAAGTTGTTGAAGACCTATTTACGTTCTACAATGTCACAAGAAAGGCTAAACAGGTTGGCGACAATTTCTATTGAAAGTGAAATATTAGATATCATGGATTACAAGGAGTTGATCGAGAGCTTTGCTTCAAAAAACGCTAGAAGAACCATACTGTTCGCTTAGTAAGTAGGTTCGATAATTTGATCATTTTTGCTACACTATTTTTGTTATTTTGTTTTATCTATTTCATAACAATTATCGTAGTATTATGGTTTTTTAGTATTTATATATTTGATGGAATGATTGATGAGTTTATATTACATGAAGATTTGCGAATAGGGCCCAAATTTTTTATCTTGAACAGGGCCAGATATTTTTTTTGTGATTTTCAGAGACGGCCCTGCTCGTGTTCGTCGTTCAGTGATCGCGTACATTCAGCCATGAACGGCTAGTCTCTTCGGTTTCACCCCGGTGTAGACTTTTGTAAGATTTAGGGTTTATGCATTTGTATTTTGATTTGATTTTGTGACAAATTGTTTAGTATTTGAAACCTTTGATAATTGTCTTGCATTTGTTTCGAATTCGTAAATTGTCGAACGATGATAAAGTTATGACTTTGCGAAATGGTTATGTGCAATTATGCCTTATCTTAGGTTAGGATTTACATGTCCGAGGTAATGAAGTGCATTATGGTCCGTTGTCTATGACGTAGATAGCAATTGGCACCTAAGTTTCGTGATAGTAATCCGTTAATCACTATATGCAATTGAATCAAGTTAAAATATGTAGGAACCCTAGGTCTTGCAATTATCGAACCGGGTGTGATCCGTATTCTAATTTCTTGTTTCAACTTTTTAGTTTAGTTTACAATCTTAGTTAATCACACATTGTTTTAGATAATAACCACTTGTCGGTTCACTCTGACTTATTTTTACAATCAAACAAACAAATAAAATTAGCAAACTTCATAATCACTTTGTACATTCTTTGTAAATAGTCTAACTAGTCGAACAGGTCGTGCGATACTGACCACATGCTCTTCGTGGATTCGATACCCGACTTATCCTAGCTACCTAGGTTAATTGGGTTTTTGACTGATCGGGACGACACGGTCACGTCACACAGCAAATCAACATATTCAACATGGAGTGGAATAACGAACGTGGTAATCAAAACTGAAACTTTAACTTGAAATGATAAAACTTGAAAACATGGTTGGCACTAGTTCTCTGTTTTGGTAATCAGTTTCTTGATTCAACCAAACTGTTCTTCTGCAAAATAGGTCTCCCATCGGTAGTGTTCTAATAATGGTAAGCCGGTGGTTAGATGCTTTCAAACAAACGGAACCTTAACGGTGGCAGCTACTGTTCACGATGACCATACGGGACGTACTTGGATAACCTAGTACGGGCCATACTCGGAATGAAAAAACAGGTGGCGGCGGTGGCAGCAGCGGTGCCGACGATAGGGTTGGTTCAAACGGTGTTCTTCATGTAAATCTAGATCAAAAGTCAAAGTTCTGATAGTTATTAGGATTGAACACACACAAAACTGAACACACAAACGAAAGCAATAAACGATCACAAAGATTAAAAGTGGGTCGGTCGGCTCACCTACATCCACTGTGCTGCAATTAGGGTTTCTTTTATTATCTAGGTGCTACAAGGAATTACGAGTACAAAATAATCATTATATAGAGACTAATCTATGGGTAGGAAACTTAATCCCCAAGTTAGGCCCAAGCCCATATAGAGATAATTAGGGTGGCTAAATTAAAACCCTAATTTAACTGCCAAATAAAAGACATGTGGACCGACCCAAGGCTAGGGTCGGCCACCCTCTCTTGATAGGGCCTCCACACCAATCGCCCAACACAAACATCATGCGTCAATTTTCTTTCAATATATTTACTTGGATCTTTACTTCGGAATTACCCACCACACTCACAACCAAGTACAATTTTTAGAAATGTAGCCAATAGGGCTTGCCCTTGATTGGACTGTACAATGGTAGAAATGCAGCCAATGTTGGAATCCACTATAAAACAAAAAAAGCCATTGCAAAAAAAAAGGGAATTGGCCTGTAATAATCCCAACTAGAGGTCATTGCCCATTGACAGTCCCACCTTTAAATATCTCCCCCACCAGTCCCACATTTCACCTATTTTTCCTACACCGGTCCCCCGTTAAAAAACTTAACGGAGTTATGGTTTTTCCAAGTTACAAACAGTTTTTTACGGCTTTTGATCAGAACAAAGATACGAGTCCATTAATGTAAAATTTACCTCGAAACGGTGCTCCAAATGATGAAAACGACGCTTCAATTCGGGTGTTTAAATTTCCAATTAACAAAAATCAAATCATTTGGAGCACCATTTCGAGGTAAGTTTTACATCAATGGACTTGTAACGTCGTTCTGATCAAAAGCCCTAAAAAATTGTTTGTAATTTGGAGATAACCTTAACTCCGTTAAGTTTTTTTTAACGGGGGACCGGTGTAGGAAAAATAGATGAAAGGTGAGACTGGTGGGGGGAATATTCAAAGGTGGGACTGTCAATGGCCAATGACCAATGACCTCCGGTTAGGATTATTACAGGTCTATTCCCAAAAAAAAATGGTTGTTAGAAAATGAATATTGGTTGAATGTATATCTCTTTTTATTCAGGAACATAAGTCTTAAATATTTAATATGATTTTTGAAGTGCCAATGAATTATAGATCAATTGACATTGGAGGGGAAGTAAAGATAATTTGATTTCAACCGAATTTTATCACAGTGGGCCTTTAGGTGGCGGGTTATCCACGGAATTGGAGATGGTGAGATTTGGCTACCTAGTGTCATCTGCGTTATGGGCGTATGGGATCGCCTTTTTGTCATTGGGTTACCTCAGGTAGGTTAAATATTAATTGAATGTGTTCCTTAAAGGTTAAATATAATTAAATTGAATGTGGATGTCCTGCAGCCCTCTTTTAAATTCGTCTGGAATAAGTGGATCCCGAAAAAAGTGTGCTTTGCGGTGTGGCGAGCTTCTCTTAATCAGTTGCCTACCGTGGATGCTTTACGAATAAGAAATTTGCATGTTTAGAACCCTTTGTGTAGATTATGTGGGACCGTCGTGGAAGACGTAGAGCATATTTTTACGGGTTGCCATTTCTCCCAAACAATCTATCTGGAGAATTATGGCGCGTGGTGGTGGGGGGGGGGGGTTTCGTCGCTATATGTGTTCCACGTTAATGACCTGCTTCTTTTCAACGACACGGTGCACGGGTCAAAGTCGAGAAAATACACTCTTCAAGCGGTTATTTACACTGTTATGTGGAGTATTTGGAGGTCGAGAAACGATGCGGTTTTAATGATAAAGTGTCGCCGGTCTCTAAGGTTATTGAAGAATCGCAAGCGCTTAGCTTTATTTGGGTTAGAAACAGGTCGAAAAGAGAATCACTATCATGGGAAGATTGGAAGTGTTTTAATGTGGATTGATTGTCGTATGTCGTTTTTCTGTTTTGTTCCTTTTCAGACTGTTCGTTTCTGTTTGAGACAGCTTCTTACTGGTTGGTGTATGTTTTTATCGTTGAAGTAATAAGATTGGTTTTGTTGGTCGTTCAAAAATATATATATAAATTGAAGGGTGGGAGTTGGCTACAAAGTCCATTTTTCCCACAAAGGGTAAAAAGTCATAAAACACCATAATGTCAACCATAACACACACTCAAAACCAACAAATAACAAAGTGAAGATTACTAAAATGACATCTTCGTGGGTTTTGTGTTATGTTTTGGATGATAAGGCTTTGATTATCAAATTACTAACATTAGTGTGTTTTATGTTGATTATCGTGTTGTGTTTTATATTCATAGTTCTACGATGGTGTGTTTGAAGTTTTTATAGACTGTTAGGGTTCGGATATTGTGTTTTAGTGATCTTCACTCTGTTATTTGCGGGTTTTGAGTGTGTTTTATGGCTGAAATTGTGGTGTTTTATAGGTTTGTACACTTTGTAGGAAAAATAAACTTTGTAACCGAACCCTACCCATAAATTGAATGTAATCTGGAACATTTAATGTTTGTTGAATGGTTAAATATCAATAGAGTAGATATTCAAAGTAAAATGTAATCAATGCTAAGATTCTTTTTTTTTTTTTAACGAAAATCAACTCTATATTAAATATCAATAAAGTAGAAATTCAAAGTAAAATGTAATCAATGCTAAAATTCTTTTTTTTTTTTTTTTTTTGTTTTATGAAAAAAAAAACAAAATGTTTTAGCCCCAACTACTATCACTTATTACAAGGAAAGAAAAATCAAAGTAGAAGAAAGAAAGTCAAACTACAATCAATTTTAGTAGGTTGGGGTGTCAAAAGAAAATAGATTAAGGTGTGGTTAGAAAAACCCAATAATAATAGTAAGAGAATGATTATAAGAAGATCCAATATTGTTGACTAATAAACATACTCTACTATTTTTAAACAACTATAATCTTTTCAGACGGTATTATTTTTTTAAAATAACTATACTGTATTAACAAACATTTCATTCTCTTTAACTTGAGTAAGCTATTGCTTTAGTTTTCTTTATTTTAAATTTTTTTTACAGCATACGGCATTACGTGATTACACATTCAATACAAATCATTATGGGATTCCACATTCAATATGATTTGTTATAACTGATATTATTACAATTATGTTTACTACGTAATTACGCATTCAATAGTTGAGAACTTAATTGTTTAAGTTTTAGTACATGATTAAATCTATAATATACGACATTACGTGGTTATTATAGGTTGACTTGTTAATGTTTTGTATTACAGTTATATTTAATACGTGATTAGACCTGAAATGTTAGGCATTTCGTGAAATATTATGTATTATATGTTTTGTTTTTTATTACAACTATGGTTAGTACGTAATTACGTAATCACTTAGTGGCTTTTCACATGATACAATAATGAAATCACGTAATAGGTATTCAAAATCACGTAATAATACATAGTTAACTATTTTTACGTACTGATACATAATCATGTAACGTTACACTTGTTTCAAGAATAAAATACATATTACGTAATTACGTACTAATACATAATCACGTAAGGTTACAAAATTACGTAGTGTTATAACTTGTAAAAAAAATTAAAACTAAGAAAACTATGATAATAGCCTACTCAAATTAAAGAGAATGAAATACTCTACGATGTATTTTAAAAAATAAAATAATATGAGAAAGTTATAGCCATTTGAAATAAGACAAAAGATCAAATACAAATACTCTTATCATACAAAACGTACGAATAGTGTGAAAAGGAAAAAAAATGCGATGACATTTTTGTAATTATTTACCCGTAGAGTAATTATCAAAATTACCCTACAAATAATCTTGTAGTGTAATTTTGATCTTGTATGGGAATTTTGTAAATTCATTTTGTAGGGTAATTTTGTAAAATATTTTTGTAGGGTAATTTTGATTTTGTAGAGTATCATAATTACTCTACAAATGATATTGTAAGATAATTTTGATCTTGTAGTGTAATTTTGTTAAGTATTATAATTACTCTACAAGTGTATCAAAATTACTCTAAAATGTTTCAAAATTATCCTACAAGATCAAAATTACCCCACAAGATCATTTGTAGAGTAATTTTGATAATTACCCTACAAGCAAATAATTATGAAAATGTCACCACATTTTTTTTTTTCATGTCTTTCGTACGTTTTATACGATAAAATTTCTAATTTAATTTATTATTAATAAGACTTTTGTTAACTTACTAGATTGTTAACATGGCCGCGCGTTGCGGCGGCTACACCTTAGTTGTTTATAGATGACGACACGTTATGTAAAATGTGTGTTTCGATGTATCGGATCTAAAGCACTGCAATTACAAAAGAAACGTAATCGATCGTTCTATATGCATACAATGATTAAATTGAAGGTATGAATATATTCTTCAAACATAAACGGCAAACATACACACACATATATTGAAAATAAAAAGCCGTACATGATTAGTATTAAACATCAAGAATGATGAGTTTATGACCCTCTCATAATTCATAGACATGCTTGCAAAAAAGTAAATGACATACCAATAATCCTAAAAAATACATGTTAATCCCGACCCATCTTCTTCATCTACATTTCCTTTGATACAATCCCAGCTACCTCGGGAATTTGGATCAATGATATATTACAATCAACTGTAATACAACGGATAGTATTGGAGATGTCGCTTTGATTACTCTCTAATGCGGGGTGAAATGCAACTACAATATGTCCAAAAATTGAGTCAGCTTTCTAGCAACAAACAAAACACAAACTGTTGTAACAAAATATATGCTACAATATTATCTAGACAAAATTGCAGAAAACAACCTTTATGTATACCCCAAACTGCACTTTATACCTTTCACTATGAAATCCGCCAAAACCAACCTTTACGTTTATGTTTTGTTACACATCACAACCTTTACACCAAACCTAGTCAAAAAAGTCAGTTAAGTTGCCCCATGTGCGATGCATGTGAGGGCATATATGTCTTTTCTTTTGAATAATATATTTAAATAAATAATTAAATCAGATTTTAAACCGGTTGAGTTTCTGGGCAATTGATTGTTATTAATTTTATTTTCCAATTTTTGTTTCACACACCCCCTCTTTACTCCCTGCTCATCTTCACACTAGCATCAGAATTTGTTATCTGAATACAAATTAGAACCCATCTAACATACGCCAAAATTGCGCATAAACCCACCCACAAGATCTGATCACCATATCAATTCTACTGTGTGTGATTGGTGTTTGTGTGAGATGGGTGTGTGTGGATCGAAACCAAAAGGGTGCGTCTGTGTTGGGTTAGGTAACAGGAGGAAGCATGAAGATGGTGAAATAACACCCATGATTAACGCAACAACACATGGGAGAAGACGAAGAAGATGAATCGGTAGGAAGTCCAAACCGGAAGCTGTTAATCGGTATTCATCTCGTAACACTGTTGCTGCTACTCATTCCATGGATCGATCTTATCGTAATCCTACATTTCAAGGTATTTCTTCAAACCCTAATTTGTTTAGCTTTGTAATTAGGGGTTTCATGCTGATTCTTGTTAATGTTAATCAATTGTTTGAAGAATTTGAAGACAAATCGGTTGAGTTTCTGGGGGTTTTCTACGACGGCGACTGCCAAACCGACGTCGGAAACATAACAATCAATCCAACACTTGATTTCAAGCAGTATCAGAAGTGGCCGCCGTCCGCCGCTCCTCCGCCGTCGTGTCCTGCCCCACCTGCAACTGCGACTCTCAGTTTGGGTATTACTAGTTATTGTTCAGATGTACCAATTTGGGTATTACCAAAGAGGTGCATAAATCTCCCAAACTATGATGAATTTCGAAATTCTGTTCAATGGGTTTTGTTCGTCTTGAAAAGTTACACAATTTGCACCCAAGAACTACTTGATTTCATTAAAATTTTAAGGAGACATGGTGTCTTGAAATTCTAGGGTTTATAAGACTTTTTATGAAGAAGATGATGTTGATGAAGATCTGGGTTTCAGATGATAATGTTTGATGATGATGTATAAATAGTGAATATTGATTTAGGTTTTGTTTTTTTTAGTATAGTTAAATTATCAAAATACCCCTTAACTGATTTTTTTTTTTAAATTAATACCCTAATGTTTTAAATGAATTTTTAGTAAAAGACCTAAATGCCCTCACATGCAAGGCATGTGAGTCCATTTAACTGAACTTTTTGACGTGGTTAGTGCTAAAGGTTACAGGGTGTAACAAAACATGAACGTAAAGGTTGGTTTTGGCGGATTTCATAGTGAAAGGTATAAAGTGCAGTTTGGGGTATACATAAAGGTTGTTTTCTGCAATTTTGTCTAGATAATATTGTAGCATATATTTTGTTACAACAGTTTGTGTTTTGTTTGTTGCTAGAAAGCTGACTCAATTTTTGGACATATTGTAGTTGCATTTCACCCCGCATTAGAGAGTAATCAAAGCGACATCTCCAATACTATCCGTTGTATTACAGTTGATTGTAATATATCATTGATCCAAATTCCCGAGGTAGCTGGGATTGTATCAAAGGAAATGTAGATGAAGAAGATGGGTCGGGATTAACATGTATTTTTTAGGATTATTGGTATGTCATTTACTTTTTTGCAAGCATGTCTATGAATTATGAGAGGGTCATAAACTCATCATTCTTGATGTTTAATACTAATCATGTACGGCTTTTCATTTTCAATATATCTATTACCAAGAAAATTAGATATTACCAACAATCTAACAAAATATTTAAGCAAAAGAGCATAAGTCGTAACCTGACCCGTCTTCCAAGAAACCTGTAATTTCTAAACATAAAATCATAAAGAACAAATAATTATGAAGAGACTGAATGCTATATAATATAGTTATATAGAATAACAATTTATCACCATACAGTGAATCATGAGCTAGTTAACACCACATTTTTTATAGCATGAATAATAAAGAATAGTAATTGAACTTCAATAACTATTCTATGTAATTATAAGAAAAAGGTTCTATTTAATTAAAGGCTATGCACCAAGCAGCATTTACAAATATACAAACATTCATGCACAGATACATACAATACATGTATGCATATACACAAACAGAGACATGCGCACACACACATATATAATGTATATATCAGATATTTGTGTTCAAGTTAAAACACTTAAAAAAACCAACAAAGTAAGTTAACACCAGTGGCGGACCCAGAATTTTTTTGCTGGGGTGCGGTTGAGGTGTTCAACTATATTTTCAAGGGGCGCGGTTGGGTTTTTTGCTTAAAATATACACTAATTTTTTTTTAAAGGGTGCGGCCGCCCACCCTGGCCAAAGGCTAGGTCCGCCCATGGTTAACACATATACATATTTACCTAAATAAAAATGTCTTTAAATAATAATGAGAACCTAATGAGAGAAAAAGTACCATGACATAATTCTTAAACAAAGGTGAATCTATGGATCAAACAGTGGCGAAGCTTGACCCGAATGACGGGGGGTATACCCAAAAATTTCTATAGAACCGGGGGGTCGAAAACGTATATACCCAAAAATTTCTATACGAAAACTACATGTATAACACTACTGAGCGAGAACTACATATATAACATATTGAGTCTTGCCGCCGTATGCCAGGAGGTTATTAACCAAGTCAAACAAAAGTCGACATCCGACTTGTCTTGCTTCTGCAATCACGTAATCTAATGCCTACATAACCATTTTGAATCCTTTTAAAAACACCTTCACTCAACATAGAAGATCAAGCAACAAACATATAATATTTCCTCTAGATAAATTCTCCATTTCTAGCAGAAATCAAAAGCCCTAATGGCATCAAAAATTAAATTATCGCAAAGAATATCATATATAAACACATCAAACTTTTTCTAAGCCCCAACTTTAAAAATAGAAGTTGACAATTATCCATATCAAACCTCTTAGTGAGTGATTTGGGGTATAGTACCGTCTCACTCAGCGACTCCATCATCAACCGTTGATGTCCGGCTGCCAGAGTTCGTCTCCGCCGGCGAAGCCAGCACTGACGCGTGGAACGACCACCTTAGCCCCCAACAATCTCGAAAACACCAAAATCAGAAGATCATATAGCAGATTTAAGTCAAATAACCGGAGAATTTGGGTTGAAAGTGTTGGATCTTACCTTCGTTGCTAGAAAACCGGTGTACATATCCACCGTTGTTGCGCCCTGAACTTCAGCTTTAGAACCCTAGAACTGACCCTACTCCACTCCACTTCGTTCCTAATCACGAAAACCCCCAGATCACAAAACGTTTGATTAACCACGGTTGTTAAATCGTCGCTGATGCAGTCATCGTTCTCCATCACCAACCAGATCATCAACTCTTGTTGACGTGGAACCCAAGTTACATCCAAAAATATAAAGAATTCGTAATGGTATTGGCGGTGATGGTGAATGTGGTGGGGGTGGGGCGGTGAAGGGTTGGAGGAGTGGAGTGCTTCTATGTACAGAAGATGTTTACTTGTTTAGGGTGAGAAAGATAGCTGGAGTGGGAGAACAAAGTCTAATAACACTGTTGCACCGACCTTTCATTTTAAGATTATATAAATTTGAATACATAGGCTTATCGTTTTCTAGAAAGAAGAATAATCTTTTTTTTTTAATCAAATTTTGCAAATACAAATAAAGTAATTTTAAAAGAACTAAACAATTGTTATCTTGTTTAGTCGGTGTTGCTTGTTAAAGAAAAGTAACCCACATACGTTTGGGATTTGTTAATGTACCTTTCACTTAAAAGTTTTTGGTTCCGTCACTCAAGAGAAATAAAAGAGAACAAGACCATCGGATTTTAAGTTCTAATATTTCAGCCCCGTTTAAGTTCCGTCATTGCCGCAAGTTTTCCCAGTTTCCTTCGTTTCGCACGTTTTGTACCCAATTTCTATTTGTATTTAATCCTAACACTTATATTATATATTTGTCTTTTAGAAAAAAAAAAAAAAAAAAAAAAAAAAACCGAAATCCGGATTATTTACTGGATTTAAAAGAACGGTTTGAATAATTCATTCCGGATGCTACATGATCGAGTTTTATAGACCTTCTAACCGAATAAAATTTGACCCAGATTTCACAATCCAGTTTCTATCGTTTAACTTATCTGGATACTGTAAAATCCGGTCCCATTTAAAAAAATAATAAAAATCATTTATGCACCTCTACATGCATGGGTTGAAACACTTAATGTTGTTCGGGTCGGTCTTGACACCTGTGGAGATACAATAGGAAGTTTATTTGGCTAGGAAGGCTAGGAAGTGATCTTGACCATCCATTTAGTTAATCAATGGCTAAGATTAAATGATGGAAATTGAAGGGAAGAAAAGAGACGCGTGAGTTTGTTTAGGGGCATTCTAGTCAATCCAAGGCAATAGTTTCTCTCTCCTCCAATACCCCCCCCCCCCCATTTTTTAAACGTTAATAACTCTTTCATACGACATTATTTTTTTTATAAAAATTGCACAAAAAAACGAGCGTTTTTTAATCTTTAAAACGAGTATACTATTGCTATATTTTCAAAAAAAAAATTAAAAACCCAGTTGCGTAAAACGCAATAGAAAAACCCCCAGTTACGTAAAACGCAATGAAAAAAACCTAAAAATTGACATTTTTCTAAAACGTAATGCACCAAAAACACAAAAAAATGTCTTATTTGTAAAACGCAATGGCCAGAACACACAATGAAATATCTTATTTCTAAAACGCAATAGCCTAAAAACTCAAAAGAAAATGTACTTTCTAAAAAGCAATGGACTAAAAACACATAAAAATGTGTTTTACCTAAAACGCAATGCACCAAAAACACAAACAAATGTCTTATTTCTAAAACGCAATGGCCAGAAAACACTTAAAATGTCTGTTTTCTAAAACGCAATGGACTGAAAACACATAAAAAAGTGTTTTACCTGAAACGCAATGCACAAAAAAACAAAGAAATGTCTTATTTGTAAAATGCAATGGCCAGAAAACACTTAAAAAAGACTCATTCTAAAACGCAATGGCCACACAAAGAAATGTCTTATTTGTAAAACGCAATGGCCAGAAAACACTTAAAAAAGACTCATTCTAAAACGCAATGGCCAGAAAACACTTAAAATGTCTGTTTTCTAAAACGCAATTGACTGAAAACACATAAAAAAGTGTTTTACCTAAAACGCAACGCACCAAAAACACAAAGAAATGTCTTATTTGTAAAACGCAATGGCCAGAAAACACTTAAAAATGACTCATTCTAAAACGCAATTGCCTAAAAAACAAAAGAAAGTGTTCTCTATAAAACGCAATGGACTGAAAACACCTAAAAATGTGTTTTACCTAAAACGCAATGCACCAAAAACACTTCAAGAATGTGTTTTTCTAAAACGCAATGGCCAGAAAACACATAAAAATGTTTTAGTTCTAAAACGCAATTGCCTAAAAACACCAAAGAAAGTGTTCTCTCTAAAACGCATTGAACCATGACAATAGTTTTGCCTATGTTGTGAATTGTATGTGTTGTGAACTGTCTGAACCAATGTAGTTTACGAATGCAGCTCAACCCCAGCCAGGGGCTCTGACCCTTGGACCCCGCTAGGGGCTGCCGCCCCTGGGACCCCGCTACCAGGGGCGCTGCCCCCGGACCCCCGCCAAGATCGTAAAAATGAAATTAAAGAATTCCTTACATAGATCAAAGTAATTTCTTCAACAATTGACGAATTTTGAATGATTGAAACACTTATCAGCGCTCGAATCGAACGGATCGAGTGATTATCTTCAAAATCACCGGAAAAAAACGAGATTTTGTATGAAATTAAACTGGGTTTTCTTCAAAAAAGCTGAAGAACACGTTGATCGGGTGTTTGAATCATTGATTGGTGATGAAAATCGCACTATAATGTAGTGATTATTGAGATAGAAAGGAAGAAATGGTTGAAGATGGTGGGTTTTGAAGTTACTGGGTTTTGAAAAGGAAGAAGAAAGGGTTGGATTGACTAAAATACATTTTTTCTTTATTTTAAATGTTGTCACATGTCCTAATCCTATTGTTTCATACACTTCCTAGCCAAAATAAACTTTCTATTTGATCATTTCCCCCTGTTTGTATTCATAAATCAAAAAAGAAAAAAAAATCTCAGATAGGATAATGACAAAGTTTGTGAATGATACCTTAATTCTCGCAAGTGACTTAAGTGCTCTGTCTTTTTATTCAGTCAGAATTCAAACACAAAGGTAGGTTTCAGTTTCTAAGTTGGTTTATTCATTTTTGCAAATTGTATATGAGCTTATCTATTGCATGCTTGTTGATCAGATGGGAGATCAAGGATCTGTTAGCTACACACTGGATGAAGCACTGGGTGCAATTGGGTTTGGGAGATTCCAACTTATTGTGCTTGCATATGCTGGGCTGGGTTGGGTTGCAGAAGCAATGGAAATGATGCTTCTGTCATTTGTGGGACCAGCCATGAAGCCTGAGTGGGGTCTTTCTGCAAGTCAAGAAAGTTTGATATCAACTGTTGCTTTTGGTGGAATGCTTGTTGGTGCATATTCTTGGGGGAGAGTGGCTGATGCTTATGGAAGAAAGTAAGTAGGTTCCTTTAGCAATCAATATATACACATTTTTCTTATTTGTTTTTCCATTTTTCCCATGGTTTTCTTTATCAAGATTGTAACGGTTGGGTGTCAATCGTGTCTGGTTGACGGGTTGACAAGTTAGGGGTTGAAGGGTTGACAAGTTAGGGGTTGACGGGTTGAAATGTGCAACCAGAACCAACCCGTATTATTATTCGTGTCAAAGATCTAAACCCAAACCCATACAAACATAACTTTGGTCAACCTAAACATAACCCGTTTAACTGATTCTTTCAAATGTGTCATATGATAAGGGGGTTGTAGGGTTGTAGAATGATTAATATGAATAGTTTTTTTTTAATATTGAAATGCATTGGAAATAGTAAGTGTATTAATGGAAAACGGACAAAAAGAATTATCAAAGTATTTTTTTGTAAATACTTGAATGAGTTAGTGGGTCAACCGGAACCTGATGCATTTAAGGCTGGACGGTATGGGGACCGTCCAGCAGTCGTCGCCGTCCCTCTCTCCATCCCCCCCCGGTCGCCGTCCAGTTATCGTCCTCTCCGTCGGAATTTCGACGTCCAGGACGGAGCAAAACATGTGGGCCCCCCTCTTTCTTCTCGGCGCCGCTCCGTCACCCCATCCCGCCACCCCCGTCGCCGTCCATCCCTCCGTCACCATACCGTTCAGCCTAAAAGATAACTTTGTGTTAACCGGTTCAAAACCTGTTTATTTTTCTATTTTTTATTTTTTTGCATCGGGTTCAGGTTGGGTTTCAGGTCATGTCAGGAATTGCCACCCCTAATTGCAACATGGAGCTACTCATATCAGCAAATATGGTCCGTTTTGCCCTCACAAATTTGTCTTTGGTTGAGTGAGTAGAAACTTCCAATCAACTAGCATTATTACGTGATGAGGGAGAACCAGTGGCGGACCCAGGAATTTTTCTATGGGGGTGCGGAACAGTTTTAAAAATTTTATGCCCCTAGGTATATAAGTAAAAAAACCGGTTCGTATCAGGTCGGGTCGGGTCATGTAAAATAAAAGAACATCAAACTAAATTTATATAATCATCAAAAACACGTCAAACCCTGTTACAAACATAATTAAAACGTCGCCTTACGAGTTTTCATTTTTTGAAATCTATCCAACACATCAACTACTTTCTTAAGCAAGTATTTCTATATATAACATATACAACTATTACTTAACATCCCTACTCATGGTTCCTATCACAAACAAATTGATCTATAAGTTCATCGCTCCATAACATAATGTTTCAATTTTAATTTTCAACTATTCAAGCCCTAGAAATCGTGTGTAATCACCCTAAAAATCATCTAAACAACATAATCACCCTAAAAATCATCTAAACAACCATAAACAACAGCAAAACACATGAAATTTCAAATCTATTTAAGAATTCTATTACCCTTTTTCTCCTATAATATCAACTAAAATCATCAAAAAACATAAAAACTTATCCTTTATCGGATTCCGGTTGATTTGGTGTCGGACGGCGGTGGTTCGCGGCTGCTGATGACGTGCTATTGTGGCTGCTGTTGTGTTCGCTGATTGCTGGCAGGAGACGATGCAAGAGAGGGAGGGCGGGAGGAATTCTAAGGGATCATTGGGCTTATTTTAATTATTATAGTTTGAACTTAGTTTGAGTTTGGTTAATGGGTTAGGAATTAGTGGGCTAGTTATGTTTAATGACATAGTGGGTTAAGGTAGTGGGTATTTGGGTTAAGTTGGGTAGTATAAGTTTATATAATTTAGGTAGTTTTTTTTTTAAATCAGAGTTTACTAAAATAAATTAAAATATAAATCGATAACATTTTTTTACCTAAGGTGTGCGGACGAAAAATTCCAAGGGGTGCGGACGGAATTTTCTACGGAAAATAGTATTAATTTTTTTTCCGGGGGTGTGCCCGTCCACCTTGGGCTGGGGGTGGGTCCGCCCCTGGGGAGAACTCTACAGTTAAACGACAAAAACTTTTTAAGCATCAGTATTACTTAACCAGTTAACCTCATCTTGGTACTTTTGTTTTGGAATCTCAGGAAGGGATTTCTTGGTGCATCAATACTAACAACCTTAGCAGGGTTTTCGTGTGCTTTCGCACCAAATTATATATCGTTGTTGATTCTTCGATGCTTGGTTGGTGCCGGTCTAAGTTGCGCACATGTGTTTACATCATGGTTTCTTGAGTTTGTTCCCATTCCAAACAGAGGGGCTTGGATGGTTGTGTTTGCAACTTTTTGGACAGTTGGAACAATAATGGAGGCTTCACTTGCATGGGTAAATATTCATGTAGATTCTTAGAGGTCACATTTTCAACTCATGTGGGTTATCTTTTATCTAACGACCCATTTTGATTCTGTTGCAGTGGATCATGCCTAGATATGGTTGGAGGTGGCTCCTTGGACTATCTGCGGTTCCATCTCTCGTGTTACTACTGTTTTTCCGTCTAGTGCCAGAGTCTCCAAGATACCTTTCTACACAAGGAAGATTAGCTGAGGCCCAACGAATTCTCGAGAGAGGAGCTGCACTCAGCCGAAAAGAACTCCCAGTTGGCCTACTTGTTTCTGATCATATAAAGACCAAGACCAATGACGACAACAACGAGTCTTTAGAAAGCAAAACCAGCAGTTCTCAAAGAAGCTCCTCGTCCGTGTTCATGCTTTTATCATCCAAGTTGATCAGAACAACACTTCTCTTATGGTTCTTGTACTTTGCCAACATGTTTGCTTATTACGGCATTATATTATTGACTTCACAATTAAGCACGGCACAAACTGACTGCGGCTCGGGCTCACCCAAGTCACACTCAGAAACAGATATCAAGGATTCGAGCCTGTATGTAAACGTATTCATCACTAGCTTGGCAGGTACCCCAGATCCAAATTTTCTTGTATGTAAATGTATTCATTAACTGAGTTTGATTACATGATGTGGTGTGTTATGCAGAGCTTCCAGGGCTTGGTTTAGCAGCTATTTTATTGGACCGAGTTGGTCGTAAGATCTCCATGGTAATCACGCTCGTTTCAGGGTTCGTTCTATTACTGCCACTAATCGTCCATCAGAATGAAGTGATAACAACAGGCTCTTTGTTTGGCTCTCGGATGTTTATTTCAGCAAGCTTCATTATTGTCTTGATCTATGCCCCAGAGGTATGTCCTATGTTAATAGTTTAGTACTACCTTAATCTGATCAAAATCCTATATTTTCAATTTGAGGTATCCTATGATAATTGTTATTGGATAGGTGTATCCTACAAACTTAAGAACAACAGGAGTTGGAATAGCAACGGCAATAGGCAGAACTGGAGGTATGGTGTGTCCTTTGATAGTAGTTGGGATGAAAGCCGGTTGCCACCAAACAGTTCCGGTGATTGTGTTTGAGGTTACGATACTTTTATGCGGTCTGAGTGTTGTGATTCTTCCGTTTGAGACCAAAGGGAAGGAATTAACAGATACTATAGATTTACCTGTTCAGGTAAAATGAATGTTTCAATACATGCAATAACCAAACTTCAATGAATAAATTCTAAGTTATGAAACACTTGTAAGTAGTAGTATTAGACAGACATAATGGAAGAGAGGAAGTTAGTTAATTATCCGGTTACATAACTAACTTATGCATAACAATTAAAGCTCATTGATTCGTGTAGTTTTTACTTAAAATTGGTTATGTGTCGAGCGACATTCATGGCACATTGCCATGTTCTTTTATCAAACTAAAAAGGTAAAATTGTTAAAATACGTTTTACCTGAATGCAAAGAACACAACACAAGACCAGAAGAAGAAAAAAAGTGTTCATAACATATATAAGGGTATAAATTATGGAGAAACTGTAAAAATAACATGTAACAAAAAGCCTCTCTAGCTAGTATGGTTTGGACCTATTTCTCTTGAATCGCGTATCATTGAAACGAGAACAACAAGAAGTCGAGGCACCCCCGTAAGCTAAAACCTCAGTTAATCTTCGTCTTGGGTCGTCTTGGTTTTGAAACCAAGAATGCTGGAATTTTGGTGCAGGCTGGCTACCTTAGTGTTCACATGCTCTACAAACGTACAAGAGTACAAGAAATCAACATAAGAAAAACCAAAATTGCGTTAGAATATCGCTTATGTTTCATTTTGTGGGTCCTGTTTCTATGATAATAGGAGGGATCAGCTCATATAGTTATATTTGACCACCAAGTGCCGCTCACCTGCAAGGCCTTAAAATTTAGTACAACACTGCCATATGTTTTGTAGCACATAACCTCTTTTGCCAAAGTTCCTTTTACCAAATGATAATAATGAAATAACAGGTTTTCTTTGAACGGCGACATTCGTTTAATCGTTTATAAAACTATCTATATCTATATCTCTAATAAAGCAAACCATTGGGGGACACATGTCACCCAATGGTGCAAGCCAACTAAGCATCCAAATAGGCAATGAGGTGGCAAAACTCAAATGATAGGACATGTGGCATTGCTCTAAGAACAGGATTGAGAAGCTTCTTTTGTACGCTTTCTCTCTCATTCTCTCTCATCTCTCATCATTCATTATGTTGACCCTCTCTCTCCAAAGTTCATCCGCATTCTAAACAAAACCTAGATCAAAATTCCTCTGCCTCTTTATCACTCTCAATCCTGTGTTAAATCGATCTTCAAGACGCAATAATCTTCCACTGACGGTAATGTTTGATTTCTTTCGTCATGTTATTGATCGATTATGTTTGAATCGTTCGCTGTACTTTGATTTCTTATGTATTGACTGTTATGTGATGATGTATGAAGTTATTTTACATGATTTGAAGATCGATTAGGTTATTCCTTTTTCTTAGGGTTTTATTAGCCGATATCATGTTCTTTGTTTATATGAGTTTGATTTTCACCTTTGGATGACATCAGTGAATCGATCTTTATCTCTGTCAATACTCTGCGACAATCTTCAATCGATCTTCAAATCCGAATACCCTACTATTCACGGTAATGTCTGATTTCCTTGATCTTCTTATTGTTTGATTTTGTTTTAATCGTCTGATGTTTGATGCTGGCATGTTTTGTGTCGTTTGGAAGTTAAAGGTTTCGTTTTTCCATCGAACTTGAAGGTTCATGATGTTACTTTTTCGCCTTTATACTCTGATGTTGATTCGGTGGTGGGGCTTTGTGATTGGTCCGATAGTGATTCTGCCGAAAGCAGAGATTGGGAGGTGCTCTTGCTTGATGATGGTCCTACAGGCGATGAGGTTAGTTGATTAACGGCACTTTGGGTTCTTCTTTAACTACATTTGTTGGTGTATTCTGAATACATATAAGTTTGTTACCCAAAGTGATTTGGATTTAGCAGATTCTGTATTTATGCTTTGTCTTAACGACGAAAAAGGCTTATTGTTGACAAATTGTAAAAATTCTTCTTGGCTCATAAGTTTATTAAATATTGATGCCAAGACTTCTGTTCTATGGTTATCTTATTCAATGAAAAAAGGTATATGATGTTTGACCCTTTTATGTTCTCTTCTTCGTTTTGTTTTAAATTCGGTTATCAATTTGCGCTTCTATAATATACCTGTTTTCAGTTCTTGATTCTTAATTTCTTATCAAATATAGATAATAGATTCATCTCATTGCCTCAGGATTTAATGGTTAAAAAACTATAGAAGCATTAATTTTTTTCAATCATTTGTTCAGAAATATACGTATGAAATTACTCAAGGAAATAAGTGTTGGTTCAAAACTTTAAATCTCACACATGGTTTTTAATCTGATGAAAAAAGTTGATCCATTTAGGGGTTGCTCATGAAGAGCCTGATGGGTTGTCATGATTAGAAAAAGACACATTTTGGTATGCAAACTGCAATGAACAAATTACAGATTATTAGAGGTGATAAGTTTACCAGTCACTATTTAAACATTCATCTCCTCGCTGCCTATTATAGATCGTGTTTTCTTACATTCTCATTTTTCTTCAAAGAACCTGAAATGTTTCTTCTGTTATAAGTATTTAATAATCTGTTTATTATGAGTTTTGATTTGTTCTTTTATGTGGTCGAAGCATGAATAGATCTATCTATGTACAATAAGCCATACATCTGGATAATATGTAAAGAATTCATTCAAAATCAAAGTTTTAAACCGACATGTTGTTTCTGCATGCTAAATATCAATTGAGAACTATGGATTAATCTATCCAGCAGTTTTGTTAAAAAAATCAGGTTTTTTGGCAGTCATAGGGGCTTCAGTGAAGATGTAATTGATCGGGAGCTTCGGTGCGCCTGAGGTTCGAATTCTCCGTATAAGTCTAATCCTTCTGTTTTTATAATTAGTAACGTTACTTAAAATGTGGCTTTGCCTTAATTGCCAAAAAATACTTTCGTAATGAAAAGACATTAAATAAAACAGAAAAAAGATGTAAGCCGATCTCGAATAAAAAAATTAATACATGCTTTAAATCATGACTGTACAAATACATGATGAAACAAAATCCAAATAATTCGATTTATGGAGTTTTTATTTTATTTTTCAAAACTTTTGTTCACCTGACCACTATACTTGATGCAAATGATCATGTGTAGATTGTAGAGTGTTTTTTTAGCACACATGCTATTCAAAATTAGACAACCATCCAAATGATATGGCAAGTTTCTACTTTTGTTATTGCAATGTGAAATGATTCTCAATTTTTGTTACTGTTAGGATGCTTGAGTTCAATGGCTCCCTCACCGATGTTACTTTCTCTAATGCCATGAACACACGTCCTATTTTCAGGTCATGGTAAATATGGTTATTTTCTAGGTATCTTTTTTAAGTATTGTTAGCGATTACTTTCTAAACTTATTAACTTGGATAGAATGAGCGTCCTCTGTTTGTACCACTGTATGCATTCTGCAATTCAAAATTTAAATCCACAAATGCTTTCTTTGTGATGTCTCAAAAGTTGTGTTTGGTATATTGTAATTTGTAAAAGTGGAAGCAAAATTAGTCTTTTATGTTGTGTTTGGTTTATTGTAATTTATAATGATTGATTCATTAAGAAAGTTAAAATTGCAAATCTTGTGACTTTTGTAGGCTGGATAAGATACAAATGAAATATATGCCCAAATCACTTTACTCCCTGCAGATGTAAGAATTTGCTTAATTTAATTTCACTAAAAGTTTAAACACTTTTACAAAATCATGGTTTTTGATCTATATTTTTTGTCACATTTTGTGCAGCAAAGTGATCCTACAAGTCTTGATGAATGCCTAGCCAACCTCCGCAAGGCCAACCATACACTCTTTCTGCAAAGTCTTCATAACTTCAGATATGAGCAGGCATGGTGGGTTTTTGGTGCTCTGAAAGCACCCAACCGAGTGCCTACCTGCATTTGTAAACTTGTTTTTTTATTAATGATTTGTTTTATTTATGTTTTAGTTTTACTGAATTTATATGTTCAGGACATGACTCAAGCTACTCCTACCCAAGACTTATTAGCCCTTGATCTACATGGCACATAGTGGAAATTTAAGCATATCTTTATGGGTCAACCAAGAAGGTATCTACTTACAACATGATGGAGTACCTTAGTTACTAGCAAGAGATTAGTGCCTGGGGATTTAATGGAGATCTATAATACTCGTGAGTTGGCTTTTCTTATTTATTAGGCCACTCGGTTCACTTAAGTTACGTTTTAATGAGTTGTAGATCTTTACAGATTTATCCAACGTTGGATATTAATAAATGTTTATTCTACGATGTTTATTTAGGGTGGATGGATTTGAATCAAAATAATATGTTTTTGGTTGAAGCCCGCGTATTACGCGAGCCTTAACCTAGTTAGCTTATATACCTGACATTAAAATGTAAGCTTTTGGTTTATATTCTACTATTTAAAGAATTTATCACGTCTAGAATCTTGAATCCTTAGAACTGATGTTACAGAACTTAAGTTATTAATGATGAGGCTACTAACAAGTGTTAATATTGGTGAAGAGTGAAAGGACAACTTGCTCCTAATGCCAAGTTGTTAGTTCTAGGAACAATTGATGCAGACAGACTAACTAATCACAGGTGGATACAACATAGGTCACACCATGTGCCCTAATATCATCACATGTTGCATAAGTGTGATGTTTTAATAATGGCTTTGGTTGTGTTTGAACAATTTGGTTTGTTTGTCGTTGCTTTGTGTTTGAACAATTTGGATGGTTATGTGTTACACCCCAACCGATGGCGGAAACATCGGAGTGAGACGAAAACGAGATTGTTCATCACTCATAATACTAAATTGTGACAAGTATTTAAATAATAAATTTCATTTCATTACTAAAAGAATCAATTACATCGTCTGAAAAAGAATACAACATGTAAAAACAAATGCAATGCAATACATTACAATGATTATTTAGAGTCTAAAATGGGTTTCTAGGCATTCTACTAAGTTCCATGCATCATCAACATCATCATTAACCTGCAACATGTTTTAAAAGCATAGTTCAATACAAACGTATTGGCGAGTACACAAGTTTTAGACACATAACATAAGTATAAAAGAATTTCTCAAATCCAACATGGCAATTTGGTATACAAGGTTGAACTAGCATGCATAACTAAAAGTCAAACCTGAGTGTCCACGAGAATAATGAGCATCCCTCGCCACAAAAGTGAATGAGACCGTTATGTATAATAATGTGCATCCCTCGATACCGAAGTGATCGAGACCGTAAAGTATGTAACTTAATAAAACCTCGTCGGGTGGTGTGCTACTACTATAGTGCTATAACTGTTAAGGTGGGCTAGCTAAGTTAATGACAAGTAGCATGTATGCGTTCTAGCATGTAACCTAAGCATAACAAATAGCATGTATAGCGGATTGAGCGAATAAAGTATATTTGTGTGAATTGTCTATTTTGACAAGTTAAACATGTTACACCGAAAGTGTGTTAAAGCGAAAAAAGGGTCAAGTGTACTCACAAAATTGCTAAGTCTTCCGATTATCCGTGTATTGACGAGTTAATGTGAATGAGAGAATGGATGTGTTCGGTGTTGGAGTTTATGGGGTGTTTAGACTCGGAATTAGGAATTTAAAGTAGTAAGAGTATGTATATGAAAGTAATATCTAACTCTAGGATCTTGTTTATGACACTATAGTAAGTGGTTTCATGGGTCCCAAATTGCCCATTAGAATCATAATAAGTATCTTAGATGTTTAGATATGTTAGCCTAGGTTTATGACGAACAATCATGGCTTGATTATCATCACAAACTCAGCCATGTTTTATTATATAATTATATGTATATTTATAAGGTAATAATATAACCTAAAACTATGTCCAATCAAAGAATGTCATATAGCATCATGTATCGTCAAGCATGGAGGTTGAAACCTCATTATATGATTCACCACTACACACACCATCATGAAGATGGTGGGAGGGTCATGAATAACAAGGAAATAAATCTAATCTAACAAGTCATAAGAGTGTTCAAATGAAGGAGTGGAACTTAGTTTGGAAAGCCCAAGCTTCCATTTGTTCACACTTCACAAGTCACAAGTTCATCATATGGAAGATGATGACTTGTGCTTGTTTTCATCATTCGATTATCAAGTATAAATTGAAATAAAGTGAGTGTTTGCACTCATAACTTTGATGATAATCACCCTAATACAAACCCACCATCATAGACTTGATTGTGAGCTTGATGAGAATAAGATTCCATCAAGTTATTAATGTAAAAATGAACATACAAGAACTTATATCAAAACAGAAAGTTTATGGCACTTTGGACCTCAAATATGGTGAGGTTTCACCTTAGATTACCCAAGTAATCTTGTGAAAACCTTCCTAGAGGTTATCCAAGTGCTAAGAAAGAAGAAATGGGTAGAAACGAGTAGTAGATGTGAGTTAGAACTCACTTAGAAATCACTTGAACTTTCTGTCCAAATTCTAGAAATTAGATGTGTTTGAGAGTGTTTTTGAGAGAGTTTAGTGGTTAGTAAAGTGGTAAAAGAGTGTAGGAAGTGTTGGTTTTATAGTTGAGGTTTAGGGTTTTGAGTTAGGTGAGTTTTAAATGTAATTAGGTGAGAAAACACAACCAAACAAACACACAAATAACCAATCCTTGAGCTGAAAGTTATTTTATGCAGATTCACGGGCCTGGCGGGTCACGACGGAGGAGTGTGGTGGCGGTCGTGGGGCACGACGGCCTCCTTCCATGCCAAACTTTGATTTTTTGTCATTTCAGCCCCTAAACTCTTGTGTATTGTACATAATAGGGTATTTTAGGTGTAGAGTGCATGTGATAAGTATAATGAACATAATATTATGAGTGTTAGGCGTATAAGTCTCGTATTTAGGTATTAGCGAAGTGTATAAGTATGAAAACAAGTCTTGTGAAGGTATCAAGTGTATAAGTGTAACACCCCGAAAAATGTAAAACTTTATATTAGAATTATAAAGTGTAAAATAAACGAGAATAAGCTAACTAGGATAAATAACCCAGTTAGTTAGGAGTCTTGTAGTATCAAATAAATGGATGGAAAACTCCTAAATCATAAAGAAAACAACAATTGAGGGACTAGAATGGTTAAACTTGAAACTTGGGATATTAAAACAAAAGATATTACACCAAACACACACAAGAAGTGTGTGTCTGGTCGTTCTCTGCACAGGGGCGACATAAGGGTTTCCCCACAACCCTAATTCAATCGATTTCCATCAAATTGAAGCTCCTAATCAGTCTTAAATCAAGTTTCAAGCACGAATTAGTGATCACCTCACTGAAGGGATCACAAGGTATGTGAAATTCTAGTGTTTTGATTCATCTCAAGTTCTAGGTTAATTATGAAAAATCGAAATTTAGCTTGATTGTGTCTTGCATGAATGTAATTAGAAGAGATATGGTGTCTAGGGATGAACCCTAGGTGAAATCTTGTTAAAAGATTGCATGATAATTATAGAGTTTATAATCACCATTGTATGTGATTAATAAACTTGAAGGAAACTTGATAAACCCTAGAATTATGATCTTGTTCTAACATAAATCTGAATTTAAGAATAAATTTCAGAAATATTGATGATAAGACATGTGTAGAATCAACTAATTGAAGTTAGTTTAGATGATAATTGCAAGTCATGAACTTGGTTTTGTTTATGTAAAAATCTGACCCGCTAGGTGTTTGATGAAACGCCTAAGTGAGGGTTAAAATGTTAAAAGATTGGTAAAAAAACGCAGATTTGATCATTGTAGAGAATTATGCGTTAAAGCTTGGGAAAGAGTTCTAAACTTATTGTGAATTGAACTCTTTAGGCAAAGAATCTGGAACGTCAAGTGGACACGCCGGGGGAGATACGCGCTTGAAGGGTGTGCTCTAAAGGTACGTAACCACGGTTTTGTTACGTTATGTTGTTATGTATTTTTACTAATAGACTTGAATTTAGAATAGAGTATGAATTTGGATGTCTAGTTGAAGTGACGAAGATCACTAGATAAGTAAATGGGTTAAATGTTAGTTAGAACAAGTTTGGTATGTTGTAAAATGGTGGTTCCCATTAAACAACCAAACAGGTCAAATAATGGTCGAATTTTGTAGTGTTGAAGTGATTAAAACATCACTCATTAAAATTGAGTTATAAAAACGTAATCCATGGAATGGACGTGATATGCTAAGATTGACAAGCCCGGGAATGGGTAATTATGGTTAGAAACCAATGTCGATGAATTACGCAAGTATGTAACTTGATTCATTACATTGAGGAAATTTTGATAGTTAGCATATGTGTAGTTGAATTGTAGAATAAAAGTTGGGTTGACTTAAGGCGATAATGTTCGCTACATTGAATGAAAGGTCAAGAATTGGTTAGATCTCGTTGGTAGTCATCATAATGGAAGATTCCATAGATGAGCCAAACGGGTCAAATAATCAATTGATGCAAGGATAATGTGTCGTAATATGATTGGTAGATCTTTTGTTATTGATTTATAATTGACATATTAGAATACGGGTAATTTAGCATGTTGGATTGTTAGAATAAGAGATTCAAGATTTGGGTTTGGCTGAATTGAACAAAACAGCCAAAACATAAAGTTGCAGTAGCTACCGTAAGTTACGGTATCCACCGTAACTTACGGTAGAGATTAAGAGCTTACGGTGGCTCTTTACTGATTTACGGTAGATCAGAACATTACAGTGTCTACCGTAACTTACGGTAGATACCGTAAGTTACGGTAGAACCTAAACATCCTTGTTAAATTTCTCATATCCTAGCTAATCGAATCCGGTTTAAACGTAGTTTCGATTAAGCAATAATTTTTAAGAATTCTAACACTAAGTTTTGTTAAAAACCTCCAGTTTCAGGTATTGCAAGTATGTGGACAACGATCAAGTTGATGCTTCAAGAACCGAACACTAAACTTTTGGATGCTTCCGCACTAATTAATCCTAGCTAAACTATGTAGTTTTGTAATCACTACTGAATGGCTTATGTTTGAAACTAGTTATTTGACCATGTTAAACATTACGATGAATTATGACTTAGTCTACCAACTAAGTTTTTGCTAGTTAAATATTTTCTTTATCGATTTTACAATTCGTATGATTTAAATTAAATGAATTAAATGGACGGGTGTTACAATAAGTATAATCAAGTACATGCATATGTATACCTTTAAATCTCGTAACTACGAATACGTATCAAATGTACTTATAAGTTGAATATGTATATATGTATAAGTAACCAAGTATAATTCTCATGAAGTAATTCATTTTATTATGACAAATGCCTCGAGTTTACAACGATTTAAAACAAAGAATGATTACAAGAGGTTACAAGTTTCCGGAAATATAATTACAAGACGAGCTTTCTAAATATGGAAAGTTAGGAAAAAGCGAGGCGTTACATTATGTTGGTTGTGTTTGAACAATTATGTTTTGTTAGACAATGTGTTGTATTAGACAATGTCTTTCTTGTCTTGACTTTGTCCTCGTGCTTATTGAAGAATTGTGTTAGAACCAAAGACAAGTCAAGCATACTTTTATTATTGTCCTCATGTCTCTACCTCTACCGCGTCCGCTTTGATAATTTGCCAAATTCGCTTCCGGGAATGGGCTTGCACCGGCTGGTCGCAATTGATGATTTTGTAGTAGGAGCTTGTTGTTTTGCTCCGCGATCAGAAGACATGATATCAATTCATAATATTTAGTAAATTTACGTTCCCTGTATTGCTGCGACAGGAGCATGTTCGAGGCATGGAACGTTGAGAAAGTTTTTTCAAACATGTCTTCATCGGTTAATTTTTCATCACGTAATTTAAGCTCAGAAGTAATGCGGAACAAGGCAGAGTTATACTCACTAACAACTTTAAAATCATGTAGTCGTAAATGAAGCCATTCATACCGGGCTTCAGGGAGTAAGACCACCTTCTAGTGGTCAAAACGTTCTTTGATGTTTGTCCATAATTCAAGAGGGTCCTCAACAGTTAGATATTCCCGCTTGAGATCTTCGTGAAGATGATGGCAGAGGAATATCATAGCTTTTGCTTTATCTTGAGATGAAGTTTGATTATCATCAATAATTGTGTAACACCCCGAAAACGGGTTTGGTAGTCAAACCACGTGAGTGCTAAAAGACGGATAAAATACCGTTAATGGTAAAACTAACCCGGCGAGTATTAGGACTTAAACAAATAATCCTAATATTAATTAAAAAGGAAAATAAATGCTTGAGGAAATAAAGTTACGAAAGGCCCAAGTTAACGGGACTTAAAAACATAACGGGTTATAACTTCCCGAACCCGCTAAAGTAACAAGGAATAATTAACCTAGTTAGTAGCATGTGATTAAGTGACTAATGGTGAGTTATAGCTTCATTTGATCAAAAGGAAACATGAGGGACTAATATTGTCAAGTAGGAAACTTGTTTTATTAAAACAAAAGTTAAACACCAAAACACACACTTAAAGTGTGTGTTCTGGTCGAGATATCCACAGGAGCCAAGAACATCTTGAGCTCAAAACCCTAACAAGCACAAATCAAGAAAATTGGAAGGGCAAATCAAACCCAAATAGAAATTCAAGCACATATTCGTGATCACCAAGTCAAGGGGATCTTAAGGTATGTCGAATTTCTAACATTCATGAAGTTGTAAAAAGTTGATAATCATCCTAATCGCGAATTAGGCATGGGTTAGAGAAGATAGTGTTAGATTAGTGATGTATACTTGCTTAGGAACGAAACCCTAAGTGAAAATCATACATAAAATGCTATGAATTGAAGGATTTGATGAAATAACACACTTAGATAAGTGGGTTTTAATGTTATGATGATTTTGATGATATAACTATGCTTAGAATCAACATGCATGATAACAAATAGAAGGTGTTCGATTTAACCATGAATTTGGGTACTTGTTCATACATGATTGAAATGGGTTTTGAATGATTTGATGAAAATTGAAGTTGTATTGATGTGTATAAACATCATATTAGTTCATATGAATGAACTACTTGAACAAATTAGAGATTTTGTTAAGAGTTCATAAGTGATTAGAAGTGGGTTTTGACACAAGAGTTAAACCCATGGTTATGATGGTCAAAATATATATGTGTATACAATGACTAAAATTACATGTTGATTTATGGTTACTTGAGGTATGAATTAGATAACATATTAGTAGATGTAGCATCTCAAAAGATGATGCTCACTAAGTGGTTGATAATGTGCCTAAGTCGAGTCATGTGAACTTGTTAGTGCATCCATATTTGTAAATTGGTGGTTTGACTTTTAAAAGTCAAACCGACCTATGATAAGGTTCATTAAGAATAGTGGTAAAAGATTCATAAGGTGTGAAGGTCATGATCTTGAATGACTAATCTAACCACCTTGTGAATGATGATGATAGTATGACGCTTGACAAGCTATGTGGAGGCTTGGAAAGGAAGCGGGTCAAACGAAGCAAGTATGAAGGAAAAGTGTAATTCGGATGCAAGGTAAGTATATCTTACACTAGTCATATATTTAGAATATTCTTTTGTCGTATTAATTACGTAAAAGACAAATACCTAATTGAGATATAGTGTTCCGGCGTGTAGTCGTACGGAACAAGATAATCAAATATGATAAGAAAACATAGTGATGGCTAAAAATGAGTTAAATCGGTAATTCGATCATATTATGACGAATGAAATATGTACTTTTAATGGTTATCATATAAGTTAAATTATAATAACCATTAAGGGCAAAATAGTAATTTGGCAATTTGACAATGGTAATTGGTCATTTAGACCAAACGGGTCAAAAGGTGAAATTATCACCCTTTGACAATATCGACTAATGGGTTGTCAAGTTGTATGATTTTAGGAAATAAATAGCACATGGATGCTTACATCGTTATCACTTAGCAGTCACTAAGGAAAGGTATTGAAACATGTCAATATATTGATCCGAGCCAGGTATGTATAATGATACAACTCATCATGTAGAATTTGGAGTTCTATAAGAGTTAGACAAGGTTAAAACATAGATATTTGGTTATCTTTTAGGTAAACCGAATAAATTTAGTTATGATTATAACGTTTTAGAAACATAATGGTTTCTAAACAAGGCTATAGTTAAAAAGTCGGATTTTTGGGTCAAACATGTACTAAAAGTCCTTCGTCGTAAAAGAAGGACTAAAATTGACTAAAACGCCCTTGTAAGCGAAATTGAGCAAACGCACCATAAAGGTTGTTTGGAAATAAGTGATAGGATGAAATAAATACTTTGAATATGTATGAAAAGCGAAAGATGTAAAATATTGGTTCAATAACTCTATAAAGAGTCTTTGCCGTAAAATAATGATTTGAAGGGTAAAATTTGGAATATATGGATCACCACATTAAACCCACCATAAATACAGTTGTGGTGGGAGATTATAGGATAAGAAATGTGGTGATGGAATGCTCGAAACAATCGAAAGTGATTTTAGGCTCGAAAGTGCTTAAATACCCTTAACGGGTTAAAATAAGCATACGAGCGAAAATGGGTTTAAATTGTGTAATAAACTTGTGATTAGAACCTAAAATGGTACATAACATTAATTTGAAGAAGTGTATGTGATATAGGAATCAAACAAATACGTTTGTTTGATAAAATGCATAAACGGGGTTAAAATTCGGTAAAAAGGTAACGAGTCGAAGGCTTAGAAGTCTCAAAATTTATTATGTAGGATGTTGGATTTTAACTCCATATGATGGAGGATCATATTACAAACACGTAGGAAGAAACGGTAGGTCAAACGGACAAGCGGATCGAAAGATACGAAAGTTTTCGTGTCAAAAATGGCAAAATGGAAGAATCTGTCACAGAGGCCACCGTAACTTACGGTGGGCACCGTAAGTTACGGTGGAGCCTGAAAGTGTTACGCCAGTTCTCTACTGGTTTACGGTGGAAACATAGTAAAACAGGGGCTACCGTAAATTACGGTATCCACCGTAATTTACGGTGGACCCTGTACAAAAATGCATTTTAATTAATTTTGTTTTCCGGACTCGTTTAGATATGTTTTAAACCCCGTTCGACTAAAGCATTTCATGTTTATGAAATGTAGGAACTTTCTTGGATGCCGGAAGACGATCAAGCTCAACGAAGAACCGAACACGATAAAGATACATGCTTCCGCACATTGCATCGTCATAAATTTTAAATGACGAATCTGATCACGTTATGTCGAATAACTTTTGATTTGCGAAAAGTTTTAATAAATCCATATTTTTTTAGTATGTGTAGTCTTAGTTACACATCTAATTGTTGGTATTTATATGTAAAACTGTTAAATAGAAACTAGGGTGTTACAAGTTGGTATCAGAGCCTTGGTTTAAGGGATTCAAGTATGGTGGGGAAAAACCATGCTTGGACTTAAACCTTATGCTCTTGACAAAGATTGGTGTTCGGTTCGAGGCTTGATCGCAATTCCGGTAAGTGCATGTATGTTAATAGTTTAGCGTATTAAAGTGTTGTAAACAACACATAGGGTTATCGTGTAATACACGTCACCCCAATTAAATGATAGAAATAACTAACGAAATTTTGTGCGTTGACACATATAGTAGAAAAGCCTTGTATTATGATACGGGCGTTTTGTGAAGTTGACATGGCTAACTTTTGTGAATGTCTTAATTGAAGGACACTTGCATTTAAAGATGACAAAGGTTAAACAAATTAAGGATGTGATAGAGGGACAGTCCGAGGTATGACAAGAGGAACATGCTCACTAAGGACTAAATCGCGTAACGACTGCGAACAAGGTTAATGGCAAGAAACGCCCGTCGGGGGCAAGCATTACCAGGTGCGTGCTTTTAAATATAATCGCGCAATTAGCAATATGCAACAAACATGTAAAGAATGATTGTTGCATATGTAAATTAGAAACTTGGGAAACCTGAATAGAATACCTATCCAGGATATTATTTCCAAGAAAACTAAATAGAGGTGTTACTTACATGGGGTGTGATGTGAAAACTATAAAAAGGTCATGTGTGTCATGTGTTAATCGCTTACTCTGGCCAAGTAAGTAGTGGCATATGATACCATGGACTTCTTATAGCGGACACATTTACATCCGATGTAGTAAGGACATGATGAATGGGACGAATCGAAAAGGTGCCCAAAACAGATCAAATAAGTAAAATATTTGATAATAAACGTAAACGCAAGCCCGAAGACGGAAGCGTATTACGATAGTACAATGGACCCAAGGGAAGGGACAATAACTAAGTAAATGAAAATACAAACCGACTACTAAGAATACTAAGGCATAGAGGATAAGGTTGACTATCAAAAGTGGTGAAACTCACATGAACAAGTTAAGCGGGTTAGATAAAACGTAACATTGGAAAAGATAATGAGCCCGGTAATGGGACGAGATTGAATACAAATATGAGCGCAAACCGAATAAAGGAAAGCGTGAGATATTAATGAACCCATGTAATGGGTCGGAATTAAATATGAAATGATTGTGGACATGAATCACAGTCAGAATGAACGAAATTTTGATGCAAAAACAAATGATTTTCAAATATAAAAAGGACGATCTACGGGATCATTATAACCTTCGGGTTATAAACAGTGTAATGGTCTATGGGACTAAACTGACCCATGGGTCATGAATAAAAAGGAAAAGAATCATAAAGGCAACGCCCTAAAGAGGTGAAAGCCTAAAGAAATAGCCTACGAGGCTAAGTGAAAGAATCTACGGGTTACTTAGACGAGCGAGGGAACCAGTAGAGAATTCCCACATAAAACTAAGACTGTAAAAGAATAAATTACAGACTGTCAATGTCATGGTACGGATAATTGACAAAAGATAAAGAGAAGATCCTAAACTAAAACTTTGGTTTTAGTAAGAAATAACGTTTTTACAAATATAAATCCTGATAGGAAATTGAATATTAAGCATGAAAGGTTCAAGTCTTGACACTGATAGGCGCAAGACGTTATATTCGAAAAGTGATATTTTCGAAAATGAAATTTTGATATAAATTAAACATGATGTGACATGATCACGGTCAAGAAATGCAATGTGAAGTAGAATCACATTATAACCAAGCAAGCGGTAAAAAGTAACTGGACTAATAAGTCTAATTAGTGAGACCGGTTAAGGTCATTTAAATAAATTTGGTTTACTTGTAAGCGGTGGATTCGGTATAACTGAACCGAATAAATAAAATTGAAAACAAAAGAAATCGTTGCGAAAAGTGACAGATTTCATTAAAGACCTTTAAACGGGCCAAAGTAACGGATTCATAAAGAATTCGAGAGTATATGAAAGCGATGGAAATCACCAATCTAACTAAACTAGTGGAAATAACGAGATTACGTTATTTCGAGTTGCACTATGTTGTATGAGATACGTAGACAATTAGTAACCAGAAAGATGTTACCATACTTTTCTGGTAATACTAACAATTGGTTAAAAGTATAAGTAATGTTTAAAAGATTTCTCGGATCAAATACATTGAGTTTAAACTCAATGAATTATGTAAGAAAAGGTTTCGAGGACGAAACCTCTTTAAGGGGGGTAGACTTGTAACACCCCGAAAACGGGTTTGGTAGTCAAACCACGTGAGTGCTAAAAGACGGATAAAATACCGTTAATGGTAAAACTAACCCGGCGAGTATTAGGACTTAAACAAATAATCCTAATATTAATTAAAAAGGAAAATAAATGCTTGAGGAAATAAAGTTACGAAAGGCCCAAGTTAACGGGACTTAAAAACATAACGGGTTATAACTTCCCGAACCCGCTAAAGTAACAAGGAATAATTAACCTAGTTAGTAGCATGTGATTAAGTGACTAATGGTGAGTTATAGCTTCATTTGATCAAAAGGAAACATGAGGGACTAATATTGTCAAGTGGGAAACTTGTTTTATTAAAACAAAAGTTAAACACCAAAACACACACTTAAAGTGTGTGTTCTGGTCGAGATATCCACAGGAGCCAAGAACATCTTGAGCTCAAAACCCTAACAAGCACAAATCAAGAAAATTGGAAGGGCAAATCAAACCCAAATCGAAATTCAAGCACATATTCGTGATCACCAAGTCAAGGGGATCTTAAGGTATGTCGAATTTCTAACATTCATGAAGTTGTAAAAAGTTGATAATCATCCTAATCGCGAATTAGGCATGGGTTAGAGAAGATAGGGTTAGATTAGTGATGTATACTTGCTTAGGAACGAAACCCTAAGTGAAAATCATACATAAAATGCTATGAATTGAAGGATTTGATGAAATAACACACTTAGATAAGTGGGTTTTAATGTTATGATGATTTTGATGATATAACTATGCTTAGAATCAACATGCATGATAACAAATAGAAGGTGTTCGATTTAACCATGAATTTGGGTACTTGTTCATACATGATTGAAATGGGTTTTGAATGATTTGATGAAAATTGAAGTTGTATTGATGTGTATAAACATCATATTAGTTCATATGAATGAACTACTTGAACAAATTAGAGATTTTGTTAAGAGTTCATAAGTGATTAGAAGTGGGTTTTGACACAAGAGTTAAACCCATGGTTATGATGGTCAAAATATATATGTGTATACAATGACTAAAATTACATGTTGATTTATGGTTACTTGAGGTATGAATTAGATAACATATTAGTAGATGTAGCATCTCAAAAGATGATGCTCACTAAGTGGTTGATAATGTGCCTAAGTCGAGTCATGTGAACTTGTTAGTGCATCCATATTTGTAAATTGGTGGTTTGACTTTTAAAAGTCAAACCGACCTATGATAAGGTTCATTAAGAATAGTGGTAAAAGATTCATAAGGTGTGAAGGTCATGATCTTGAATGACTAATCTAACCACCTTGTGAATGATGATGATAGTATGACGCTTGACAAGCTATGTGGAGGCTTGGAAAGGAAGCGGGTCAAACGAAGCAAGTATGAAGGAAAAGTGTAATTCGGATGCAAGGTAAGTATATCTTACACTAGTCATATATTTAGAATATTCTTTTGTCGTATTAATTACGTAAAAGACAAATACCTAATTGAGATATAGTGTTCCGGCGTGTAGTCGTACGGAACAAGATAATCAAATATGATAAGAAAACATAGTGATGGCTAAAAATGAGTTAAATCGGTAATTCGATCATATTATGACGAATGAAATATGTACTTTTAATGGTTATCATATAAGTTAAATTATAATAACCATTAAGGGCAAAATAGTAATTTGGCAATTTGACAATGGTAATTGGTCATTTAGACCAAACGGGTCAAAAGGTGAAATTATCACCCTTTGACAATATCGACTAATGGGTTGTCAAGTTGTATGATTTTAGGAAATAAATAGCACATGGATGCTTACATCGTTATCACTTAGCAGTCACTAAGGAAAGGTATTGAAACATGTCAATATATTGATCCGAGCCAGGTATGTATAATGATACAACTCATCATGTAGAATTTGGAGTTCTATAAGAGTTAGACAAGGTTAAAACATAGATATTTGGTTATCTTTTAGGTAAACCGAATAAATTTAGTTATGATTATAACGTTTTAGAAACATAATGGTTTCTAAACAAGGCTATAGTTAAAAAGTCGGATTTTTGGGTCAAACATGTACTAAAAGTCCTTCGTCGTAAAAGAAGGACTAAAATTGACTAAAACGCCCTTGTAAGCGAAATTGAGCAAACGCACCATAAAGGTTGTTTGGAAATAAGTGATAGGATGAAATAAATACTTTGAATATGTATGAAAAGCGAAAGATGTAAAATATTGGTTCAATAACTCTATAAAGAGTCTTTGCCGTAAAATAATGATTTGAAGGGTAAAATTTGGAATATATGGATCACCACATTAAACCCACCATAAATACAGTTGTGGTGGGAGATTATAGGATAAGAAATGTGGTGATGGAATGCTAGAAACAATCGAAAGTGATTTTAGGCTCGAAAGTGCTTAAATACCCTTAACGGGTCAAAATAAGCATACGAGCGAAAATGGGTTTAAATTGTGTAATAAACTTGTGATTAGAACCTAAAATGGTAGATAACATTAATTTGAAGAAGTGTATGTGATATAGGAATCAAACAAATACGTTTGTTTGATAAAATGCATAAACGGGTTAAAATTCGGTAAAAAGGTAACGAGTCGAAGGCTTAGAAGTCTCAAAATTTATTATGTAGGATGTTGGATTTTAACTCCATATGATGGAGGATCATATTACAAACACGTAGGAAGAAACGGTAGGTCAAACGGACAAGCGGATCGAAAGATACGAAAGTTTTCGTGTCAAAAACGGCAAAATGGAAGAATCTGTCACAGAGGCAACCGTAACTTACGGTGGGCACCGTAAGTTACGGTGGAGCCTGAAAGTTTTACGCCAGTTCTCTACTGGTTTACGGTGGAAACATAGTAAAACAGGGGCTACCGTAAATTACGGTATCCACCGTAATTTACGGTGGACCCTGTACAAAAATGCATTTTAATTAATTTTGTTTTCCGGACTCGTTTAGATATGTTTTAAACCCCGTTCGACTAAAGCATTTCATGTTTATGAAATGTAGGAACTTTCTTGGATGCCGGAAGACGATCAAGCTCAACGAAGAACCGAACACGATAAAGATACATGCTTCCGCACATTGCATCGTCATAAATTTTAAACGACGAATCTAATCACGTTATGTCGAATAACTTTTGATTTGCGAAAAGTTTTAATAAATCCATATTTTTATAGTATGTGTAGTCTTAGTTACACATCTAATTGTTGGTATTTATATGTAAAACTGTTAAATAGAAACTAGGGTGTTACAAATTGTCTCCCCCAAATTATTTGCCATCAAATGAATTTTAGCATCAAGAGTCCACGGGAGGTAGTTGTTACCCGAGATGTCAAGGGCAGCGAATTCAAGATTTGATAAGTTCGACATTTTATCTACAAAGGAAAAGAACATGCATTTAAAAAAACGAGCATGTTTATAAAATGTATATTGCATGAGAACTTCGGGTTCTCTTTTGCTAGAACTGCAGGTTCTAAACTTTATGTATGTTTATAAAATAGAGACGGAAAACAAACTCATTTATTGATTTTGTATCCTGTAATATGGTTGTCTGGTAACATTATAATTATGGGTTAAAAAATTGTATCATTAATAATATATTATGTCAGTAGTATCTTCAAATATGCAATATAACAAATTTGAATTTCAAATTTAAATATATTAAAATATGTATGATACCTTTTAATATGTAGAGTCATCCAATGGAGTAAAGCTGTGATTCACAATATGTTATTGAAACTAGGTGATGCCTCGCCCGCGTTGTGGGGCGATGTCCGAATTATTCTCAGCCAATTAAAAAAACAATACTATAGTTTTGCTAGAAATAAAAAGTAAAAAGAGTGTTAATTAGGCAGCTTTTTAACACGATTTTTAGCTGGGGGCAAAGTCATATTTTTATTTTTACTTGACGGAAAAATCAAATTTTTTCGAGGGTAAAATCCTAATTTTTAGCTAGGGCAAAACCATAATTTTATTTTGCACTGGGGGCAAAAACGTAATTTTAAATTGAGGGTGATATCGTAATTTTGAACCGAGGGGAAATTCATAAATTTTAGCTGGGGGCAAAAGCATAAATTTATTTTGAACGGGGGGCAAATACGTAATTTTAAACTGTGGGCAAAACCGTAATGTTAAAGTAGGTATAAAATAATAAAGTGGTGTAAATTCGTAATTTTAAGCCGGGGGAAAAAACAAAAATTTATTTTGAACTGGGACGAAAACGTAATTTTGGCTGAGGGTAAAAGCGTAATTTTTTTACCGAGGGCGAAATCGTATTTTTTAGCTCGGGGCAAAAGGGTAAATGTATTTTGAACTTGAGACAAAACCGTAGTTTTTAATTGGGGGCAAAAACGTAATTTTAAAGTTGATATAAAATAATAAACTGAGTGTTTCAATAGGTATTGCTCGCTGCCCATTTGAACCAATGGGAGAGAAACACTATTGCAGGTCGTAAACGTAATTTTAAAGTGTGTATAAAATAATAAAATGGTTGATCCAATGAGGGAGAGACGGCCGCCCATTTCAACCAATGACAGGGTAATACCTATTTTGTGCAAAAAAACAATAAAAAATAAAAAAGATAAAGCTGGCCGCCACCCCTAGCCAACCATTTGCTTTTCCTATTGCCGGCTGACATCATCAAACTTGTGTTTGTATATGTTGGAATGGAATTATTTAAAGTATTTTATAGTATATTTGTTATGGAGTAGGGCCGTCATGAGTAGCATCTCTTGATTTTTATGAAATAACTGATTTTTCTATTAGTCCCACTTTCTGTCTTTTTGTCAGTTGCTTGAAATTTATATTTAAAGTCAATATCATCTTCCACTCTTTTGTAATCCACAAAACCCTGATATCATCGTGCTTTCAGAATTTCTATGTCAAGAAAATTAATTATAACATAAAGAAAGGTATTCAATCATTATCCATCAATCAACTACAGGTTTCAGTTTCTAATATAGTTCTTTTTTGCTTTTGTTCTTGAGATTATCTATCATCTGTTGTATGATTGTGTTGGTTGACCAGATGGGAAATGAAGGGTTTGGTTACACACTGGATGAAGCACTGTGTGCAATTGGGTTTGGTAGATTCCAATATATTGTGCTTGCATATTCTGGTCTGGGTTGGGTTGCAGAAGCTATGGAGGTTATGCTTCTGTCATTTGTGGGACCAGCTATTCAGCCTGAGTGGGGTCTTTCTGCAAATCAAGAAAGTATGATATCAACTGTTGCTTTTGGTGGAATGCTTGTTGGTGCATATTCTTGGGGGGTAGTATCTGATACTTATGGAAGAAAGTAAGATGCTTTACCAATATAAACATTTTTTTTCTTGTGTTTTCTATGGCTGCAAACAAACTGAACGTTCAGTGAAACCGTTTGGCGGGAAGTTTGTTTGTGTTCGTTCTTTTAATAGATGAACAAACACGAACAAGAAATTTCGTTCATTTAGTTAAATGAACGAACATGAACAGAGAGCATGTTGGTTCATTTATGTTCGTGAACGTTTTCAATTTTTATATTTTATTTACATACTTCAAAATTCCGAAAAATAAAATCTTTAATAAGTATCAGTGTATTATATATTCTGTTCATGAACGTTCGTTTGTGTCATTCCCCAAAATTAACAAATGAACACGAAACGTTCATTTCCTTAACGAACGAACACGAAAAAAAATCTCGTTCGGTAAGTGTTCATGAACAATTCGTGAACACATATAATTCCTTAACAAACAAACATGAACAAGGTCTTGTTCGTGTTCGTTCAGTTCGCGGCGCAGTTTGTTGCTCGCCTACCTGTTATTCTTATGTAATTTGCCCTGGTGATTGAAATTCAAATACAAAAAAAAAAAAAAAATATGATAATATTACCAAGATTGTAACTGTAACATCCAGTCACTCATATCAACCAAGGTTTTAGGTTCAAACATACACTGTTTGATCATCAGTAATACTTAACCTCTTGTTGGTCCTTTTGTTTTGGCATTTCAGGAAAGGATTTCTTGGTGTAGCTATAGTAACAAGCTTAGCCGGGATTTTGAGTGCTTTCGCGCCAAATTATATATCATTGCTGATTCTTCGCTGCTTTGTTGGTTTCGGTGCAGGTTGTGGGCATGTGTTTACATCATGGTTTCTTGAGTTTGTTCCCATTCCAAACAGAGGGGCTTGGATGGTTGTTTTTTCAACTTTTTGGACAATTGGAACAATAATGATGGCTTCACTTGCATGGGTAAAAACCTTCAACTAAAATAAAAAAATATATATATTCGCATACGATTGTTACTTGTTAGAAATGACCATTTCAAGTTTTCAACCCATCTAAATAAAAAACATATGGTTTATAATTTGATTCTATTGCAGTTGATCATGCCTACATATGATTGGAGATGGCTCCTTGGATTATCTGCAGTTCCATCTTTCATGGCACTACTGTTCTACGGTCTAGTGCCAGAGTCTCCAAGATACCTTTGTACACAAGGAAGATTAGCCGAGGCCCGACAAATTCTCGAGAACGGAGCTGCACTCAACCAGAAAGCGCTTCCGGTTGGCCTACTTGTTTCCGATCATATAAAGACCATAACCGGTGAGGATGACCATGAGTCGTTAGAAAATACCGTGTTACTCTCTTCCACGACAAGTAAAACCAACAGTTCTCAAAGAAGCTCGTCGTCTGTATTCATGCTTTTATCATCCAAGTTACTCAGAACAACGCTTCTCTTATGGTCCTTGTACTTTGCCAACTCGTTTTCTTATTATGGCATTGTATTATTGACCGCACAATTAAGTGTGGAGCAAAGTGGATGCGACCCGCACACGTTACACTCAGAAAATATCAAGGATCCGAGCCTGTACGTAAATGTATTCGTCACTAGCTTGGCAGGTACCCTGGCTCCAATTTTTTTTGTAAAAACTGTGATCCGAGTCTGATTAGTGATGTGGTGTGTTTTGCAGAGCTTCCTGGGCTTGGTTTAGCAGCTATTTTATTGGACCGAGTAGGTCGTAAGATCTCCATGGAAATCATGCTCGTTTCAGGATTCGTTCTATTACTGCCATTGATCGTCCATCAGAACGACGTGATGACCACAGGCTCTCTGTTTGGAGCTCGATTGTTCGTTTCAGCAAGTTTCACTGTCGCGTGTATCTATGCCCCCGAGGTATGTCTCTTAATTCTACGTTAATACGATCGAAATCCTAGATTTTTTATTTGAGATATCTTATTATTATTGTCATTTGACAGGTGTATCCTACAAACTTAAGAGCAACAGGAGTTGGAATAGCAACAGCAATAGGCAAAATTGGGGGTATGGTGTGTCCTCTAATAGCAGTTGGGATGAGTAGTGGTTGCCACCAAACACTTCCGGTGATTCTGTTTGAGGTTACGATACTTGTAGCATGTCTAAGTGTCGTGTTTCTTCCATTTGAGACCAAAGGGAAGGAACTGACCGACACTACAAATTTACATGTTCCTGTAGAATGAATACCTACCTGTGGTCTAGCGGTATGGTGTGTTCAAATCCTTACAAATGATTAAAGTGTAAAAAATGTTGTCAAGAAGAAAGTAGAATGAAGTCTCATTACATGCATAAACACTTGTGTAAGAAATGTTGTTAAGAAGAAAGTAGAATGAAGTCTCATTACATGCATAAACACTTATGTATAACAGTTGAAAAGCAATTGTTCAAGTAGTTCTCGACTTGAAATTGGTTCCGTATTGATCACATGTTTTTTTGTCAAACTAAAAAAGTGAACTTACTAAAATTATAACTGAATGCGACAAACACATGACCGAAGAAAAAAGGTTTTCATAACCTTATTTGGTGGTATAAATTATGGAGAAACTAACAAGTAACAAAAATCCTTTCTATTAACTTCATAAACAAAATTACATTAGAGTATGGTCTGAACCTATTTCTCTTGAATCGCGTATGATTGAAACGAGAATAACAGAAGTCGGGGGGGCACCACTATAACCTAAAACCTCAGTTAATCTTAGCCTTGGGTCGTCTTGGCTTTAACACGAGCCACAACACAAAGAAGACAACCAAGAATGCGGGAATGGTGGTCAAGTCAAACTCAACCTTGACTTTTCTCTGCTTGGTGCAGTGAATCTGGTGCAGGCTGGCTACCGTAGTGTTCACATACTCTACAAACCTATAATATACAAAAAATAAACATGATATTAGAAGAAAAACAGAGAACTGTATTTGCATATTGAAATAAATATTCTTAAATTGCTTATGACTAACCCGTTGGAAGCATCTTCCAGATTACTTAAAAGTCTCAATGCATCAACAAACCGTAGTTCTCCGGCAATTGATGAAATCTGAAGGATTAAATACAGATATCAGTTAATTGCAAGTAATTAAGAAAGTGATGTTAGATGTTTGTGTTATGCAAGAAAAAAGGTATAGGTTTAACTTACTCTTTTCCACCGGTTAACAACATAATTATATTTGTCCACCAAGTGTCGCTCATGCGCCTGGAAGGCCTTAAAACTTTGTGCAGCTGACATTCGTTAAGTAGCACAAAACCTCTCTTTTACCAAAGTTTATTACAAAATGATAATTAAAATAACAAGTAAAAAGGATACATGTACGTTCTGCCAGTAAACGGTGAATTGCTGAGTTAACTTGCTGTATAGATTCCTCGAGAGTTGTTAGCATATAGCTACGTGCAATCGTATCTGATAGAAACTGAGAGATATGCCACCCTTGAGAAGTGACAGAGAACGGGCTACACCCCACTGACCATAACCAGTCCTGACATGTAACAACCACGTATATTTACAGACCTATATTCACGTTCTTCAACAATGCAAGAAATAATAAAAAAAACAAAAACATAGATTCATGTTCTAAAGAGTAAACTACTTCTCTCCGAGTTAATCAACACTAAAAAAAGCAAAATACAATATATATTACTATATAAAGCATTTCCTTGGGATAAAGATGTACAACAACAACAACAACAACCATACCCGGTAAATCCCACAAATAGCAAAGCTACTTATAGGGTCTGGGGAGGGTGGGATGTAGGCAGACCTTGCCTCTATCCATAGGGATAGAGAGGCTGCTTCCAGAGAGACCCTCGGCTCGAAAACGAACAACAAATCAACACACCAAGTCAAAGAATATAGAAATAAGAAGTCCCTCATACCAAGAAATTGATCCGAGTGACACAATATAATGTAAATCATGTATAATAGCATGCATACAACATCGAAGTCCCTCATACCAAAAAATTGATCCGAGTGACACAATATAATGTAAATCATGTATAATAGCATGCATACAACATCATTTGGGCATAAACACAAGAAGGCAATCAGCAGAAAAGTCCCTTAAAGGGTAAGAAAAACCTACCTCCTTAAAATACACCTAAGACCTTACTGCAATATCTTCTAGAAGTCCTTAACCCTAATCCTACGCCTCCGCGAAGTTCTATCTTGGACCATGTCCTCAGAAAGATGCAACTCTACTAAATCATGCCTAATCTGCTCATCCCATGTCAGTTTGGGTCTGCCTCTTCCTCTCCTCCCCTCGACAGTAAGAGTTTCCACTACTCTAACTGGTGCCGTCGTTTCCCTCCGCTTCACATGCCCAAACCATCTCAATCTCCCCTCCTTAATCTTCTCCGATATACTAGCCACTCCTAATCTTTCTCTAAAAACCTCATTTCTTATCCGATCTAACCTCGTGTGTCCACACATCCACCTCAGCATCCTCATCTCTGCTACCTCCATCTTGCGCGCTTGTGTCTTCTTGACTGCTACCCTGTAAAATTTCCCCTTTAATTTAGTTGGGAACCTCCTATCGCACAATACCCCACTGGTTGCCCTCCATCTACACCAGCCAGCCTGTATGCGATGGGTTACATCACTATCTATGTCACCATCTCTTTGTACAAACGACCCCAGATACTTAAATCTAGTTACATGCGGAACCAATTGATCCTCAATGGTGATTTGGGTGTCATCGTCATCAGCTACACCACTGAAATCACAGTGTAGGTTACAAGTACTCAATGCAATAGTTCCTAAATTGCCCCTATTTAATAAACTTCTCTTAATTAATACATTACTTAGTACACATGAGAGTATTTAATTAAGTACATCAACTATTATCTTATTTATAATACATTAAATTAAAATTTAGATTTACATTTACTATTCATATTTTTATAATACGCCCCACTTGCAGTATGCGCATATAATGTATATATGTGTGGGCGCTCGGGGAGCAAAAGTGAAAGTGCACTAATTTTAACGTTATTTTACTAATTTCGTGAAAATAACGTTAAAAGAGGGGGATGGTTAATCATGCATCATGTGGTGGCGCTGATAGCCGAAAGACAAGGGGGTACATGCACTAATAGGCAGTTGTCTCAATTGTTGAGTGTTATGTGCCTTACGTCCAAGGCTTGATGCAAAACTACTATCGAGCCGGGGGTCTCACTGGAAGCAGCCTCTCTATTCCTACGGGGTAGAGGTAAGGCTGTCTACATCTTACCCTCCTCAGACCCTACCTTAGCTTTGCTATTGGTGGGATTTACTAAGTATGATGATGATGATATTTTTATAACTAAATATTATTTAAATTAAGTATTCAGTATATAATTACTAAATATTTACATTGTTATAATAATATTAATAATCTTATTTAAAATACTTTAAATTAATATATAAATTTACATTTATTATTTATATTTTTATAACTAAATACTATTTAAATCAAATATTATCTTATTTTAATACTTAAGTATAATTATTAAATATTTACATAATAATAATGCCCAAATATAATCAGTGTTTAAGGCAGGTCTCAGTGAGACCCGCCGCATCACGCGGGCCAACCCACTAGCCTAGTATAATAGTCAACAATACCTCAATTGCAGTTTCATGAGCTTGGCTGTAAACAAGATGAAGTGGAAGCAACCCGGCAATGTGTTCAGAAACCGCAGCCAATGCAGCTTTTATCGGCCTCCTGAATATTCAATACTTATGATTAGCAATCAAAAATTGAAAAAATAAATATAGATTGCGAAATAAATCAACCTCAAGTTCCACAACAAGGATTGGCCATTGCATTGTAGATGGCTTTCCCATGATGATGAGTCAGATTGAACCACAATAACCATATCGGAAAGCGCTTTTGCCTGATAATGTTTGTCCACTAATAACGGCTCCCCGTGTATAAACCAGAAAATTGGAACTTCCAATGTGGACCTACTATGGGCATGTGACCCTGCAATAACAAAAAAAAATGGTTACTTCTTCATTGCCATAATATGGGGTGTAAATTTACAAGCCGCAAGTTTAGAAGTTTCTGTAACTTGAGTTTAAATAGCTGTGTTTTTTGTAGAGTAAAATGCTAAAATAGTCGCTGAGTTTTGGGCACTTTTGCCTGTACATCCAAAATAAGAATTTTTTTGTAAATGGGCACCTGACGTTTTCATTTTTTTGCCATTTCCATCCAAATCACTAACTCAGTTAAAATGTATCGTTAACTCAGGGACGATTTTGGCAATTTACCCATTTATTCTTTTGTTTTTTAATTTTCTTTTTTTTCTTTAAATATGTGTGTGTGTATAAATGTGTGTATATACAAAAAATTCTTATTTTGGATGTAACACGCAAAAGTGCCCAAACCTCGGGGACAATTTTGGAATTTTACTCTTTTTTGTATTAATAAATTTCTCACATAGTCACATCAACTACAAATGTAAAAAATCACCAAATACTTGATGTTAAAAAATTAACAAATCAGCTGAGACAAAGTACGCTACTCTTATACACATGAATAGAACACAAGAGTCCCACTAGAAATCAAATGCCTTACAATTTAAGAACGACGAAATATGAAATCTTGTGGCACAAAATCAGCATGTTAAATATTACTGATAATTAACTGACACAAGTGGTATAAGATATAGAATGAGAACCTTTAAGAGAACCATGATCACTTAGCCTTTGCAACTGATGCTGTAAAATAGAAGAGTCGAGGTACGAACGAACATTTCTCCTAAATGTTCCGTTTACAAGCAGCATAGGCACAGCAGAGGCTCTTCGAGATACAGAAAAAGCCATTGCTAACGCAGGATCCTCTGAAAGCGGTAACCTACAAATCATTACACAACCCAACAACCAAACGGTTACAAAAACTAAATCAACATCACATGCTCCTAAAGCCAAAGAGTAAAATGCCATATCGTCCCTGAGGTTTGGCCACTTTTGCGACTTTCATCCAAAAGTTTGTTTTTTTTCGCATCTGGATCCAAAAGATTTGAAATCTTGCCATTTTCACCCGACTCGTTAACTCCATCCATTTTTTAACGTTACGTCGGGTATTTTCGTTTTTTTAGACATTTTCTGTGATGATTAAATGATTTGGGTGGGGAGAAAGACAACAGAGGTGGGTCTTTATCTCTTATAGGGTTTTTTACTGTAATAAAAAAATGTCTAAAAAGACAGAAATGCCCCTCATTTATAGGAGGAAAATGAATGGAGTTAACGAGTCAGATGAAAATGGCAAGATTTCAAACCTTTTGGATCCAGATGCGAAAAAAAAACAAACTTTTGGATGAAAGTCGCAAAAGTGGCCAAACCTCAGGGACGATATGGCATTTTACTCAAAGCCAAAAGATAACAATTTACACAATTAAAGGTGAACAGTGAACGTACATGTGTTGACTGAACATTGGTTTCTGAGAAGGTAATAGTAAAGAAGAAAGTCCATTCGTGATAGCATTTATATCCACAGGCAAAGACTTGATATTCTGGACTTTCTGCATTTTAATAACAAAAATAACGATTAAATCGAGAATATATTTTCATCGTTAATTAATATAAACTTACCTCCTGTGTAATGAAAAACAACTGGAAAGATATTTTCTCATAATGATGGAAAGCCCCATCAGCAATGGAAGGTGATATAATATGCCTCATAGAACCCCATAACGTCGCGCCCATGTGTGCAAGAAATGTATCGCGTGCAACTGTGTAGTTGTGGGAATGCTGTAACATTGTACGCATATTGTATCAATTTATTCCACATCTTTTAGTAAAAAAAACACTATAGATAAATATCATATGGATAAAGATCAAATACAAATAAAGTTAACGTATAAAATGTACGAACTGAAGGAAAAGATAAAAAAGCACGGTGGCATTTTTGTAATTATCAGTAACTATCAAAATTACTCTTGTAGAGTAATTTTGATCTTTTGTAGAGTAATTTTGTAAAATGTTCTTGTAGAGTAATTTTGTTCTTGTAGGGTAATTATCAAAATTACTCTACAAGTGTATCAAAATTACTTTTACAAGTGAATCAAAATTACCCTGCAAGTTTATCAAACAACATACAATTCAAAATTACTCTACAAATGATCCTGTAGAGTAATTTTGTAAAATGATCCTGTAGAGTAATTTTGATCTTTTGTAGAGTAATTTTGATCCTGTAGAGTAATTTTGGTCTTTTGTAGAGTAATTTTGTAAAATGATCCTGTAGAGTAATTTTGTTAGCATTTAGTTATGGGGTTTAGCTTTATGGTTTAGTTTTTAGCTTTTAGTTTTTTTTTTTTTTTTTTTTTTTTTTGGGGGGGGGGGGGGGGGGGGGGTTAGTGTAATTTTGATAATTACCCTACAAGACTATTTTACAGAATTTCTCTCCAAAAGATCAAAATTACTCTACAGTATCATTTGCAGAGTAATTTTGATAATTACCCTACAAGAACAAAATTACTCTACAAGACCATTTTACAAAATTACTCTACAAAAGATCAAAATTACTCTACAGGTACATTTGTAGAGTAACTTTGATAGTTACTGATAATTACAAAAATGCCACCGCCTACTTTTATCCTTTTCATGCAATTCGTACAGTAACTTTCCCCATATCATATACCTCATAAGCTATATCACTGAACAAATTCCAGTTCTCCATCCGTTTTAAAGCATCTACAGCCTTTTGTTTATGGCTTTCAACGGAATCGTCCTTTTCAAATGACTCGAGCTCCGTTTTTAAGTCATGCATTCTCTCATCAAGCTCTGGATTTAAGACATATTCGATAAAACACTAACAGTATAAATTTAAGCATTAAAAGCACACAAAGAGCCCATGTTAATATGTTATGGACTACCTTCACAGAGAGAAAGTTTCACCCTTCTTCCCCAACAGTGCTTGAAAGCAAAAAGCTCATATATATCTATCTCTGCTAAAAGAATATCTATAGCTTGATGATCTTTCTGGCAAATTGAAGTAAAACATATGTTAACTGATAATAGCAATCATAAATGAAACCTTATAATTGATAACACTGTAGTTAAGATGCATAGTTACATACATCCCCAAATGCAGCAAACTTCTCCTGAATTGCTTCTTGCAAGTGATCTTCAGCCTCTTCTTCCGTAATTTCTATAATCAACAAGAAAAACGTAATTAATAAATAAGCATAAAAGGACAAATGCTAGGTCAAAAGCACTGCCTAGGGCTGCAAACGAACCGAACGGACACGAACAAGACCTTGTTCGTGTTCGTTTGTTAAAAAAATATATTTGTGTTCACGAACTGTACATGAACACTTACCGAACGAGATTTTATGTCCGTGTTCGTTTGTAAAGGAAATAAACTTGTTCGTCTTCATTTGTGTTTGTTTGTTAATTTTAGGCAACGAATGTTGATGAACACAAATGAGCACAAGCTAATGTTCATGAACATAAATGAAAAATTGGAAACAAACGAACACAAACAAGCGTTCATGAACGGAATATATAACACACTGACACTTATTAAATATTTTATTTGTCAGAATTTGAAGTATTTAAATAAAATATAAAAACTAAAAACACTAATGAACTATCGAACACATTACCGAACGTTCACGAACATAAATGAACGAACACGACCTCTGTTCATGTTCGTTCATTTAACTAAACGAACGAAATTTATTTTTCGTGTTTGTTTGTTTAATAAACGAACAAACACAAACGAACTTCCCGCCGAACGTTTGGTTTGTTTGCAGCTGCCACTGCCATGCCAGCAAAATGAAAAAGATGTAGCTACAATAAGGTAAATAATGTATTATGGTAGTAATTTAATACCTGCAACTGCACCAATGGTTTTTCCCACATTGGGTAAGGTGAGTTCCGTACGCACACCTTCTCCACCAACAGCGGGTCCCCACGAGAACGGACCCGCACTTAAATCAATAAACGCCCATCGGTCTTTTCCGATCCATGTATCTGTAAGACATTCTGCATGGACCCCACTCAAATCACCGGATTTCAAATCCTTCGTCCATTGAAGCTTCATGTCCTCATTTTTTCCATTTAACAACTTCAAATATAAAATCCGTACAGAATTAGCTTGCAGCTATGAATTATTTTCAAATAATGTGCCCCCTTTAAACTTCATATATTTCTGATATTTACTAGAGTAAAATGCCATTTTCGTCCCTGAAGTTTGGCCAGTTTTGCGACTTTCGTCCAAAGGTTTGTTTTTTCACATCTGAATCCAAAAGGTTTGAAATCTTGCCATTTTCATCCGGCTCGTTAACTCCATCCATTTTTCTCCGTTAAGTCAGAGGTATTTCTGTCTTTTTTACTAACTTAAAGGGCAATTTGGTCTTTTTCACTTTATGTAAAAAGACCGAAAATTCCCTTTAAATTAACAAAAAAAAAAATATCCCTGACTTAACAAAGAAAAATGGATGGAGTTAACGAGCCGGATGAAAATGGCAAGATTTCAAACCTTTTAGATCCAGATGCAAAAAAACAAACATTTGGACGAAAGTCGCAAAACTGCCTAAACCTCAAGGACGAAAATGGCATTTTACTCTATTTACTATGACAAACCTGGACAACTTTTGCTTGAATAATATCGGCCACATCTTTCTTTTCGGATAGCCTTTCAACGTTGTTCAATGCATTCAGGCAACTATCATACCATTCTATCTGAATTGGCATATAAAAATACGTTACGAGTTAAGACCATGTGATAGATAACAAGACCTTTAGTAGCATATATGAGAACTAACCATTTCGGTTTCTTCAGTTATTGTCCACGAAAACTTTGCCATTGGATGTTTTTTGTACAACGGTCTCTTGACTTTGTCCATAGCTGACCATATAGCTGTTTCGTAGAACATTTAACGCTAATTAGACATAGACTTAGGCAATAGTATTGAGTATAGAGTATCAAAACAATAAAATTGCTACACACCAAGAGCATTGTCTGTCACGCTTCCTGACCGAAGGATTTTGTCTTGTAAACTTTTATCCTGAATGCAAGAATACGTTAGGTCACTTTCCAAGAATCCAAATCTTAAATTAGAACTTACCTAAGTCCGTCAAGAACAACTTAATAGTTGACCGAATTAATAATCATTTAAATGCAAAGAAAGTACCTCCTTAAGAAAATTTATTTCACTCTCTGACAATCCTCTCCTGCAAAATTTCATAAAAAACGATGTGAATTTTACACAAAAAACGATGAAATATATATCATATAGAGGTATCCAAATAGAATATCAAAAGATGGGAAAAACAAATGAAGAAAACAAGCTAAACGAATACGCACCTATATCCATATTTACCTCTCCTTTCATCACGCTTAGGATTCATTACAAAAATATTATATGCGTTTTCTAAATCAAGATATTCCACAAGGCTGGTGAATAGAACATCCATCATATCCACATCAACTTGCCAAAGACCATCATCCCTTCAAAAAAAAAGTTCTCAATTAGGATGATGAAAATTTATTCATATGTTACAGACTTACAGATTGTCTAATCATCATCATATCATCATCATCATACTCAGTATATCCCACCAACAGCAAAGCTAAGGTAGGGTCTGAGGAGGGTGAGACGTAGACAGCCTTACCTCTACCCCGTAGGAATAGAGAGGCTGCTTCCAATGAGACCCCCGGCTCGAATACAGATTGTCTAATGTAAACAAATATTTCAATTTATCTATAGACCATAAAAAAGAGTTAAAACATGTTGAATGGTACTAAATTCAGATCTTATTCTTCGGTTTTAGTGTCTTCAAGGTACAGCTTTATATACAGTTTAAAGCAACTATTTTACGATCTTTGTTTCTTAGCCTTTATGTACATATCCAACAAACTTGCATCAACTAATATCCAGTAGTAAGCTTCTTACAAATTAAAAGGTGGAACACTGATTTGGTATAATTGAACAACTATATAGTCCACCTTTAGCGTAAAGCCATAAACTGATGACGTATGTAATTACCTATCCTGCAATTACCAGCTTGAATTTGAATGAGTAATTATAATCTACCTGGTATGATTAGTATCATCCTTACGAGAGAACACACCAATAGCATGCTCAAAAATGGAGTTAACTTTCTCACTCGTCTGGATAGCATGAACAGAGAAACTGCAGAAGTAAATGTTCCCAAAGGCAGCATATTAGTAAAATAAACAAAAAAAAAACAGCAACCCTATACTTGTTAACAGCAAAATGAGTAAAAACATTACTTGTAATTGAGGTGACTGACAAGAGGAAGGTGATGCTGATGACTTTTGTATATCTTGTTTCTATAAAAGGAAGAAAGAACTTCTTCTGGTTGTGGAATCCTAGTGTGTTCAAATATATGATCGATTTTTGTGAACCAACGCTCAATTTCTTCAGCATGTAGCTTAAAGGCTGTATTAATATCGCAAAAGTATATTCATCAGCACCCAACTTTATATTAGTTATGTGTTGAAAGCTGTAACATATACCTTGGTTCCCACTGCCCTCAAATCCTATAAAGATGAAATTCACAGGAACCGGAAGATACATGTGTTCAACTTCTAAAATCTGTAGATAATTGGCAACATTCCCTGAAACAAACGAAAAAAGATTATGCTTCTTGCATGCATAAGTCATAACATAATATAACATAATACATTACTGGACCACTACAATGTTAAAAATGCTACTAGATTCAAGTGAAAGTTAAAAAAATAAGTACCTGCCTTGGTGAAATTAAGAACGCTTGATTGTTCAACCGTTTTAGTCTCCAAATCATCAAAATCTACAGGAATCCATCCAGACGTAATTACAAGATAGCAAAAAAACAACAGAAACAATTTTGCAAAATAGAAAAGGTTCCTTTTGTTTAGCTAGTAATAAACAGGAAAACATTTAAGAGGCAGAGAAACGAGCTAATAAAAGAAGGGAAAAGATGCATGCATGCATACCGCTTCGTATCACAGCTTCACTCCAGAACTTACTCCTCTCTTTGAGATTAAACAATGAAAATACTGATGATCTTCCAGTTTTACGATTGCCAGGAGATCCATATGACCTGCTTGCTATTAACTAGTATAAAGAGAACACATTGCAATCATCAATAAACAATTGTCAAAACTACAATATAAAAATACTAACACACTATAGAATTTACTAGCTTTCATTGAAGCCCCGCAAGGCACCCCCAGCATGTAATGACTAAGCGAAATGTATCAGATGAGACCAATAATCAAATTTTCAAAGATAACAAGATATTATGCCCATTGTGATTATAAAAGCAAAATGTACCCAAATGAGACCAATAATCAAATTTTCAAAGATAACAAGATATTATGCCCATTGTGATTATAAAAGCAAAATGTACCCAAATGAGACCAATAATCAAATTTTCAAAGATAACAGGATATTATGCCCATTGTGATTATAAAAGCAAAATGAACGATTGTCAAGTTGATTTGGTATCTCCTTTCTCTAGCATCACTGACTAAAGTCTACCAAACTATGTTATAGTAAGTTGTTATATCATCCTAGAAGACAATGAAGCGAAAATATATATAATTTAAAGATAAAAATAGTGAAATCCCAATAACCCTTTCTGTAGCACAATGACCAATAGAAATTTGGCTGCGGAACACAGACGACGAATCTCATAATGTATATACACAAAGAGCAACGTACCTTGAAGCTAAACTACATACTATCCATAAATTACACAGTTGAAAAACAATTTGTTATCTTGTCTAATCGTTCAAGAAAGGAACACAAAAGAAGATTCAATACTTAAGCCTGTCTCTGGGCCGGACCGATAGGCTTAGCATTTCATGTTCCAACTATCTTCAACCGGGCGCTCCTTAAGAGCACTAAACTTTCTAACATCCTAACAAGCAATTATAACTAATATAAAACATTCAACTTCAGCAAAACTTAATGTTGCTTAAGCCATTAACCTAACACCAATGCTTTCCAATCCTAAAACCTACTAGTTCCAGGGTTATTAAGTTATCAAACATCACCAGAAGAATTTTAAAATGCATATCTTCCTTAAAGACTAAATTGTAAATACATGAACAATAATCGTGAAAACTGAAACCTCATGAACATCGATCACCATAAAAAATCAGTAACAGAGAATGAATATGAAATGAATTGCGTTGTAACTTACCAGCAACAGCAGAGAAATTAACGGGAGGAAACGGATCAAGTGACGCATGAAGAACATCGAGACCTAAGTTTGAATTTTAGAGGTCAATTGAAACAGATCGTGAAATTGAGTTGCGATTTGTGAATTGTGCCCTAAATACGAACAGAGTAACGAGGATCTATCGTCGGTAAAAGAGGGTTCGAACGGGAGACTGACGAAGACGACTAGCAGACTGGAGTTGTTATCTTGGTATGGGTAGGATTTTATGATCCATGGGTACTCGGATAGTCGGATTCACCAATGGGCCCAACTAGAGGTGTAACAAAAGGGGGTTGGCCCGTTAGGGACCGGAACCGGTAAAAAAACCTGGAACTGGAATCGATGGAAGCTAGTTTGGGACCTATGGGGACAGTGGCTTGAGACCGGTTTGAGAATCACCTTGTTGTAAGCGATTTGAAACGGTTAAAGTGGAAACAGTCAAAAATAGGTTAGAGCCACAACTGGTTTGAAACTGAACTGATACTTGTTGTAACAACCCTAATTAAAAGTTCTATTTATTTTATTATTTTATCCAATAAGAAACCCTAATTGAGAAACCCAAGTGATTCTGCACAAACCCTAAAAATTTCAGAACAATCAGAATCAGGATCAGGGCCCCTAAAACTCAGGGGGGTATTTTCTATTAACGATTATCCATTTAATTCGTTGTCGAAATAGAATTTTAAGAAACTGTTGACTCAGCAGGCCTAGTCCCACACGTGGCTACCCTATAACAACTTTGTGACCCATGCGCACCGCAAGGGTTGAGTCTTACGGTGCGCAAGCAACATCAAATTTCGGGTATAAATAGAGGACATTGGCACTTGATTCTGGGCGCTTGAATGACAAAGAAACTCAAAATACACGCTGAGATATTGTCCAAATACTCTCAAAACACACACGAATCACTAATTAGTATAGCGGGGTGCTGCCGCAAACAGGGTATTAACTCGATCGCTGCTACGATTCAATGTCCGATCGATTGAAACTATCCGATGGATGTTTAAGTGCTATCCTTTGTCATTAATCGTGATTCCGACAGGATGTTTGAGTACCACCCGAACTCGGGGAATACTCTGTCATTCGTTGTGAATCCGATGGATGTTTAAGTGATTGCACTTTGTCATTCGTTGTGAGGGTTTGTATCTCGTGAGTTATCGTAAATGTTGTATTAGTTACTTACCTAGTTTGTATGCACTAGGTTACAAGGCTAATCAGTAGGCTAGGCTCTGCTCAAATTAAATCTGCAATATATCAAGGCTTATCTGTAGACTAAGCTTTGCCCGTAGAAATCTGCAATGTGAGTTCATTTCTCTTTTCTCACCGTTTGTGAGTCCATTCTCTTTTCTCACTGTTTTATCACCTTTTTGTGATACAATTATATTTACAAAGGCTTTCCAGAATCCTAAATGTTTACCAGTTATACTTACAGTGATTAAGTTTTTATATTAACTGCCGGTATGAAAGGTTTTATACATTATTTGATCTTCGTTGCTATTTGCCAGAAAGTTAGCCAATAATAGCATGACCACAATCACAGTGGGAATTATGCTCCAGTAGCCATAACCTATAACTAAATATTATTTTTAAATCATTGATAAATTTAATGTATGTTTGAAATAAATCTAAATGGTGTATACCATAATAAAATAGTCAAGTATAATATGTTCTACTATACTAAGATTATATTCTTAGTCACATTAATATATTAAATAATGATATTACAATTATTTAATTAACATATTATATTTATTATAGTAGTTTGACATAAAATGATATATGACATTCTCTGGGTTAAATGGTTTTGTGCCATAAGTAATATATTTGACAAAGTAATGTCACGGGACACAACTAAGTCCAAAGTCACTAGTTGAGAGAATGATCAACAGTGTTATGATTAGAATCACTAGTTGAAAGAATGATCAACAGTGACATGACCAGAATCATTAGTTGAAAGAATGATCAACAGTGATATGATTATCGTCACAGGAATCGCCTAGTGACAGATAAATTGAATAATAGTAAAATAGAATTATTTGATAAATTCACTATTGGACGAAAGTGAGCCAATGAGTGATATGATTACTGTCACATCGGAACTACCACCATGTGACAAATACTGATTGAGTTGGGTAAATATAAACAAATATAAAAACCTTAATGTTGTAAGGTATAACAATATATTTTATAAAAATGGAATGAACTCACTCAGTATTTCCACTGACAAAACCTTTTACAAACATATTTCAGGTAATTACAGTAGATTGGAATAAGAGCTGGAGACGGCACTAAAAGGCTTCAAGAAGTGGCTTATTTTATTAATTAAATCAAATTAAGAAATATTGTTTTATGTAAACAAATTTATCTTATTAAAGCTACCTTTGTAAAACATGGGTTTGTCCCATTTATTTAATAAATAAAATCCGGTGTTTCTAAACTCTGATATTTTCCTAACTCACGGTCCTGATGAAATTTCCGCTGCAACGTTTTCAAAATAATCACCGGTACCACTGGGTTGTTCGCGGCTTCCAATTCCGTCCAGGGTGGGTCGGGGGCCGTGACACTTGTACACTTGGAAAACTTATATGGAACTGAAACCGATTTTAAATTATGTTGACTGAAACTGGAACCGGTTTGTGAAAATACGTGTTCTATGTACCTTTCGTTTATTTGGGGCTTATTGCTTATTATTTATTTTATTGATATATGTTTGTATACTAGGTTAATTGCCTACATAGTTATAAGTGAAATATGAGTAATATATAATTCTTTTTAAAATTTGCAAGAATAAGGAAGATAATTCTTAGTTTCAAGCAAAAAAAAGATGATTCTTTAAAAATGTGCTATGATAGTAGTGTTGGGAGTTACTTTAAAATGTGATTTTTAAGTAACTTTAGGCACACTACTTTTCTATATGTATAAGTAATAAGTTATAGTTTTCTCTTCCATGATAAGAGTTTCTCAATAAACTAAGACGTGTTTAAATGAAGTGAAGGTGAATGAGATATAACTATTTGTTAAAATTCACGGTATCAAACATCCAAGATTCACAACTCAACGTCTTCAGATTTACATGAAATAACAAGAACTCGAATGATTATAACAAGATGTTTACAATATCGCAAAATCTCTCAACTCTACCCTACAAATATTATCAATGTGATAATCTTTCAGATCTAACTAGAATCTCCCAAACGTTATCGTTGATTCAGTATGAATCAATAATGTAACACCTCGAAAATTCGTGTTCAATAAAATAACGACACGTGTCATGTAAGACAAAAAGTGTTATAAACCCGGATCTAGTTAAAGATGTATGGCAGGATTTAAAAGTGTCGTCATGTTAATTTATACCTCTGAACGACCTCATTTTGAATCCCAAGACTCTAATGTATATTATAAACATCTGATATACTCAAATCCGGTAAATACTAACAATAATTGATTCATATTTGCAAGAGTGGAATCCTACGAAGAAATGCACGACAAGCCTTCGTTTATGGCTTTCGTTATAGTCCAAGGCAACTTTAGAACATTTCATGGTGGTCTTAACTGTTTAGGACCTGTTCAAGAGGCCCCCTACTGAAAATAGTGGCCCAATTTCGTATTACATGGTTGCCTGTTCGGAGCTTGGAAGGCCAACAATTTTTGTCTTCAGGAACAAGCTTACGGACCGTAAAGGTCAAGCCTTACGGTCCGTAAGGCATGCACAACGACCAGATTATTGACAGTTGTCTGTTATGAACGTTTAACCCACTTAAAAAGATATTTTCCACTTCCATGCACGACCCCTACTGATTTTTAGGCTTAGGGGCACTTGTAAATGATCTGGGAACAATGCTAGACTTGTGTGGCATGATCATGAGCAACCAAATTCACTATAAAAGGCCCTCATGTTGCAACATTTTGATCACACCTTCCATCTGCATTTGTGGAGCTTCCTGGAGCATAAGATCAGTCCCCAAGCATCTCTAATAGTGCATTAGACTTTGGTAAGTACCCTTGACCTTCCTTAATTGAGTTTTACTTAGTTATTAACTTAAAAGTCAAACCGTCGTAACTAACGTTTGACTTAGCGATTAATCATTAATGGTCCAGTGATTAGTCGAATTGAAGGTAGTTATAAGTTGGTAATTATGTGGGCAATAAACCCTTAAAAGGGCACCCTCTGATTCCCACTCTAACTAGATCAAATGTCGGGTCAAAGTTGTTTATAAAAAAGTCAACAGAAGCTTAATTTACAAATTAACACGTAATTAGCAATGCAAAAGGTATGTAACCTATTTTATCACTCATATAACTTGGTAATAAGTATAAGAACTGGTCTAAGCTTGTTTGATCCGACAATTTTATGTTTAAACCCGGTTCGGAACCGAAAGTCGCAAAACTTTGACTTTTGCTTTGACTTCAGTTCTGACCCGATTTAGATGGGTTTAGAAATGCCTTAGGGCTTCCTTAGGACCAGGTTACATGTTGGTATAACCCTCTGTGATTGGTTCGTTGTTTGCCCCATTCGTTTACACGTTTCCGTTAATTGCCTAATGTTGACCAATATGCCCTTTTGACCATAAAACGAGAATTTTGGATATGTGAAAGGACAATAATCTTTGTTACTGTTTTATAAACATGTCCCTAAATTTTCACATCAGTTGGAGGTCTAGATTAGGAGTTAAGCTCATTAGCGTAATTAGAACGCCTTTTAGTAATTAAACGGCGTCAATAGCATAAAGCCTATCTAAACCCAATTTTTGACACCAAAACTTTTACCCACTGATTTAATATAATATTTTGGGATTTTTGAAGATTTGTAATTATTTTTAACCTGCTCATAACCTAAGGTTATGGCCTTGATTCGGTAAATACCGATTATACCCTTTTTGTTCATAAATGAGTTCTACATAATATTTTGACACCAATCCAATTGCTACTGATTTTATATAATAAATAAAGTATTTTGAACCTTGTAACCTGATCAGAAAACTCAGATTTCCTGTATAACCCGGAAATCGCTTAAAATGGCTTTTTACGCGTATTAAACACCTAGTATGGGTTTAAAACCATTTTGTCATATAAGACTTATCAACAACTGATATGACCTATTAAATTAAGTTATTTTACTGATGTATTCGGACCCGAATCTCAGAATTTCATTTAATCTCTTTTGTAATCTTTAAAATGACCAAAATACCCCTACGGGGCCTAAATTGAGATTAAACTCGTTTTGGGCATCATGGAAGGTATCCTACTGATATCACAATATATTTAAGGCATATTAACTTAGAAAACCTGTTAGTGACTCTTTCGGGTACCCGTTATGCATTATTCGCGTTCGATTCGGTTTATGTAACTAGTTTCCATAAATTAGCCGAAACGGGTCAAACCTTATCATTTTTATCTCAAAATCCAGAAGGTGTTTAGTTTACCCATATTATACAAGTATTCAAACTTGTCGGGTCTAAAACACATTCTATTCCGGTCTTCGCTTAATCGTGCGTTTGAACCGTATCTTTCTTTAAAACTAATCGGTCTAAGTTTAGGCTTAATTAAAGACCCGTTAGGATTCTAATAGGTTATTATAAACCTTCGTTCCAGAATAGGAGACCCGGTAAAAGCTACACGCACTTGCTATTTGTGATTGATACTTGCAAAGGTAAATACTTTTAACTTATTTTCCCTATACGGGCTTGGGGTACGGTATATAAAATACCGTTTGGTCGGGCATTGAATCTTTGACTAAATGAAGGTTAAATCATTGAAATGGCCCGTTGAAAAATGTTTTGTTTACTTAAAGCCTTTGGGAGGTTAATGACCATGTCCCGGATATCCTTGGCATCATTTTACGAAATGGCCACGACCTAAGCATGCGGGTGTAGGCGTACACCCGTTGGTGCATAAATAAATATTAAGGTATAACCGCCTTCGAGAATAACCCGCCATGGGACTATATTGTCACGGCCCCGACCCGGTTTGACCCGTTTCAGGAGCCGCGGGACAGAAATCCCGTGGTATTTATTTAATTGAGTTTAACAGCGGAAGTTTATCATCAGGATCTTTTTAAAGCTAAAATTTTCCCGATTATTTTATTTCACAATTCGGGATAAAACCCCAGTAATTTACAATACTATGATTTCACGGAGAAATCTTTATTTTACAAAACATATTTCTTTATTTTATAAGGAGCCACTTTCTTAAGCTTGCGGTGCTTCCCGGCACTTTTCCTGGATTACAACAGATCACCTGAAACATGTTTGAAAAAGGTTTTGTCAGCGGAAAATACTGGTGAATCATTCTATTTATTAAAATGACACACTTGTTATAATTTACAGTATTAAGAGAGATTACAATGTTTCAGATATCAAACCAACTACCCACAGTATTTGTCACTCGAACACACATTGGCTATCTCGTTGTCCAATGGTGACGATTATCAAGTAATGTATACAAAACTCCACATACCGGCTGTAACTTGGTGATTACATAAACTTAATCACTGTAATTATAATCTTTGAAAATAAACATGATTTTGAAATTAAATTTGATAAAAAGAGAATGACTCACATTGCAGATTTAACGCGGATAGAGTCTAGTCTATGGATTAGCCTTGTTAAACTAATTTAAATAACAATGTACACAAAACTGGGTTAGTAATCAATACAGCATTTACGATAACTCACGAGATTAAACCCTCACAACAAATGACAAAGTGCAATCACTTAAACATCCATCGGATTCACAACGAATGACAGAGTATTCCCCGAGTTCAGGTGGTACTCAAACATCATGTCGGAATCACAACGAATGACAAAGGATAACCCTAATGTGGGCAGCACTTAAACATCCATTGGATATATTGATCGATCGGACAATGAATCATAATAGCGATCGAGTTATTACCCTGTTTTGCGGCAGCACTTCGTGAATCGTGTGTGTTATGAAACTGTTTATACTATAACTCAACGTATATTTGGAATTTTTACGTCGAACTGAAGCCAGGAATCAAGTCCCAAGCCCCTGTATTTATACCCTAATTTGGCATCTCCCGCGTGTCGCGAAGGAGACCATGGTCCCTGTCGCGTGTCGCCTGGGGTGTCAAAGTGTAACGACTCTCATCAAAAGTCATAATTATTAAAGTAATTTGACCAATAGGAAACCCTAATTAAGACACCCAAGTGATTCTGCGCAAATCCTAAGATTTTCAGAATTTTCAGAATCAGGATTAGGGCCCCTAAAACTCAGGGGGGGTAAAACCTAGTCGGTATTATCTACACAGTTTTACGTGTAAGTTTCAAATGAACGTAAGACCAACTCAGCAAGGCTAGTTAGACACGCGGCCACCCTATGATAGGGTGCGGCCTCTCGCGCCACGCGACACCCCCTCGCGCCACGCGAGGGGGGAGGTTTTTCAGCTATAAATACAAGGCAGTGGGACTTGATTCTGGGAACTGAAACGACGTAAATTCTCACAAAATACGCTGAGATCTTGTCTGTTTATCACAATTAACACACACAGGTCTCTAATTGAAGCTGCAATCAGGGTATTAGCACAATCGCTGCTACGATTCATTGTCCGATTGATCTAAATATCCAATGAATGTTTAAGTGCCGCCCACATTAGGGTTATACTTTATCGTTCGTCATTAATTTGACGGATTGTCGTTAATTCGATAGGTAAAGTATTATACTTTATCGTTCGTTGTTAATTCAACGGATCATCGTTAATTCGATGGGTAAAGTATTATACCTTGTCATTCGTTGTTAATTCAACGGATCATCGTTAATTCGATGGACAAAGTATTGCACTTTGACATTAATTGTGAGAATTTGATCTCGTGAGTTATCGTAAATGCTGGATTGATTACTAATTCCAAATTGTGTGCTTGTTATTGAAATTAGGATAAAAGGCTAATCAGTAGGCTAGGCTCTGCCCGAATTAAATCTGCAATGTGAGTCATTCTTCTTTTCTCACAGTTTGTGAGTTATTCTCTTTTTATCAAATATTTTACAATACTCCAAATTATTTTCAAGATTATAATTACAGGGACTAAGTCGTGGATATCTTGAATTACTGGTTAGTGGGGTATTGTGCACAATTACTACTTTTCTCCCAGTTAGGTTCATTGACCTACAGCGATAATCGTCACTATTTAGGTTCATTGATCTAAATAGTGGTATGACCATCGTCACCATTGTGACATGTCACCATTGTGACAGAATGCCAGATAAAAATAAGATAGAAGCCATTGTAATTGCTCTTATGCTGTAATTGATAACTATGCATCATTATGCAAACTAGAATGATTCACTCAGTATTTCCCGCTGACAAAACCTTTTTCAAACATGTTTCAGGTGATCTGTTGTAAATCAGGAAAAGTGCTGTGGAGCATTTCAAGCTTAAGATAGTGGCTCAGTATAAAATAAAGAAATAAATTTTGTAATATCACGCTTTTATAGTAAAAACATACTATTGTAAATTATCGGGGTTTTATCCCGAATTGTGAAATAAAATAATCGGGGAAAAATTTTAGCTTTAAACGATCCTGTTTCCGCTGTAAAACTCAATTAAATAAATACCGCAGTATTTTCTGCCGCGGCTCTTGAAACGGGTCAAACCGGGTCGTGGGCCGTGACAGAAAAATGTGGTATCAGAGCCACTGGGTTAAGCTAATTAAGTATTTAGAAATACTTAATTTTTCCTGATTACTATTATATGATTATGTGTTTTATTAACTGGCTATTTGTTAATTTTAATATGGGCATATTTTTATATATATTGTAATATTTGATGCTCTATCATCATTAATCGAAAAACATTATATAAATTTATTTGATTAATATATGGAATTACCTAATATAGTATTACTATATTGTGGTAAAGAAATTATATTTTTTTATGTTTGAAGTATACTCTTATTTAAAATTTTGCTAGTTATTTATTATTAATAATTTTATTATTAATAATAATATATTAATAGTAGTAGTAGTATTAAGATTATTTTTAAATACTATGGTTATTATCAAAGGCAGATATTGGATAACCTAGCCTTAATTAGGCATGGACTGATCACCTATGCTTAAACAAGGCAGTACTAACCAATATCCACCATGATAATGACTAGTTAATATATAAATTAAATCATCATACTTATTTAGTAATATAAATTTTTATATGTTAACTACTGTAATAGTAAATATAAATCTTTAAAGATTCTGATTTAAAGTTTAGTATTTTATTATCTACAGTCAAGAAAATTTATAAATAAATTACAAATAAAACCTAGTATGTTTTAATTTTCAAGTTGGTTTGGTAGTATGAAATACTATTTAAAAAGTTGTTTTATAAAAAAAAAAAAAAAATTATTATGACTTAGTAATTATGTGTATTTTGCTAAACAGCATGAGTGATCTGTCGGAAGCCCTTCAGAATTTAAATCTCTATCCAGTAAGAATAGAAGTTTCCAGAGATTTCAATAGGTATATACCAGATATAGAAGAACCTATAGAATTCAATGCTTTACCTTTCGAGAAACCTAAGCCTAAGAAAATGGAAATTGGGGAAAGTTCTAGGCAAATGGAGGGATTACCATCTCAAGAAGAATTAGATTTTATAATGGCAACAGATGATACTATTGAGTCTGTTAATGAAAATAATTTTATGAACTTAAAACCATCTATTCCAAACTCTTCGAATCACTGGAATATAGACGAATGGTTGGATAATGAAATACTGTTACAAAACCATCCCTATAGGCTTTTTCCTAAGTACAATCCAGAACCTTTATCAAATTTACCAACAAGTAACGAGAATAGGACTGAACTCCATCATTTGGACCAAATGGATGCTGGGAATAGGATCCAAGAGACTTTGGGACAGATCTCCTGGAAATACGATGAGAAGAAACGCCGTTACTAGAACATCATCTGACAAAGGATAGGGGATTATGAAACTGTGATTGTATAATAGTAACAGTAAAATCAGTATGTGTAAATAAAAAGAATAAAACGGGTGTATATAGAAACATGATATAAGGAAATATTAGAAAAAGTTACAATTTTGTTTGTATATTCGATTATGTGATTATGTGCAACTAAATTGTGACATTGGATTATTTCCTTTATACTAATTATGTATCTATAAAATAGATATCAGATGGAAAACGCTAATAATGAACCAGTTAATGAGGGTAATCAATCTGAGCAACAATCAGGGAATCAATATGTGACTAGGCAAGATATAGAAAATATTATTGCTCAAGAGATAGCCAACACTATTCCAGGAATAGTTGCTCAAGGGATAGCCAATGCTATACCAGCAATCATTGCTGCTGTTAAAAATCCAATCGAACCGCAACAAGTTGTTCCTAGTAAACGCATTTCTGAAGATAATTTCAGTAATAGCGTAAATGGAGGCGGTAATCATGTTAATCATGATAATGAACCACGGCAAGCTCCGCTCCCTAAGAGAAGGAAAGTTGCAACGCCTGGTTGCACTTACAAAGAATTTCTTGCTTGTAAACCCACTGAGTTTGCAGGCAATGAAAGAGCGACTGCAGCACTACGTTGGTTAGAGAAAACCGAGGCAGTAATTGCCATAAGTAAATGTGCTCAGGATGATCAGGTTATGTACGCTTCAAACCTTTTCAAAGAAGTAGCGCTAGAGTGGTGGAATACGATGTTGCAAGCAAAAGGAAGAAGGATGGCGTATGCTATGAACTGGGAAGAATTTAAGAGTCTTGTAGAAAGAAAATTCTGTCCTGAGTATGAAAAAGATCAAATGGCAAATAAGTTTCTAACCCATAGGATGGTAGATGTAAATTGTCGAGGGTATACTACGACATTCTTTGAATATGCTAGAGTGGTACCAACCCTGGCTTCGCCAGAGCCGGTACTTATTTCTCGTTATATTTGGGGATTAATTGGTGAGATTCGTAATATCGTCAAGGCTGCGAAACCTCGCACGATTGATGATGCAGTAGAATTAGCCAATACTATGACTGACGAGCTAGTACGGACAAGAGAAGAAAATAGAAGGAAGGAAGTAGCCCAAAAGATTACCCAAGAATTCAGTTCGGGTAACTATAACCATTTCAAGAAAGGAGGGATTAGGCAATATTCTACTAGTCCATTTTGCAATTTTTGCAAAAGGAAGCATTTTGGAAGATGCAAAGGATATTGCAATTTTTGCAAAATTCCAGGGCATCAAGAAGAAGACTGTAGGAGGAAGAAATTTTCAGTTTGCTACAACTGTAGAGAAACTGGACATTTTAGGCCAGATTGTCCAAAACTGAATAAATCATTTGACAATCAAGTCAAACCAGCAGAAGGAGCAAAAAGGAATGCGAGAGCCTTTCAGCTGACTACTCATGAAGCCGAGATGATTCCAGATGTGATAGCCGGTATGTTCTTAGCTTACAACGTTTACATAAAAGTATTATTTGACTCTGGTGCAAACCAAAGTTTTATAAATACTTTACTCTGCCAAACTCTTAACCTACCGTTAACCAGCATTAGATAAATTTCTATATATTAGAAACGGCAGATGAGAATTCAGTTAAAATAGATAAGGTTATGCAGAACCTAGAAATAAGTTATAAGTTTTCTGCAAATTGTCTATGAAATTAGTTGAGTTCAATGATGTGATCATTATCTGTGATCAGAATTTCTTAGAAATTCAATCAACCATCGGAGAAGTAATTATGATTACAGGAGATAAACCATGTAAGCCTATGAAGTTCATATCAGTAATGGAAATTGCTAATTATGAACGAAAGCAAGGAATAGTATACATGATTTCAGTAATCATTAATACTAAAGATACAGAATTTAAGGAAATTTCTGTAGTTTTAGAATACCCAGATATATTTCCAGAAGATTTACCTGGATTACATGAAGATAGAATTTAAAATTCATCTAATTCCAGGAATTTTATCGATAAGCCAGGGAACCTTATCGGTTAGCACAATATTGGTTATTAAGAAAAAGAAAAGCTTTACTCCAAAATTTTTGAAGAATAAATTTTGGCTGAAGTGCAATTTTAGGTCATATGGTGAATCATGAAGGTATTCACTTATATCTTGCTAAGATAGAAGTAATTACCAAATGGAAGATTCTGCAATCAGCAATGGAAATTAGGAATTTTGTAGGTTTAAGTAGTATAGATAGTTTATTAAGGAAATTTCAAAATAGCTATACCATTAACTAAGTTAACCTGTAAAATAGTTAAGTTTGATTAGAGATCTAAACAAGAAGAAGTTTTTAGGATATTAAAACATAAATCCTAGTTTTACCAGAAGGAACAGAAGATTTTGAAGTATATGGTAATGCTTCAAAGCTAGGATTTGGATATTCCTTAATGCAATGCAAAAAGGAAATTGCGTATGCATCAAGACAATTGAAAAAGGTACGAAGGAACTATACCACTCATGAGATAGAATTAGAACCATAATTTTTGCCTTAAGATTTGGAGACATTATCTGTATGGAAGTAAGGATACTATCTATACGGATTATAAGAAGTTAAGATATATATATTTAGGCGAAAAGAATTTGAGACAAAGGAGATGAATGAAAATCCTAAGTGACTACGACTGTGATATTCAGTATCACGAAGGAAAGGATGGAAACAACAAGAGATAGTCATAAGAATTATACAAATAATAGATAAAAGCCGTTGGAGTTCGAGTTGGAGACAAAATACTATTAAAAGTATCTCCTTGGAAAGGAATTGTTAGATTTGGTAAGAAAGGAAAGCTAAGACCAAATTATGTAGAATCATTTCCAATAATTTCACACATTGGATCAGTTACTTATAGTTTACAACTACCAGGAAGGTTAGTTGGAATACATGATATATTTTATATATCCAATCTCAAGGAAATGTCTATCAGACGAATCTTTGGTAGTACCTTTCTAAGATGTAAAGGTAAACAAAAAGTGTTAGTTTAAGTAAAGTAGGATTCAAACACAGGATCCTAATATACTTGGGAACTGGGATCAAAAAGAAAGAGAAAGTATTCTCAATTATTCCAGTAAATCTCGAGGACGAGATTTTTATTAAGGTGGGGAGAATGTAACGACTCTCATCAAAAGTCATAATTATTAAAGTAATTTGACCAATAGGAAACCCTAATTAAGACACCCAAGTGATTCTGCGCAAATCCTAAGATTTTCAGAATTTTCAGAATCAGGATTAGGGCCCCTAAAACTCAGGGGGGGTAAAACCTAGTCGGTATTATCTACACAGTTTTACGTGTAAGTTTCAAATGAACGTAAGACCAACTCAGCAAGGCTAGTTAGACACGCGGCCACCCTATGATAGGGTGCGGCCTCTCGCGCCACGCGACACCCCCTCGCGCCACGCGAGGGGGGAGGTTTTTCAGCTATAAATACAAGGCAGTGGGACTTGATTCTGGGAACTGAAACGACGTAAATTCTCATAAAATACGCTGAGATCTTGTCTGTTTATCACAATTAACACACACAGGTCTCTAATTGAAGCTGCAATCAGGGTATTAGCACAATCGCTGCTACGATTCATTGTCCGATTGATCTAAATATCCAATGAATGTTTAAGTGCCGCCCACATTAGGGTTATACTTTATCGTTCGTCATTAATTTGACGGATTGTCGTTAATTCGATAGGTAAAGTATTATACTTTATCGTTCGTTGTTAATTCAACGGATCATCGTTAATTCGATGGGTAAAGTATTATACCTTGTCATTCGTTGTTAATTCAACGGATCATCGTTAATTCGATGGACAAAGTATTGCACTTTGACATTAATTGTGAGAATTTGATCTCGTGAGTTATCGTAAATGCTGGATTGATTACTAATTCCAAATTGTGTGCTTGTTATTGAAATTAGGATAAAAGGCTAATCAGTAGGCTAGGCTCTGCCCGAATTAAATCTGCAATGTGAGTCATTCTTCTTTTCTCACAGTTTGTGAGTTATTCTCTTTTTATCAAATATTTTACAATACTCCAAATTATTTTCAAGATTATAATTACAGGGACTAAGTCGTGGATATCTTGAATTACTGGTTAGTGGGGTATTGTGCACAATTACTACTTTTCTCCCAGTTAGGTTCATTGACCTACTCGGGATAATCACTGTTAGGTTCATTGACCTACAGCGATAATCGTCACTATTTAGGTTCATTGATCTAAATAGTGGTATGACCATCGTCACCATTGTGACATGTCACCATTGTGACAGAATGCCAGATAAAAATAAGATAGAAGCCATTGTAATTGCTCTTATGCTGTAATTGATAACTATGCATCATTATGCAAACTAGAATAATTCACTCAGTATTTCCCGCTGACAAAACCTTTTTCAAACATGTTTCAGGTGATCTGTTGTAAATCAGGAAAAGTGTTGTGGAGCATTTCAAGCTTAAGATAGTGGCTCAGTATAAAATAAAGAAATAAATTTTGTAATATCACGCTTTTATAGTAAAAACATACTATTGTAAATTATCGGGGTTTTATCCCGAATTGTGAAATAAAATAATCGGGGAAAAATTTTAGCTTTAAACGATCCTGTTTCCGCTGTAAAACTCAATTAAATAAATACCGCAGTATTTTCTGCCGTGGCTCTTGAAACGGGTCAAACCGGGTCGTGGGCCGTGACACAAAGTAGACTAGGCCTGCTTCGTCACCTATCTAGCCCTGATGAGTCAACAACTTCGTAAAATTCGAATTTGACAGCATTTTATGTAGATAAATATAACTAGGGTTTACCCCCTAGTTTTAGGGGCCCTAATCCTGATTCCAAAAGTTCTGAAAATGTTAGGGTTTATGCAGAATCACTTGGGTTTCTCAATTAGGGTTTCCTATTGGACAATTTAATTAAATAAATATGACTTTTGATGAGAGTTGTTACATTCTCCCCACCTTAATAAAATCTCGTCCTCGAGATTTACTGGAATAAATGAGGATACTTTCGCTTCATTTCTGATTCCAGGTCCCAAGTGTATTCAGCTCCTCTCTTTGAATCCCACTTGACTTTAACTAGAACTAGTCGCTTGTGCTTGAGAAATTTCACCTTTCGATCTTCTATCTGAAGAGGTTTCTCAACAAATTTTAACTTTTCGTTTACCTTTATATCTTGAAGAGGTACTACCAGTGATTCGTCTGATAAACATTTCTTGAGATTGGATACATGAAATACATCATGTACTCCAGCTAGTTCTTCGGGTAGTTGTAAACGATAAGCAACTGGTCCTATACGTTGGATTGCTGGAAATGGTCCTACGTATCTGGGACTTAACTTTCCTTTCTTACCGAATATAACAACTCCTTTCCAAGGAGAAACTTTCAACAATACTTTGTCTCCAACTTGGAATTCTAACGGCTTGCATCTATTGTCTGCATAACTTTTCTGGCGATCTCGAGCCGTCTTAAGCCTTTCCTTGATTTGAGTAATCTTGTCGGTTGTCTCTTGCACTATTTCAGGACCTGACAATTGACTTTCTCCTATTTCTGCTCAACAAACTGGAGTTCTGCATTTTCTTCCATACAATGCTTCGAATGGGGCAGTTTCAATACTTGAATGATAACTATTGTTATAGGAGAATTCGATCAGAGGTAAGTGATCGTCCCAATTTCCACCAAAATCTATTACACATGCTCTGAGCATGTCTTCTAGAGTTTGGATCGTCCTTTCACTTTGTCCGTCTGTTTGAGGATGATATGCAGTACTTAGATTTAGTCGAGTTCTCATTGCTTTCTGGAAACTTGTCCAGAAATGAGAAGTAAAACGACTATCCCTATCCGAAACAATGGAGAGTGGAACTCCATGTAAAGATACAACTTCATCTACATACAACTTTGTCAATCTTTCCATGCTAAAGGTTTCTTTCATAGGTAGAAAGTGAGCTGATTTGGTTAATCGATCCACAACTACCCAAATCGCATCATTACCTTTTCTGGTTTTGGGTAACTTAGTAACAAAATCCATTGTTATGAGTTCTCATTTCCATACAGGCATTTCTAGTTGTTGTAGTAGACCTGAAGGTTTCTGGTGTTCTGCCTTAACTTGTGAACAAGTAAGACACTTAGAAACATATCTAGCTATATCCTTCTTCATGCCTATCCACCAGAAATTGTTTCTTAAATCTTGGTACATCTTATTATTTCCTGGGTGCATGGTATACCTAGATTTATGAGCTTCCTCTAAGATCTTATTTCTTAATTCTCCCTGCTTAGGTACCCAAATTCTGCTTTTGTGGAATCTCCAAATTCCATCAGCTCCTTGCTCTAATTCTTTTATTCGTCCTTTCATTCCTTCAGCAACATCCTCTATTGCTGTTTCTTGAAAATGCTTCAGTTGTTCCATTAAATCTAACTGTAGATTTAATCTGAGAGCACGAACTCTTCGTTGCTTCTCATGGTACTTACGACTTAAGGCATCTGCAACTACATTTGCCTTTCCTTCATGATATTGAATATCACAGTCGTAGTCACTTAGGATTTCCATCCATCTCCTTTGCCTCATATTTAACTCTTTTTGCCCAAAAATATATTTTAAACTTTTGTGATCTGTATAGATAGTAAATTTACTTCCGTACAGATAATGTCTCCAAATCTTAAGGGCAAAAATTACAGCTCCTAATTCTAAGTCATGAGTTGTATAATTTTCTTCGTTTTCAATTGCCTTGAAGCATACGCAATTACTTTCTTGCGTTGCATTAGCACACATCCTAATCCTAGTTTTGAAGCATCACAGTAAACTTCCAAATCTTCAGTCCCTTATGGTAAAGCTAGGATTAGAGCATTTGTTAATTTCTGCTTTAATATTCTAAAGGCTTCTTCTTGTTTAGATCCCCATTCAAACTTAACGGTTTTACAGGTTAGCATAGTTAATGGAACAGCTATCTTAGAAAAATCCTTAATAAACCGTCTATAATACCCAGCTAAACCTATAAAACTTCTAATTTCCATTGCTGTTTGTGGAACCTTCCAATTGATAATTGCCTCTATCTTAGCAGGATCTACGTGAATACCTTCGTGATTCACCATGTGTCCTAGGAATTGCACTTCCTTTAACCAAAATTCACATTTCGAGAATTTGGCATAAAACTTTTCTTTTCTTAACAAAGTTAAGAGTGCATGAAGGTGTTCACAATGCTCTGTCTGACTTTTGGAATAAATAAGTATATCGTCTATAAAAACAATTACAAATTTATCCAAATATGGTTTACAGATCCTATTCATCATGTCCATGAATGCAGCAGGTGCATTTGTTAACCCAAAGGGCATGACTGTAAACTCGTAATGACCATACCTAGTTCTGAAAGCAGTTTTAGGTATGTCTTCTTCTTGTACCTTCAATCGATGATATCCAGAGCGTAAATCTATCTTAGAAAAATATCTAGCTCCTTGGAGTTGATAAAAAAGATCATCAATCCTAGGTAATGGGTATCGATTCTTAATTGTAACCTTATTCAATTCTCTATAATCAATACACATTCTCATCGAACCATCCTTCTTCTTTACAAACAACACTGGAGCTCCCCATGTGACAACCCTCAAAATTACAGGTAGGGCTGTAAACGAACCGAACGAACACGAACAAGGCCTTGTTCGTGTTCGTTCGTTAAGGAAATAAATGTGTTCACGCACGGTTCATGAACACTTACCGAACGAGATTTTATGTTCGTGTTCGTTCATTAAGGAAATGAGCGTGTTCGCGAACGGTTCACGAACAAAAACGAACACAAATAAATTTGGTGAACGCTACGAAGGATAAAGATAGATGGCCCAGAGAGTAGCACTCGAACTTGAATCCCTTATTGTGGAATGGAGGTCGATCGTATTCGTGGATGTAAATAATGAGAAATGAAAGGGAAATGATACATAAGCATGGTGAAAGTGAGTTTCCTAGTTTAATTGTTAGGGAAATAAAATAAATAAAAGTTTAATAATATAAAAAGTACAAATAAAATATAAGAAAATACAAAGATCTTCAATTAAAACACAAACATACGAACATAAACGAACGCAAATCAACGAATGTTCACGAACACCTTACCGAACGTTCACGAACACAATCGAACGAACGAGACCTCTATTCATGTTCGTTCATTTAACTAATCGAACGAAATTTCTTGTTCATGTTCGTTCGTTTATTAAACGAACGAACATAAACGAACTTCCCGCCGAACGGTTCACGAACTGTTCGCTGAACGTTCGGTTCGTTTACAGCCCTAATTACAGGTATCCATACAATTAATTAATATTAAATTATGTGCTTAATGACTGTGCTTGACTACGACTGTTGAATTAAACTGCTTTATGAGTTCTGCATCATACATACATATGCATCACATTCATACTGTCACTCCATTTATTACACACAAGCTTTAGTGATAAACTTGATGCACAAAACACAGTTAGCACAGTGAACGGATAACTCAGAAACATGCTGACAATGCCAGCACATAGACAAACGATAGGTTGAGGGACCTATTTGATATTCTTTGAACTTGCTTGAAGTTATTACTTTTAATTTCGAGGACTAAAACCGTCAATATTTGAAAGTACAAAGTTTAGGGAATAAATTGTCATTTCCGAAACTATATAAATACGAGGGTTAAAGTGCAATTATTTCAAACTACAAGTTTAGGGTTCTTTTGGCAATTTTTGAAACTCATTTATAAAAGAAATAAATATAATTTATTTTGTTTTAAAAGTCTAAGGTTCATTTGGTCATTTCCTTAAACTAGTACTTCAGGGAACTATTTTTGTAGTTTTGAAACTGTTTTAACCTTAAAATCCTAACCGGGTTAAATATCTCTTATTTAAACACAACAAAACTCGACCTGCTCCATTGTTTAATTATTCTTATGATATGAATATAATAACAGCAACACAGGTCGCGGATTTCAACAAAACATCACCAAAATCCGATTTTGTTGACTTGTTTTATTATTATTATGATACGAAAACATCACACCTGCTCCCAATCACTTTGACAATACATTTAATCGACATTATTGTGTTCTAACCAATTTCATTTTGGATTTTTTTATAAAAAAATTCTAAAACGAACAACTTCACTAATTTGTGTCGATTAATGGTTGAATTGAAATGTTATTTAAATTCCTACGAACCTCCACACACTTTCAAATCACATTTGGATTTTTTTTAAAATAGTCAAGATCCAACCACTTTGTCAATTTATTTATATCAATTAATCGTTATTATGTGTGCCAACCAATTTACATTTGTTTTTTTTAGAATAGTCAAAATCGAACAAATTCACCGAATTCTTGTGTTTTGGAGTCGAATTGAACCTGTATTTAAATCCCTCTAACTCCCACGATCATTCTACACCCCTTACATTACACAAACACATCGGATTTCACGACTGGTCATTATCGCCGGAATTTAGTCGATACGCCATTCCAGCCGACACCGGTTCGTTTTTGTTGTTTCAATTAGTTCATTTATGCTTGTACAATGTTTCCTCAAAGTTAATTTAATTATAACATAGATTTTTCCAAAGAATCTGAATTTTTATTATGTTTAATTATTTAGAAAATTAAACTTATATAAACTTATTTATTGTTATTATAATCATTTTAATTCATTTTATTTATTTAAAATGATTCCAAGGCCATAATAATTATTTTTAAATCAGTATTATTCAAGTTCAAATAATTAAAAATGTTATTTTAATTATTTAAATTAATTATTTTTGATAATTAGTTATATAATTATCACATTATTTCTCTTAAACAAAACACTATCGAATCCTATAGATTTAGGATTCCCAATTATTCGATTAAACATTATTGTTGATACATATTCCATATTATTGCATGTTCAATCAATTAGAGTGACGTGGAATATTATTCCCAAGAACTCTCACATTAGCATACTTATTTGGACTTACTTGAAATCAAGGTGAGTTCATGTTCCCCCTTTTCTCTTAACTGTTTTCAGTTTTATACTTCGGGGGTGGAATACATGTTACAAATATTACAATTTTTACAAATGGTATAATTACAAGAAGCACACTTGGTGAGAACGAGTACCAAGTATCTTACAACTATTACAGACATTTTTATAAAACACTTAAGGCCATTAATCCTCGGACCAAGGGACATGAGTGATAGATTAGATCTATTTGGGTGTAGCGAGCCCACACCCATGAGGTCAGGGTGACCCATAGAGGTGACTATGTCTTTCAGCCGGAAGCCCGGTACAAATATGCTAGGTTTGAGTTTTCCGCACCTTATCACACTTACCTTTGGCTTTGCAACCCATTGGTGACTTATTTTTCCTTAATTGCTACATACCAGGGACTTTCTATACATACAAGACATATTACAAAGACTTATATATACAGACTTACACATGAACTCGCTCAACCTTTTTGTTGATTTTTCAAACTACATGTATTTCAGGGAACTAGCGGATCTGACAGGTTGTGCATGTTTCTAGCTGCGTTGGTTATTAGATGTCATCCAAGAGTTGTGAAGTTTAAGAGGTGTAACCTACTCCTGGACGGGTTATATGTCTCTAAATCTCGTCTTATCCAAAGTCTTTTATGTGTCTTATAAACACGTTTTAAATAATTGGTGTTTTGTAACTTATTTCAAATGTCGATGTTTTGAAACAATGTTATGGTGGTATTTTCTCAGTTTTATTAATGGATGAACATCTTGTATTTTATCATATAGCATTGTTGTGATTGTTGCTATGGTATTAAGAAGTCACACCAAATAAACCCACGCTTCCGCAAAAGCCAGGGTGTGACAGCTTGGTATCAGAGCCTCGATCATAGCGAACTAGGATTCTTTCTTGAGTCTAGACTATGATCATCAGGGCTCTCACGAAAACATTTTTTTTACATTGCATACACAAGTTTTCAGATCCAGGGTACAAACGTTTCTTTTAAAAACACGTGTTTTTCGTGTCGGACATGTAGTAACTGGAAGGGTTAAGTATCGTTAACTGAGAACTCCTGTCTAGGCTGGCATTCGTATAAATCCAAATAAAAGGACCCGTTGCCTACCTGGGGACCTATCGGCAAGAGTACTGATACCTATTAGGCCAAAGCATGTCCAAAAAGTTTAGTTTTTGAATCGGTTTTTATTTAACCATTTTACAAGTTTTTAACATACCGCTTCCTACACATCAAGTTTTAGAGGCTGGGGAGATTCAGTCTTAGAGACTGAGGGGTTCAATCTTAGAGATTGGAAAGGTTTGGTCTTAGAGGCCAGGGAGTTAGTCTTAGAGACTGGGAAGGTTTGGTCTTAGAGGCCAGGGAGTTAGTTTGAGAAACTAAGGAGTTCAGTCTAGGAGACTGGGTGGGATAGTCTGGGGAGGACTAGTATGATTACTTGCTTACATTGATTGTAACTTACATGCGTTGTTGAACTATTTATTTTTATGACATGGGATGTTATGAGTTATGGTATTATTACATAAGCATATTACTTACTTACTATACTTACGGCAACCGAACCAATATGATCTTTCTTTTAGAAGATGCCTCCGCGACGCGACCCAGGCATGCCTACGACCCAGGCAGAACTCCAAGGGATAATTACCGCAGCCATAGCACAATATGCGGCCTCCCAAGGAGGAACTAGCGGGAACAATTCGAACAACAACGGCAACAACAATCCACCCCAGGGGTGCACCTACAAACAATTCCTTGACTGCAAGCCAGTAAATTTCAATGGCACTGGAGGTGCTGTTGCGTTTGTTAGGTGGGCTGAAAAGACAGATTCGGTTCTAAGAATGAGCAAATGCACTCCCGATCAACAAGTCACTTACATTTCAGGGCTGTTTCTGGATGGTGCCCTATCGTGGTGGAATCTGCAAGTGCAAACTTTAGGAGAAGCCGATGCTTATGCATTAACCTGGGCTGAGTTAAAAGAGTTAATGAGGAAAAAGTACTGCTCGCGTGCTGAAATACAGAAGCTAGAAACTGAGTTTTGGCACCTAAAAATGGAAGGTCCTAAGATTGCAGAATATGTTCAAAGGTTTCATGATTTGTCCCATGTAGTGCCATACATGGTCACGCCAGAATTTAAACGTGTTGAGCGCTTCATCTGGGGATTAGCACCCTAGATCATGAGCATGGTAACCACGTCCAAGCCTGCAACGATTACTAAAGCCATCGATCTCAGTGTGGCACTTACTGAGGAAGCTATCCGTCTAAACAAGTTTCCAAACTCTGACCCCAAGAAGAAAGAAATTCACGAGGAGTCCTCAGGAGAAAACAAAAGGAAATTCTCCAATTTTAAAAAGAGTACCGACAGCGCAAGGAAAAAGAACGGTAACCCACCAGAGGAAGCTAAAACTGGTGCTGAAGCAAGAGGGAAGGGATACATGGGCACTTTTCCCAAGTGTGATGTATGCCAATATCATCACCTCGGACCATGCCGACTCAGAAAATGTGAGTCATGTGGGAAGAATGGCCACACAAAAGAAACCTGCTGGGCTAGTAATGGTGCTGGTAGTGGTGGTCAGCAAGGATATAGATATGGGAATGGAAACCGCCAACAGGGAGGAAATGGCGGAAATGGAAATCGAGGAAACCGTGGGAATCAAGCTGGTAACCAGGGAACAGGCAATAATCGAGCTGGTAATAGTAATGGGAACGGAAATGGTCGAGGACCGGGATGCTTTAACTGTGGGGACGTCGGGCATTTCAGGCGAGAATGCCCAAAGCTTAACCAGGCACCAGGAAGATTTTTCCATATTGGAGCGAGGGAAGCTCGCCAAGATCCTAATGTTGTTACTGGTACGTTCCCTATAAATCAACGCTTTGCATCTGTACTATTTGACACTGGTGCCGACTATAGTTTTGTATCGCTAGAATTTAAGAAAATGCTTAGATTAACTGCTAATAAGTTAGACATCCCGTACTCAATTGAACTGGCTAATGGAAAGCTAGTAGAAACAAATGAAGTCATCAGAGGATGCGTGATAGAGCTGGGAGAACACGAGTTTACATTAGACCTACTGCCAGTCGAGTTGGGAAGCTTCGATGTGGTAGTAGGGATGGATTGGTTGTCAAGCAACGGAGCCGAGATTGTATGTCACGAGAAGACCATTCGCATCCCAATGGCGAATGGAGAAACAATCGTAGTACATGGAGAGAAGCGCGATACTCCCCTAAGGATCATTAGTTGTTTGAAGGCTCGAAAATGTTTGAAGAAGGGATGTGTTGCCTTCCTGGCACACATCGTAGATAAGGAAGCCGCTGAGCCTAAACTTGAAGACATCCCAGTCGTTAAAGAGTATCCTGAAGTCTTTCCAGAAGACTTGCCAGGATTGCCACCACAAAGACAAGTCGAGTTTCATATTGACTTAGTTCCAGGCGCCGCGCCTGTAGCTAAGGCACCTTATCGACTTGCACCTTCGGAGATGCAGGAGCTGTCAACGCAGCTCCAGGAGCTGTTAGACAAGGGATTTATCAGACCAAGTTTCTCACATTGGGGAGCTCCAATTTTGTTCGTAAAGAAGAAGGATGGTAGTTTTCGCATGTGTATAGATTACCGGGAGCTGAATAAGTTGACAATCAAGAACAGATATCCTTTGCCAAGGATCGATGACCTGTTCGATCAATTACAAGGTTCAAGCTTTTACTCCAAGATCGATCTACGATCAGGTTATCACCAGTTAAGAATACAAGAAGAAAGTATTCCAAAGACGGCCTTTAGAACTCGATATGGGCATTACGAGTTCCTGGTTATGCTGTTTGGTTTAACGAACGCGCCAGCAGTATTCATGGATTTAATGAACAGAGTCTGCAAACCTTACCTCGATAAGTTTGTGATTGTGTTCATTGACGACATTTTGATCTATTCAAAGATAAAAGGAGAGCATGAGCAACATTTAAGAGCTATTCTAGAGCTGCTTAAAAAGGAGAAGTTGTATGCAAAGTTCTCGAAGTGCGAGTTCTGGTTACGCGAAGTCCAGTTTCTTGGTCATGTAGTCAACGGAAATGGAATTCATGTGGATCCGACAAAGATTGAAGCAATCAAGAATTGGGAGACTCCGAAGACGCCAACCGAAATTCGACAATTCCTAGGTTTGGCTGGTTATTATCGTAGGTTCATTGAGGATTTCTCGAAAATCGCTCAACCTTTGACCTCTCTCACTCAGAAAGACAAGAAGTTTGATTGGAGAGATAAGCAAGAAGAGGCTTTTCAGTTGTTGAAAAACAAGCTTTGTGACGCGCCGATCTTATCTCTACCCGAAGGCACTGACGACTTCGTGGTATATTGCGATGCTTCGCGTCAAGGTTTGGGATGTGTGCTTATGCAACGTCAGAAGGTTATAGCATATGCTTCTCGCCAATTGAAGATCCACGAGAAAAATTACACCACGCATGATTTGGAATTAGGCGCGGTGGTGTTTGCTTTGAAGATATGGCGACATTATTTGTATGGTACTCGATGTACTATCTACACTGATCACAAGAGCCTGCAGCACATATTCGATCAGAAAGAGCTTAACATGAGGCAAAGACGCTGGGTAGAGCTGTTAAATGATTATGACTGTGAAATCAAGTATCACCCAGGGAAGGCGAATGTGGTCGCTGATGCTCTAAGTCGGAAGGAAAGGATCAAGCCCTTAAGGGTTAGGGCTTTGGAAATGATCATACAAACAGACCTCTCATTGCGCATTCGTGCCGCGCAGAGAGAAGCACTCAAGGAAAAGTATATTGAGAATGAGTATCTCCGTGGAATGGAGAAACAATTGGTACCAAACGAGGAAGGGACTTTGTGCTTCATGAAACGAATTTGGGTTCCCTTGTTTGGTGGCCTGAGAAATGTTATCTTTGACGAAGCTCACAAATCTCGGTACTCGATTCATCCAGGATCGGATAAGATGTACCAAGATCTGAAGAATTTCTATTGGTGGCCAAGAATGAAAGGCGATGTTGCGGTGTATGTTGGCAAATGTTTAACTTGCGCCAAAGTGAAGGCCGAATACCAGAAACCTTCAGGTCTCTTGCAACAACCTGAAATACCACAGTGGAAGTGGGAACAGATCTCCATGGATTTTGTAACAAAGTTGCCAAGGACGCCCAGAGGTCACGATACGATTTGGGTGATCGTAGACCGTCTGACAAAATCTGCACACTTTCTGCCAATCAAGGAAAAAGACAACACGAGTAAACTTGCTGAGATATACCTAAGAGAGATTGTTGCACGACATGGAGTGCCTCTCTCGATCATCTCTGATAGGGATGGGAGATTTGTATCAAGGATTTGGCAATCCTTCCAAGAAGCTTTTGGCTCGCAATTGAACCTAAGTACTGCGTTTCACCCACAAACTGATGGCCAAAGTGAGAGAACTATTCAGACATTGGAAGATATGCTGAGAGCATGTGTAATGGACCTAGCTGGTAGCTGGGATAATCATTTACCTCTGGTTGAATTCTCATACAACAACAGCTACCACACCAGTATTGGAGCCGCGTCGTTTGAAGCTCTTTACGGACGCAAGTGTCGATCACCACTATGCTGGGCTGATGCAGGTGATAGACAACTCGTTGGTCCTGAAATCGTCCAAGAGACGACAGACAAGATTGCGCAGATTCGAAAACGTATCGAAGCGGCTCGCGAAAGACAGAAAGCCTATGCAGATCCAAACCGGAAACATTTGGAATTTCAAGTTGGGGATATGGTTTTGTTAAAGGTGTCACGACCCCCGACCCACCCTGGACGGAATCGGGTGCCGCGAACAGTCCAGTGGTACCGGTGATTTATTTTGAAAACGTTGCAGCGAAAATTTCCTCAGAACCGTGAGTTAGGAAAAATATCAGAGTTTAGAAACACCGGATTTTATTTTAATAAATAAATGGGATAAACCCATGTTTTATAATGGTAGCTTTAATAAAGATAAATTTTATTATATAAAAAAAATATTTCTAAAAATTTAATTAATAAAATAAGCCACTTCTTGATGCCTTTTTGTGCCGTATCCATCTCTTACTCCAATTCTACTGTAATTACCTGAAAAGTGTTTAAAAAGGTTTTGTCAGCGGGAAATACTGAGTGAGTTCATTCATTTTACTAAAACGACCCGTTTGTTATAATATACAGTATTAAGAGAGATTACAATGTTTCTGATATCAAGCCAACTACCCACGGTATTTGTCACTCAACCCATTGGCCCATTCGTCCAATGGTGTCTGTGACTATGGTCATATCCCCCAATTGGCTGCCCCAATGGTGACGATTATCAAGTAATGTATACAAAACCCCACATACCGGCTGTAATATGGTGATTACATAAACTTAATCACTGTAATTATAACTTTTGATAATAAAATGCTTTTGTAAAAGTAATTTGATAAAAAGAGAATGACTCACAGATAATCAGGCAGATTCATACGGACAAAGTTTAGTTTACAGATAAGCCTTTGATATATTGCAGATTTGTACAAGCAGAGCTTAGCCTATTACTTAGCCTTGGAACCTAATGCATACGAACTAGGTAGATAACTTAATACAGCATTTACGATAACTCACGAGATCAAATTCTCACAATGAATGTCAAAATGCAATACTTTGTCCATCGAATTAACGATGATCCATTGAATTAACAATGAACGACAAGGTATAATACTTTACCCATCGAATTAACGATAATCCGTTGAATTAACAACGAACGATAAAGTATAATACTTTACCTATCGAATTAACGACAATCCGTCAAATTAATGACGAACGATAAAGTATAACCCTAATGTGGGCGGCACTTAAACATCCCTTGGATAGTTTAATCGATCGGACAATGAATCGTAAGAGCGATTGAGTTAATACCCTGTTCTGCAGCACCCCGCTATACTTAATTAGGGTTTCGTGTGTGTTAATTGTAGTATTCAGAGGATAACTCGACGGAATTTTGGAGTTTGAACGTCGCTCAATCGCCAGAAATCAAGTTCCAGACGCTGCTCTTTATACACAAAACTTGACTAGCTTACGGACCGTAAGCTTATTAATGTTGAGGTCCGTAAGGCAGCATACGGACCGTAAGCTTGGTGACCTTACGGTCCGTAAGGTACACTTCATGCTTAAATTGTTGCCACGTGTGGGACTAGCTCAGATGAGTCGACAGAATTCGAATTTGAAACTTTGTCAGCACGTAATTTGGATAATCGTCAATAGGGTTTAACCCCCCCCTGAGTTTTAGGGGCCCTAATCCTGATTCTGAAAATTATGAAATTTTTAGGGTTTGCACAGAATCATTTGGGTGTCTCAATTAGGGTTTCCTTTTTGTTAAATTAAAATAAGAAATATTATTTTAATGAGAGTTGTTTTATCAGGGGTCCGGGTTCATACTTACGGAACGTTTTTAGGATGTTTTTGTGTGAGTCGTTACATTCTACCCACCTTAATAAAAATCTCGTCCTCGAGATTTACTGGAATAAATAGGAATACTTTTTCTTCATCTCAGATTCCAGCTTCCAAGTGTATTTGGGTTATGATATTTCTTTTGGAATTATGTCACCTTTTAGTTAATAGTATTAGGGTAGATGACCCAGAATTGAAATATTAAATTTTATGAATATGAATTGTATAATAAATAGGATTCAATGGTTCAACTGAATTAGTTCAAGAAATCGATGATAAACGAATGAAATGAAATGATAAAATGTTCAAAGTGACTAGGTTCAAACCAAAAGATATATGATCAATAGATTCTTTAAAATGAATGTGAAAGACTTTTTTTTTTTTTTTTTTTTTAGAATCAATAAAATTCTTTGTCAAAAGAAAGCTTACTTTGATTGAGGAAGACGTAGAACTGACAGGTTCCAAATGAAATCAAAGCATGAAAAATGATTTATCAAATATTTATGATATGAGAAATCAAAGTGTTGAAAGGAATGAATTGCAAAGATATATCAAAAGATAATAGAGTTAGTGTATTATTTTAAAGTTTCAAATTGTTTTAATTGTGAAATATTGTGATAGTACACTTTTAATGACTATACTTTTCATACTATCTCCTAGAAATTGAAATATAATAAGAACAAATTATTTTGGTTTAACCAACCATTATACTTTTGTAAAGCAATTTGAATATATATATTATTTGTGTTCTTATCTGAACCGTTTATATATATCACATATAAATATTATGTAATATATATATTATTTGTTATGCATTTTTACTATATGTAAATGGTCACCACTTTTAAATAAATATTATTTTAGTATTTTATCATACTATGTAAGATATATTACAAAATACCGTAATGAAGTCATTATGTTTACAAAATATTATTTTGTAAAAGAAATCATTTATTATTTATAACGTTAAATAAGATTGGTAACAATATTTATTATACAAAATATTTATACATATATTATACTTAGTGGGTCGATTCTATGGGATTACTTATTTGTCTTTGGAAATCATATAACTTTTGTGAATGTATTTACAAATGTTGTAAATAAGTGAAAACAGAGACTATTCTTATATAGTATAAGGTTCCCTTAACCCAGCGTAGTTGATGACTTTTGTATTATTCTTATATGGTTATTTTCTTACCCGAGTGTTATGGTACATAGTTACCACAAAATATGTGATACATAATTATTTATATAATTTTTATTCGTCCCTCTAATTCTGGTATTGTTTTATGAAAATATATCTTTCTCCCATGTATATATATTTCCATATAAAATTAAAATTTACTAAATATGTATGGTGACTAGTCATTATCATGGTTGGATATTGGTTAGTGCTGCCTTGTTTAAGCATAGGTGGCCAATCCATGCCTAACTAAGGCTAGGTTACCCAATATCTGCCCTTGACAATAATCCTAGTATTTTAAAATAATACTAACACTTATTATTATTAATATTTTCTTACTAATAATAAAACTGATATTAGTATTACATACTTAAATGGAAAAATTTCTAATAAAAATGGTGAAATTGACCGTCCCCAGGATCGAACCCGGGTCTAGGCCACACCCTTTCGCGCTCTTAGCCAACCGAGCTAAGTGCCTAGTTTGTGAAAATTTCCATTTTAGTTAAATATAAGCACAATAAATTTGGTACTTTTTATTATAAGTCACTCACTTATTTTGACTAAGTATTTGCTTATCCTCCTTATGGTGACTAATAAGAATATAGTAATACTATTAGGTAATCACTTATGTAAGTTTCCAAAAATAATGTTTTTCGATTGAAGATGTTAAAGTAATAATTATTACGAAAGGCTAGATTGATATTTGTAAAAAAAATTCATTTAAGAGATATAAGATATATTAAAATATGACAGGAACTTGTGTATCATTATCTTATCACACGATTTGTGTTAAGATAACTTTTATAAATATTCGTATATGATATATATAAAATGAGATTAGTGCAAGTTTTAAATTTTATGAAAACGTTAGTACAAGGTGACCGTGATCAAAGAAATGATTTTAGTGAAGTCGAAGACCAATTAGGCATTTTATAGTTCTAGAGAATTGAAGTGTTTGTTGGAGAATATGATATCTTTAAATCCATCATATGGGAATTTGAAATGAGCAGGTTTAAACAACTGAAATCGGTTTAAACAAAACGAGTTTAAATAAGAAAGTTCGGACATGGTCATAATAGAAACCATGGATGCCAAAGAAAATTGAGTTTTTCAAAAATTTATTGACTTGATATTCTGAGTCATTGTTTAGCAATAATGTGGTTTACCGTACCAAAATCAAGTCTAACTAAAGGATATTTGAGTTTGGATAAAACGACAAATTAGAATGAATCCTTTTAGTGGAAATTTAGAAATTAAACGAACCATATGTGTAACAAACGGTGCATGTGTGGATTTACCAAGAAATGAAATGAATCAATATCCGCTACTATGAAATAAATCCTTCTGGTATGATGACCGTTAGGAAAAGTAGAAATGCGAAAGTCAACTTTTTATATGCAGAAGTCAGAATTTTCAACAAAAGAAATATAAGAACTTCTATCTGGAATTTTGAATGATAACCGTTATTTAAATGATATTATCAGGGAATGTCAAAAATAAAATGAAAATAGATAATTTGCAAAAGTATATGACTCCTTTTTCAGTGCTAATACTTATGACTCTGATTAGACTGTGCACCGATGTTTTTGTGAAATCTTGTTCTAATATATCTCAGCGAAATTTTATGTTGGTTGTAGGATCATGTGATAAAGTGTTGTTTTTAGTTCTTCTACTGACAGAATTTTAACATTAGTGTCATTGTGCCTAATTTATATTTTCCAAAGATCTTGCCTCGAAAGTTGTGTGTGATATATTTTAACGTCTGCGGACTTATAATTAAATTTTCATGTGCATTAGCACAACTTTTCATACTTCTTACTTGCGTTAATAGTTTATGGTAACGTATTAGAAATTCTTTATACTTTCAATGGTATCCCAACTTAATGGGTTTTTATTATTATTATTATTATTGTCGCTCAAGTTATTAGGCAGATAATTAAACAAAATAATGTTTGATATCAGAAAAGAAATTCCTAATAAAGAATTCTAGACATAGATGCTTATGCTTTATTTCATATTGACTTTTTGGAATTTCTTATAGATATATCTATCTATATAATCACATATTTTACATGCTGAATTAAACATTTCATCTATCAGGTAAATGTATTTAACAAATTCATTTTTCCAAAACCAGTCAAATATCTGATTATGATACTATTTAGGGAAATCTTGTCACTCGTGTGACATATTATATATTCCGTCTTATCCGATTCGTGCCGGAGCGGTAATTCCAATATATCCGAACAAACTGGAGAGTCTTATTACCTCATACCCAGTCTTGCCGGAGAAAATTTTCTATTTCCCATAAATAGTATCTTTTCAAAAAGTGCCTTATCTTATTAGGACTTTTATTCAGAATTAAGGAAATTTATATTTCCATAACATATCTTATTATTATATTGATCACTACACGATTCCGGTGACAGTGTCAATTTGATCATTTTTCCAATTAGTGACTCAGGTCATATTACTGTTGATCATTCTTTCAACTAGTAATTCTGGACTTAGTTATCCCGTGATATTACTTTATCAAATATATTACTTATGGCACAAAACCATTTAACCCAGAGAATGACATATATCATTTTATTTCAAACTACTATAACTTATCAAATATAATATGTTAATTTACTTAAATAATTGTAATATCGTTATTTGATTTAATTTAAAAAAATATAATCTCCGTATAGTAGAATATATTATACTTGACTATTTTATTATGGGATACATTAATTAAATTTATTTTAAACATTTATTAACTTTATTAATGATTCAATGTTTAAAATAATATTAGTCATAGGCTATGGTTACTGATGCGTAGTTTCTATTGTGATTGTGGTTATGCTATTATTAGCTAACTTTCTATTAGAAAATATATATAACTTTAATTACTGTAAGTATAACTGATAAATATTTTAGGATTTTGAAAAGTCTTTGTAATTATAATTGTATCACAAAAAGGTGATAAAACTATGAAAATAGAGTGGACTTACAAACTGTGAGAAAAGAAATGAACTTACCAAAATCCATCATATTTATTTACACAAATACTTAGCTTATTGTGAAGCTAATATTAAGGCATCTTTTCTTAAGTTTGAGTTTAAATGCTACCAATTAACATCAATCCCCTAACTCTTTTATATAAATTTAGGTATTATTATTACAACACCTAAAGGCGTAAAGCAGTGGCTTTGCTTAGTGGCTCTGATACCACCTTCTGTCACGACCCCCGACCCACCCTGGACGGAATCGGGTGCCGCGAACAGTCCAGTGGTACCGGTGATTTATTTTGAAAACGTTGCAGCGAAAATTTCCTCAGAACCGTGAGTTAGGAAAAATATCAGAGTTTAGAAACACCGGATTTTATTTTAATAAATAAATGGGATAAACCCATGTTTTATAATGGTAGCTTTAATAAAGATAAATTTTATTATATAAAAAAAATATTTCTAAAAATTTAATTAATAAAATAAGCCACTTCTTGATGCCTTTTTGTGCCGTATCCATCTCTTACTCCAATTCTACTGTAATTACCTGAAAAGTGTTTAAAAAGGTTTTGTCAGCGGGAAATACTGAGTGAGTTCATTCATTTTACTAAAACGACCCGTTTGTTATAATATACAGTATTAAGAGAGATTACAATGTTTCTGATATCAAGCCAACTACCCACGGTATTTGTCACTCAACCCATTGGCCCATTCGTCCAATGGTGTCTGTGACTATGGTCATATCCCCCAATTGGCTGCCCCAATGGTGACGATTATCAAGTAATGTATACAAAACCCCACATACCGGCTGTAATATGGTGATTACATAAACTTAATCACTGTAATTATAACTTTTGATAATAAAATGCTTTTGTAAAAGTAATTTGATAAAAAGAGAATGACTCACAGATAATCAGGCAGATTCATACGGACAAAGTTTAGTTTACAGATAAGCCTTTGATATATTGCAGATTTGTACAAGCAGAGCTTAGCCTATTACTTAGCCTTGGAACCTAATGCATACGAACTAGGTAGATAACTTAATACAGCATTTACGATAACTCACGAGATCAAATTCTCACAATGAATGTCAAAATGCAATACTTTGTCCATCGAATTAACGATGATCCATTGAATTAACAATGAACGACAAGGTATAATACTTTACCCATCGAATTAACGATAATCCGTTGAATTAACAACGAACGATAAAGTATAATACTTTACCTATCGAATTAACGACAATCCGTCAAATTAATGACGAACGATAAAGTATAACCCTAATGTGGGCGGCACTTAAACATCCCTTGGATAGTTTAATCGATCGGACAATGAATCGTAAGAGCGATTGAGTTAATACCCTGTTCTGCAGCACCCCGCTATACTTAATTAGGGTTTCGTGTGTGTTAATTGTAGTATTCAGAGGATAACTCGACGGAATTTTGGAGTTTGAACGTCGCTCAATCGCCAGAAATCAAGTTCCAGACGCTGCTATTTATACACAAAACTTGACTAGCTTACGGACCGTAAGCTTATTAATGTTGAGGTCCGTAAGGCAGCATACGGACCGTAAGCTTGGTGACCTTACGGTCCGTAAGGTACACTTCATGCTTAAATTGTTGCCACGTGTGGGACTAGCTCAGATGAGTCGACAGAATTCGAATTTGAAACTTTGTCAGCACGTAATTTGGATAATCGTCAATAGGGTTTAACCCCCCCCCCCCTGAGTTTTAGGGGCCCTAATCCTGATTCTGAAAATTATGAAATTTTTAGGGTTTGCACAGAATCATTTGGGTGTCTCAATTAGGGTTTCCTTTTTGTTAAATTAAAATAAGAAATATTATTTTAATGAGAGTTGTTTTATCAGGGGTCCGGGTTCATACTTACGGAACGTTTTTAGGATGTTTTTGTGTGAGTCGTTACAAAAGGTTTCACCCTGGAAGGGTGTAGCACGCTTTGGGAAGCGTGGTAAGTTGAACCCCAGATACATCGGGCCATTTAGAGTCCTGAAAAGGATTGGCCTCGTAGCTTACAAGTTGGAACTACCTGCTGAACTCTTTGGTGTTCACGATACATTTCATGTGTCAAATTTGAGAAGGAGCCCAACACAAGATACAGTAATCATTCCTGCTGACGAAGTTCATATCGACGACACGCTCCACTTTACTGAAGAACCCGTTGAGGTTACTGATTGGAAGACTAACAAGACACGCAGGAGTAGTGTCAAGCTCGTTAAAGTTCGATGGAATGCACGACACGGCCCGGAATTCACGTGGGAGAGTGAGGACCGTATGAAAGGAAAAATACCCACATTTATTCCCCAAGACCCCTGCATCTAGTAGCAGAACTAAAATTTCGGGACGAAATTTCTATAACAGGGGGAGAATGTGACAACCCTCAAAATTACAGGTATCCATACAATTAATTAATATTAAATTATGTGCTTAATGACTGTGCTTGACTACGACTGTTGAATTAAACTGCTTTATGAGTTCTGCATCATACATACATATGCATCACATTCATACTGTCACTCCATTTATTACACACAAGCTTTAGTGATAAACTTGATGCACAAAACACAGTTAGCACAGTGAACGGATAACTCAGAAACATGCTGACAATGCCAACACATAGACAAACGATAGGTTGAGGGACCTATTTGATATTCTTTGAACTTGCTTGAAGTTATTACTTTTAATTTCGAGGACTAAAACCGTCATTATTTGAAAGTACAAAGTTTAGGGAATAAATTGTCATTTCCGAACCTATATAAATACGAGGGTTAAAGTGCAATTATTTCAAACTACAAGTTTAGGGTTCTTTTGGCAATTTTTGAAACTCATTTATAAAAGAAATAAATATAATTTATTTTGTTTTAAAAGTCTAAGGTTCATTTGGTCATTTCCTTAAACTAGTACTTCAGGGAACTATTTTTGTAGTTTTGAAACTGTTTTAACCTTAAAATCCTAACCGGGTTAAATATCTCTTATTTAAACACAACAAAACTCGACCTGCTCCATTGTTTAATTATTCTTATGATATGAATATAATAACAGCAACACAGGTCGCGGATTTCAACAAAACATCACCAAAATCCGATTTTGTTGACTTGTTTAATTATTATTATGATACGAAAACATCACACCTGCTCCCAATCACTTTGACAATACATTTAATCGACATTATTGTGTTCTAACCAATTTCATTTTGGATTTTTTTATAAAAAAATTCTAAAACGAACAACTTCACTAATTTGTGTCGATTAATGGTTGAATTGAAATGTTATTTAAATTCCTACGAACCTCCACACACTTTCAAATCACATTTGGAATTTTTTTTAAAATAGTCAAGATCCAACCACTTTGTCAATTTATTTATATCAATTAATCGTTATTATGTGTGCCAACCAATTTACATTTGTTTTTTTTAGAATAGTCAAAATCGAACAAATTCACCGAATTCTTGTGTTTTGGAGTCGAATTGAACCTGTATTTAAATCCCTCTAACTCCCACGATCATTCTACACCCCTTACATTACACAAACACATCGGATTTCACGACTGGTCATTATCGCCGGAATTTAGTCGATACGCCATTCCAGCCGACACCGGTTCGTTTTTATTGTTTCAATTAGTTCATTTATGCTTGTACAATGTTTCCTCAAAGTTAATTTAATTATAACATAGATTTTTCCAAAGAATCTGAATTTTTATTATGTTTAATTATTAAGAAAATTAAACTTATATAAACTTATTTATTGTTATTATAATCATTTTAATTCATTTTATTTATTTAAAATGATTCCAAGGCCATAATAATTATTTTTAAATCAGTATTATTCAAGTTCAAATAATTAAAAATGTTATTTTAATTATTTAAATTAATTATTTTTGATAATTAGTTATATAATTATCACATTATTTCTCTTAAACAAAACACTATCGAATCCTATAGATTTAGGATTTCCAATTATTCGATTAAACATTATTGTTGATACATATTCCATATTATTGCATGTTCAATCAATTAGAGTGACGTGGAATATTATTCCCAAGAACTCTCACATTAGCATACTTATTTGGACTTACTTGAAATCAAGGTGAGTTCATGTCCCCCTTTTCTCTTAACTGTTTTCAGTTTTATACTTCGGGGGTGGAATACATGTTACAAATATTACAATGTTTACAAAGGTGAAATAACAAGAAACACTCTTGGTGAGAACGAGTACCAAGTATGATGCAATTTGAGAATACAAAAATACAAGAAGCACTCTTGGTGAGAACGAGTACCAAGTATGTTACACTATTACAGACATTTTATACATGGTATGGTTAGCTTAAGGAGGGTTTACTACTAGACTGTGAAAGGTGGGCACCATACTTAAGGCCATTAATCCTCGTCGTAGGACCGAGGGACATGAGTGATAGATCTATTTGGGTGTAGCGAGCCCACACCCATGAGGTCAGGGTGACCCATAGAGGTGACTATGTCTTCCAGCCGGAAGCCCGGTACAAATATGCTAGGTTTGAGTTTTCCGCACCTTATCACACTTACCTTTGGCTTTGCAACCCCTTGGTGACTTATTTTTCCTTAATTGCTACATACCAGGGACTTTCTATACATACAAGACATATTACAAAGACTTATATATACAGACTTACACATGAACTCGCTCAACCTTTTTGTTGATTTTTCAAACTACATGTATTTCAGGGAACTAGCGGATCTGACAGGTTGTGCATGTTTCTAGCTGCGTTGGTTATTAGATGTCATCCAAGAGTTGTGAAGTTTAAGAGGTGTAACCTACTCCTGGACGGGTTATATGTCTCTAAATCTCGTCTTATCCAAAGTCTTTTATGTGTCTTATAAACACGTTTTAAATAATTGGTGTTTTGTAACTTATTTCAAATGTCAATGTTTTGAAACAATGTTATGGTGGTATTTTCTCAGTTTTATTAATGGATGAACATCTTGTATTTTATCATATAGCATTGTTGTGATTGTTGCTATGGTATTAAGAAGTCACACCAAATAAACCCACGCTTCCGCAAAAGCCAGGGTGTGACAGCTTGGTATCAGAGCCTCGATCATAGCGAACTAGGATTCTTTCTTGAGTCTAGACTATGATCATCAGGGCTCTCACAAAAACATTTTTTTTACATTGCATACACAAGTTTTCAGATCCAGGGTACAAACGTTTCTTTTAAAAACACGTGTTTTTCGTGTCGGACATGTAGTAACTGGAAGGGTTAAGTATCGTTAACTGAGAACTCCTGTCTAGGCTGGCATTCGTATAAATCCAAATAAAAGGACCCGTTGCCTACCTGGGGACCTATCGGCAAGAGTACTGATACCTATTAGGCCAAAGCATGTCCAAAAAGTTTAGTTTTTGAATCGGTTTTTATTTAACCATTTTACAAGTTTTTAACATACCGCTTCCTACACATTAAGTTTTAGAGGCTGGGGAGATTCAGTCTTAGAGACTGAGGGGTTCAATCTTAGAGATTGGAAAGGTTTGGTCTTAGAGGCCAGGGAGTTAGTCTTAGAGACTGGGAAGGTTTGGTCTTAGAGGCCAGGGAGTTAGTTTGAGAAACTAAGGAGTTCAGTCTAGGAGACTGGGTGGGATAGTCTGGGGAGGACTAGTATGATTACTTGCTTTCATTGATTGTGACTTACATGCGTTGTTGAACTATTTATTTTTATGACATGGGATGTTATGAGTTATGGTATTATTACATAAGCATATTACTTACTTACTATACTTACGGCAACCGAACCAATATGATCTTTCTTTTAGAAGATGCCTCCGCGACGCGACCCAGGCATGCCTACGACCCAGGCAGAACTCCAAGGGATAATTACCGCAGCCATAGCACAATATGCGGCCTCCCAAGGAGGAACTAGCGGAAACAATTCGAACAACAACGGCAACAACAATCCACCCCAGGGGTGCACCTACAAACAATTCCTTGACTGCAAGCCAGTAAATTTCAATGGCACTGGAGGTGCTGTTGCGTTTGTTAGGTGGGCTGAAAAGACAGATTCGGTTCTAAGAATGAGCAAATGCACTCCCGATCAACAAGTCACTTACATTTCAGGGCTGTTTCTGGATGGTGCCCTATCGTGGTGGAATCTGCAAGTGCAAACTTTAGGAGAAGCCGATGCTTATGCATTAACCTGGGCTGAGTTAAAAGAGTTAATGAGGAAAAAGTACTGCTCGCGTGCTGAAATACAGAAGCTAGAAACTGAGTTCTGGCACCTAAAAATGGAAGGTCCTAAGATTGCAGAATATGTTCAAAGGTTTCATGATTTGTCCCATGTAGTGCCATACATGGTCACGCCAGAATTTAAACGTGTTGAGCGCTTCATCTGGGGATTAGCACCCTAGATCATGAGCATGGTAACCACGTCCAAGCCTGCAACGATTACTAAAGCCATCGATCTCAGTGTGGCACTTACTGAGGAAGCTATCCGTCTAAACAAGTTTCCAAACTCTGACCCCAAGAAGAAAGAAATTCACGAGGAGTCCTCAGGAGAAAACAAAAGGAAATTCTCCAATTTTAAAAAGAGTACCGACAGCGCAAGGAAAAAGAACGGTAACCCACCAGAGGAAGCTAAAACTGGTGCTGAAGCAAGAGGGAAGGGATACATGGGCACTTTTCCCAAGTGTGATGTATGCCAATATCATCACCTCGGACCATGCCGACTCAGAAAATGTGAGTCATGTGGGAAGAATGGCCACACAAAAGAAACCTGCTGGGCTAGTAATGGTGCTGGTAGTGGTGGTCAGCAAGGATATAGATATGGGAATGGAAACCGCCAACAGGGAGGAAATGGCGGAAATGGAAATCGAGGAAACTGTGGGAATCAAGCTGGTAACCAGGGAACAGGCAATAATCGAGCTGGTAATAGTAATGGGAACGGAAATGGTCGAGGACCGGGATGCTTTAACTGTGGGGACGTCGGGCATTTCAGGCGAGAATGCCCAAAGCTTAACCAGGCACCAGGAAGATTTTTCCATATTGGAGCGAGGGAAGCTCGCCAAGATCCTAATGTTGTTACTGGTACGTTCCCTATAAATCAACGCTTTGCATCTGTACTATTTGACACTGGTGCCGACTATAGTTTTGTATCGCTAGAATTTAAGAAAATGCTTAGATTAACTGCTAATAAGTTAGACATCCCGTACTCAATTGAACTGGCTAATGGAAAGCTAGTAGAAACAAATGAAGTCATCAGAGGATGCGTGATAGAGCTGGGAGAACACGAGTTTACATTAGACCTACTGCCAGTCGAGTTGGGAAGCTTCGATGTGGTAGTAGGGATGTATTGGTTGTCAAGCAACAGAGCCGAGATTATATGTCACGAGAAGACCATTCGCATCCCAATGGCGAATGGAGAAACAATCGTAGTACATGGAGAGAAGCGCGATACTCCCCTAAGGATCATTAGTTGTTTGAAGGCTCGAAAATGTTTGAAGAAGGGATGTGTTGCCTTCCTGGCACACATCGTAGATAAGGAAGCCACTGAGCCAAAACTTGAAGACATCCCAGTCGTTAAAGAGTATCCTGAAGTCTTTCCAGAAGACTTGCCAGGATTGCCACCACAAAGACAAGTCGAGTTTCATATTGACTTAGTTCCAGGCGCCGCGCCTGTAGCTAAGGCACCTTATCGACTTGCACCTTCGGAGATGCAGGAGCTGTCAACGCAGCTCCAGGAGCTGTTAGACAAGGGATTTATCAGACCAAGTTTCTCACCTTGTGGAGCTCCAATTTTGTTCGTAAAGAAGAAGGATGGTAGTTTTCGCATGTGTATAGATTACCGGGAGCTGAATAAGTTGACAATCAAGAACAGATATCCTTTGCCAAGGATCGATGACCTGTTCGATCAATTACAAGGTTCAAGCTTTTACTCCAAGATCGATCTACGATCAGGTTATCACCAGTTAAGAATACAAGAAGAAAGTATTCCAAAGACGGCCTTTAGAACTCGATATGGGCATTACGAGTTCCTGGTTATGCCGTTTGGTTTAACGAACGCGCCAGCAGTATTCATGGATTTAATGAACAGAGTCTGCAAACCTTACCTCGATAAGTTTGTGATTGTGTTCATTGACGACATTTTGATCTATTCAAAGACAAAAGGAGAGCATGAGCAACATTTAAGAGCTATTCTAGAGCTGCTTAAAAAGGAGAAGTTGTATGCAAAGTTCTCGAAGTGCGAGTTCTGGTTACGCGAAGTCCAGTTTCTTGGTCATGTAGTCAACGGAAATGGAATTCATGTGGATCCGACAAAGATTGAAGCAATCAAGAATTGGGAGACTCCGAAGACGCCAACCGAAATTCGACAATTCCTAGGTTTGGCTGGTTATTATCGTAGGTTCATTGAGGATTTCTCGAAAATCGCTCAACCTTTGACCTCTCTCACTCAGAAAGACAAGAAGTTTGATTGGAGAGATAAGCAAGAAGAGGCTTTTCAGTTGTTGAAAAACAAGCTTTGTGACGCGCCGATCTTATCTCTACCCGAAGGCACTGACGACTTCGTGGTATATTGCGATGCTTCGCGTCAAGGTTTGGGATGTGTGCTTATGCAACGTCAGAAGGTTATAGCATATGCTTCTCGCCAATTGAAGATCCACGAGAAAAATTACACCACGCATGATTTGGAATTAGGCGCGGTGGTGTTTGCTTTGAAGATATGGCGACATTATTTGTATGGTACTCGATGTACTATCTACACTGATCACAAGAGCCTGCAGCACATATTCGATCAGAAAGAGCTTAACATGAGGCAAAGACGCTGGGTAGAGCTGTTAAATGATTATGACTGTGAAATCAAGTATCACCCAGGGAAGGCGAATGTGGTCGCTGATGCTCTAAGTCGGAAGGAAAGGATCAAGCCCTTAAGGGTTAGGGCTTTGGAAATGATCATACAAACGGACCTCTCATTGCGCATTCGTGCCGCGCAGAGAGAAGCACTCAAGGAAAAGTATATTGAGAATGAGTATCTCCGTGGAATGGAGAAACAATTGGTACCAAACGAGGAAGGGACTTTGTGCTTCATGAAACGAATTTGGGTTCCCTTGTTTGGTGGCCTGAGAAATGTTATCTTTGACGAAGCTCACAAATCTCGGTACTCGATTCATCCATGATCGGATAAGATGTACCAAGATCTGAAGAATTTCTATTGGTGGCCAAGAATGAAAGGCGATGTTGCGGTGTATGTTGGCAAATGTTTAACTTGCGCCAAAGTGAAGGCCGAATACCAGAAACCTTCAGGTCTCTTGCAACAACCTGAAATACCACAGTGGAAGTGGGAACAGATCTCCATGGATTTTGTAACAAAGTTACCAAGGACGCCCAGAGGTCACGATACGATTTGGGTGATCGTAGACCGTCTGACAAAATCTGCACACTTTCTGCCAATCAAGGAAAAAGACAACACGAGTAAACTTGCTGAGATATACCTAAGAGAGATTGTTGCACGACATGGAGTGCCTCTCTCGTTCATCTCTGATAGGGATGGGAGATTTGTATCAAGGATTTGGCAATCCTTCCAAGAAGCTTTTGGCTCGCAATTGAACCTAAGTACTGCGTTTCACCCACAAACTGATGGCCAAAGTGAGAGAACTATTCAGACATTGGAAGATATGCTGAGAGCATGTGTAATGGACCTAGGTGGTAGCTGGGATAATCATTTACCTCTGGTTGAATTCTCATACAACAACAGCTACCACACCAGTATTGGAGCCGCGCCGTTTGAAGCTCTTTACGGACGCAAGTGTCGATCACCACTATGCTGGGCTGATGCAGGTGATAGACAACTCGTTGGTCCTGAAATCGTCCAAGAGACGACAGACAAGATTGCGCAGATTCGAAAACGTATCGAAGCGGCTCGCGAAAGACAGAAAGCCTATGCAGATCCAAACCGGAAACATTTGGAATTTCAAGTTGGGGATATGGTTTTGTTAAAGGTTTCACCCTGGAAGGGTGTAGCACGCTTTGGGAAGCGTGGTAAGTTGAACCCCAGATACATCGGGCCATTTAGAGTCCTGAAAAGGATTGGCCTCGTAGCTTACAAGTTGGAACTACCTGCTGAACTCTATGGTGTTCACGATACATTTCATGTGTCAAATTTGAGAAGGAGCCCAACACAAGATACAGTAATCATTCCTGCTGACGAAGTTCATATCGACGACACGCTCCACTTTACTGAAGAACCCGTTGAGGTTACTGATTGGAAGACTAACAAGACACGCAGGAGTAGTGTCAAGCTCGTTAAAGTTCGATGGAATGCACGACACGACCCGGAATTCACGTGGGAGAGTGAGGACCGTATGAAGGAAAAATACCCACATTTATTCCCCAAGACCCCTGCATCTAGTAGCAGAACTAAAATTTCGGGACGAAATTTCTATAACAGGGGGAGAATGTGTCAACCCTCAAAATTACAGGTATCCATACAATTAATTAATATTAAATTATGTGCTTAATGACTGTGCTTGACTACGACTGTTGAATTAAACTGCTTTATGAGTTCTGCATCATACATACATATGCATCACATTCATACTGTCACTCCATTTATTACACACTAGCTTTAGTGATAAACTTGATGCACAAAACACAGTTAGCACAGTGAACGGATAACTCAGAAACATGCTGACAATGCCAGCACATAGACAAACGATAGGTTGAGGGACCTATTTGATATTCTTTGAACTTGCTTGAAGTTATTACTTTTAATTTCGAGGACTAAAACCGTCATTATTTGAAAGTACAAAGTTTAGGGAATAAATTGTCATTTCCGAAACTATATAAATACGAGGGTTAAAATGCAATTATTTCAAACTACAAGTTTAGGGTTCTTTTGGCAATTTTTGAAACTCATTTATAAAAGAAATAAATATAATTTATTTTGTTTTAAAAGTCTAAGGTTCATTTGGTCATTTCCTTAAACTAGTACTTCAGGGAACTATTTTTGTAGTTTTGAAACTGTTTTAACCTTAAAATCCTAACCGGGTTAAATATCTCTTATTTAAACACAACAAAACTCGACCTGCTCCATTGTTTAATTATTCTTATGATATGAATATAATAACAGCAACATAGGTCGCGGATTTCAACAAAACATCACCAAAATCCGATTTTGTTGACTTGTTTAATTATTATTATGATATGAAAACATCACACCTGCTCCCAATCACTTTGACAATACATTTAATCGACATTATTGTGTTCTAACCAATTTCATTTTGGATTTTTTTATAAAAAAATTCTAAAACGAACAACTTCACTAATTTGTGTCGATTAATGGTTGAATTGAAATGTTATTTAAATTCCTACGAACCTCCACACACTTTCAAATCACATTTGGATTTTTTTAAAAATAGTCAAGATCCAACCACTTTGTCAATTTATTTATATCAATTAATCGTTATTATGTGTGCCAACCAATTTACATTTGTTTTTTTTAGAATAGTCAAAATCGAACAAATTCACCGAATTCTTGTGTTTTGGAGTCGAATTGAACCTGTATTTAAATCCCTCTAACTCCCACGATCATTCTACACCCCTTACATTACACAAACACATCGGATTTCACGACTGGTCATTATCGCCGGAATTTAGTCGATACGCCATTCCAGCCGACACCGGTTCGTTTTTATTGTTTCAATTAGTTCATTTATGCTTGTACAATGTTTCCTCAAAGTTAATTTAATTATAACATAGATTTTTCCAAAGAATCTGAATTTTTATTATGTTTAATTATTTAGAAAATTAAACTTTTATAAACTTATTTATTGTTATTATAATCATTGTAATTCATTTTATTTATTTAAAATGATTCCAAGGCCATAATAATTATTTTTAAATCAGTATTATTCAAGTTCAAATAATTAAAAATGTTATGTTAATTATTTAAATTAATTATTTTTGATAATTAGTTATATAATTATCACATTATTTCTCTTAAACAAAATACTATCGAATCCTATAGATTTAGGATTTCCAATTATTCGATTAAACATTATTGTTGATACATATTCCATATTATTGCATGTTCAATCAATTAGAGTGACGTGGAATATTATTCCCAAGAACTCTCACATTAGCATACTTATTTGGACTTACTTGAAATCAAGGTGAGTTCATGTCCCCCTTTTCTCTTAACTGTTTTCAGTTTTATACTTCGGGGGTGGAATACATGTTACAAATATTACAATGTTTACAAAAGTGTAATAACAAGAAACACTCTTGGTGAGAACGAGTACCAAGTATGATGCAATTTGAGAATACAAAAATACAAGAAGCACTCTTGGTGAGAACGAGTACCAAGTATGTTACACTATTACAGACATTTTATACATGGTATGGTTAGCTTAAGGAGGGTTTACTACTAGACTGTGAAAGGTGGGCACCATACTTAAGGCCATTAATCCTCGTCGTAGGACCGAGGGACATGAGTGATAGATCTATTTGGGTGTAGCGAGCCCACACCCATGAGGTCAGGGTGACCCATAGAGGTGACTATGTCTTCCAGCCGGAAGCCCGGTACAAATATGCTAGGTTTGAGTTTTCCGCACCTTATCACACTTACCTTTGGCTTTGCAACCCATTGGTGACTTATTTTTCCTTAATTGCTACATACCAGGGACTTTCTATACATACAAGACATATTACAAAGACTTATATATACAGACTTACACATGAACTCGCTCAACCTTTTTGTTGATTTTTCAAACTACATGTATTTCAGGGAACTAGCGGATCTGACAGGTTGTGCATGTTTCTAGCTGCGTTGGTTATTAGATGTCATCCAAGAGTTGTGAAGTTTAAGAGGTGTAACCTACTCCTGGACGGGTTATATGTCTCTAAATCTCGTCTTATCCAAAGTCTTTTATGTGTCTTATAAACACGTTTTAAATAATTGGTGTTTTGTAACTTATTTCAAATGTCGATGTTTTGAAACAATGTTATGGTGGTATTTTCTCAGTTTTATTAATGGATGAACATCTTGTATTTTATCATATAGCATTGTTGTGATTGTTGCTATGGTATTAAGAAGTCACACCAAATAAACCCACGCTTCCGCAAAAGCCAGGGTGTGACAGCTTGGTATCATGTGACAACCCTCAAAATTACAGGTATCCATACAATTAATTAATATTAAATTATGTGCTTAATGACTGTGCTTGACTACGACTGTTGAATTAAACTGCTTTATGAGTTCTGCATCATACATACATATGCATCACATTCATACTGTCACTCCATTTATTACACACAAGCTTTAGTGATAAACTTGATGCACAAAACACAGTTAGCACAGTGAACGGATAACTCAGAAACATGCTGACAATGCCAGCACATAGACAAACGATAGGTTGAGGGACCTATTTGATATTCTTTGAACTTGCTTGAAGTTATTACTTTTAATTTCGAGGACTAAAACCGTCATTATTTGAAAGTACAAAGTTTAGGGAATAAATTGTCATTTCCGAAACTATATAAATACGAGGGTTAAAGTGCAATTATTTCAAACTAGAAGTTTAGGGTTCTTTTGGCAATTTTTGAAACTCATTTATAAAAGAAATAAATATAATTTATTTTGTTTTAAAAGTCTAAGGTTCATTTGGTCATTTCCTTAAACTAGTACAGACATTTGTGAGTTCATGTCCCCCTTTTCTCTTAACTGTTTTCAGTTTTATACATCGGGGGTGAAGTACATGTTATTAAATGTTTACAGACAAGTGAGTTCATGTCCCCCTTTTCTTTTAACTGTTTTCAGTTTTATACTTCGGGGGTGGAATACATGTTACAATTATTACACTAAATGTTTACAGACAAGTGAGTTCATGTCCCCCTTTTCTCTTAACTGTTTTCAGTTTTATACATCGGGGGTGAAGTACATGTTATTAAATGTTTACAGACAAGTGAGTTCATGTCCCCCTTTTCTTTTAACTGTTTTCAGTTTTATACTTCGGGGGTGGAATACATGTTACAATTATTACACAAAATGTTTACAGACAAGTGAGTTCATGTTCCCCCTTTTCTCTTAACTGTTTTCAGTTTTATACTTCGGGGGTGGAATACATGTTACAAATATTACAATTTTTACAAATGGTATAATTACAAGAAGCACACTTGGTGAGAACGAGTACCAAGTATGTTACAACTATTACAGACATTTTTATAAAACACTTAAGGCCATTAATCCTCGGACCAAGGGACATGAGTGATAGATTAGATCTATTTGGGTGTAGCGAGCCCACACCCATGAGGTCAGGGTGACCCATAGAGGTGACTATGTCTTCCAGCCGGAAGCCCGGTACAAATATGCTAGGTTTGAGTTTTCCGCACCTTATCACACTTACCTTTGGCTTTGCAACCCATTGGTGACTTATTTTTCCTTAATTGCTACATACCAGGGACTTTCTATACATACAAGACATATTACAAAGACTTATATATACAGACTTACACATGAACTCGCTCAACCTTTTTGTTGATTTTTCAAACTACATGTATTTCAGGGAACTAGCGGATCTGACAGGTTGTGCATGTTTCTAGCTGCGTTGGTTATTAGATGTCATCCAAGAGTTGTGAAGTTTAAGAGGTGTAACCTACTCCTGGACGGGTTATATGTCTCTAAATCTCGTCTTATCCAAAGTCTTTTATGTGTCTTATAAACACGTTTTAAATAATTGGTGTTTTGTAACTTATTTCAAATGTCGATGTTTTGAAACAATGTTATGGTGGTATTTTCTCAGTTTTATTAATGGATGAACATCTTGTATTTTATCATATAGCATTGTTGTGATTGTTGCTATGGTATTAAGAAGTCACACCAAATAAACCCACGCTTCCGCAAAAGCCAGGGTGTGACAGCTTGGTATCATGTGACAACCCTCAAAATTACAGGTATCCATACAATTAATTAATATTAAATTATGTGCTTAATGACTGTGCTTGACTACGACTGTTGAATTAAACTGCTTTATGAGTTCTGCATCATACATACATATGCATCATATTCATACTGTCACTCCATTTATTACACACAAGCTTTAGTGATAAACTTGATGCACAAAACACAGTTAGCACAGTGAACGGATAACTCAGAAACATGCTGACAATGCCAGCACATAGACAAACGATAGGTTGAGGGACCTATTTGATATTCTTTGAACTTGCTTGAAGTTATTACTTTTAATTTCGAGGACTAAAACCGTCATTATTTGAAAGTACAAAGTTTAGGGAATAAATTGTCATTTCCGAAACTATATAAATACGAGGGTTAAAGTGCAATTATTTCAAACTAGAAGTTTAGGGTTCTTTTGGCAATTTTTGAAACTCATTTATAAAAGAAATAAATATAATTTATTTTGTTTTAAAAGTCTAAGGTTCATTTGGTCATTTCCTTAAACTAGTACTTCAGGGAACTATTTTTGTAGTTTTGAAACTGTTTTAACCTTAAAATCCTAACCGGGTTAAATATCTCTTATTTAAACACAACAAAACTCGACCTGCTCCATTGTTTAATTATTCTTATGATATGAATATAATAACAGCAACATAGGTCGCGGATTTCAACAAAACATCACCAAAATCCGATTTTGTTGACTTGTTTAATTATTATTATGATACGAAAACATCACACCTGCTCCCAATCACTTTGACAATACATTTAATCGACATTATTGTGTTCTAACCAATTTCATTTTGGATTTTTTTATAAAAAAATTCTAAAACGAACAACTTCACTAATTTGTGTCGATTAATGGTTGAATTGAAATGTTATTTAAATTCCTACGAACCTCCACACACTTTCAAATCACATTTGGATTTTTTTAAAAATAGTCAAGATCCAACCACTTTGTCAATTTATTTATATCAATTAATCGTTATTATGTGTGCCAACCAATTTACATTTGTTTTTTTTAGAATAGTCAAAATCGAACAAATTCACCGAATTCTTGTGTTTTGGAGTCGAATTGAACCTGTATTTAAATCCCTCTAACTCCCACGATCATTCTACACCCCTTACATTACACAAACACATCGGATTTCACGACTGGTCATTATCGCCGGAATTTAGTCGATATGCCATTCCAGCCGACACCGGTTCGTTTTTATTGTTTCAATTAGTTCATTTATGCTTGTACAATGTTTCCTCAAAGTTAATTTAATTATAACATAGATTTTTCCAAAGAATCTGAATTTTTATTATGTTTAATTATTTAGAAAATTAAACTTATATAAACTTATTTATTGTTATTATAATCATTTTAATTCATTTTATTTATTTAAAATGATTCCAAGGCCATAATAATTATTTTTAAATCAGTATTATTCAAGTTCAAATAATTAAAAATGTTATTTTAATTATTTAAATTAATTATTTTTGATAATTAGTTATATAATTATCACATTATTTCTCTTAAACAAAACACTATCGAATCCTATAGATTTAGGATTTCCAATTATTCGATTAAACATTATTGTTGATACATATTCCATATTATTGCATGTTCAATCAATTAGAGTGACGTGGAATATTATTCCCAAGAACTCTCACATTAGCATACTTATTTGGACTTACTTGAAATCAAGGTGAGTTCATGTTCCCCCTTTTCTCTTAACTGTTTTCAGTTTTATACTTCGGGGGTGGAATACATGTTACAAATATTACAATTTTTACAAATGGTATAATTACAAGAAGCACACTTGGTGAGAACGAGTACCAAGTATCTTACAACTATTACAGACATTTTTATAAAACACTTAAGGCCATTAATCCTCGGACCAAGGGACATGAGTGATAGATTAGATCTATTTGGGTGTAGCGAGCCCACACCCATGAGGTCAGGGTGACCCATAGAGGTGACTATGTCTTTCAGCCGGAAGCCCGGTACAAATATGCTAGGTTTGAGTTTTCCGCACCTTATCACACTTACCTTTGGCTTTGCAACCCATTGGTGACTTATTTTTCCTTAATTGCTACATACCAGGGACTTTCTATACATACAAGACATATTACAAAGACTTATATATACAGACTTACACATGAACTCGCTCAACCTTTTTGTTGATTTTTCAAACTACATGTATTTCAGGGAACTAGCGGATCTGACAGGTTGTGCATGTTTCTAGTTGCGTTGGTTATTAGATGTCATCCAAGAGTTGTGAAGTTTAAGAGGTGTAACCTACTCCTGGACGGGTTATATGTCTCTAAATCTCGTCTTATCCAAAGTCTTTTATGTGTCTTATAAACACGTTTTAAATAATTGGTGTTTTGTAACTTATTTCAAATGTCGATGTTTTGAAACAATGTTATGGTGGTATTTTCTCAGTTTTATTAATGGATGAACATCTTGTATTTTATCATATAGCATTGTTGTGATTGTTGCTATGGTATTAAGAAGTCACACCAAATAAACCCACGCTTCCGCAAAAGCCAGGGTGTGACACCCCAAGGGGATGAGCTAGGTTGTATGAATCATTTACTTAGTAATTCATCTAATTGTGTTTTTAGTTCTAACATTTCGGTAGGAGCTAACCGATAAGGTGCCTTAGCTATCGGTGTAGTTCCAGGAATTAGATGAATCCTAAATTCTACTTCCCTGTCTGGTGGTAATCCTGGTAACTCTTCTGGAAATATATCCGGGTATTCTGAGACTACAGGAATCTCTTTAAGTTCTTTACCCTTAGTATTAATGATTACTGAAATCATATATACTATTCCTTGCTTTCGTTCATAACTAGCAACTTTCATTACTGATATGAACTTCATGGGTTTACGCGGTTTATCTCCTGTAATCATGATTATTTTTCCGGTAGGTGCCTTAATTTCTACAGAATTCTTATCACAAAGGATTCGAGCATGGTTGGCTATTAACCAATCTATTCCTAACACAACATCAAATTCAGCTAATTTCATAGGTAACAGATTTGCAGAAAATTTATGACCTGAAAGTTCTATTTCTACTTTTTGCAAAATCTGATCTATTTTAACTGAATTCCCATCTGCGGTTTCGACTGTAAAAATCTGCCTAATGTTGGTTAAAGGTAACTTAAGAGCTTGGCAGAATGAAGTATTGATAAAACTTTGGTTTGCACCAGAGTCAAATAATACTTTTGCGTAAATGTTGTGAACTAAGAACGTACCAGCTATCACATCTGGAATGAGTTCTGCTTCTTGAGTAGTTAGCTGGAATGCTCTGACATTCTTCTTAGTAGCTCATTCTGCAGCTTTGGCTTTGTTGTTATCAGCTGGTTTGACTAGTTTCGGACAATCTGGCCTGAAATGTCCAGTTTCTCCACAATTGTAACAAATTGTGGATTTCTTCCTGCAGTTTTCTTCACGATGTCCTACAACTTTACAAAAGTTGCAGGTTACACCGCATCTTCCAAAATGTTTCTTTCTGCAATTTCTGTAGAAAGGCGGAATTGAGGATTGTCCCGTTCCTCTTCTCCTGAAACTGTTATTATTACCCGTACGAAATCCTTGGGTAATTTTCTGAGCCAGTTCCTTTTTCCTGTTGTCATCTCTTGTGCGTACTAGTTCATCAGTTAGGGTGTTAGCTAATTCCACCGCATCGTCAATAGTGCGAGGTCTCGCAGCCTTAACAATGTTGCGGATTTCGCTAATTAATCCCCAAATGTAGCGAGAAATGAGTACGGGTTCTGGCGAAGCCAGCGTTGGTACCACTCTAGCATATTCGAAGAATGTCGAAGTATAACCACGACAATCCACATTAACCATCCGATGGTTTAGGAACTTATTTGCCATTTGATCTTTTTCATATTCGGGACAGAATTTTCTTTCTACAAGACTCTTAAATTCTTCCCAGTTCATGGCATAGGCCACAATCCTTCTTTTAGCTTGTAATACTGTGTTCCACCATTCTAACGCCCCTTCTTTAAAAAGATTGGAAGCGTACATAACTTGATCCTCCTCAACACATTTACTTATAGCAATTACTGCCTCAGTTTTCTCTAACCAACGTAATGCTGCAATAGCCCCTTCGTTACCTGCAAACTCAGTTGGTTTACAGGCAAGGAATTCTTTGTAAGTGCAACCAGGTGTTGCAGCTTTCATTTTCTTGAAAATTGGGGTTTGCAGATCATTATTGTTATTAACATGATTCTCACCTCCGTTTATACTATTACTAAAGTTGTCGCCTTGGGTACGTTTACTAGGAATAATTGATTGAGGTCTAATAGGTTTCTGGACAGCAGCAACAATTGCTGGAATAGCATTGGCTATTCCTTGTGCAACAATATCCTCAATATCTTGCCTATTTAACAATTGTTCTTCCTGAATTGGCTCAGATTGATTTACTTCATTTACTGGTTCATTACCAATGTTTGCCATCTGATAATTAATTTATAAATAAATAATTAGTATAAAAGAAATAATCCAATGTTACAATTAATTGCACATAATCACGTAAACAAATAGACAAACAAAATTGTAATTTTTTTAGTATTTCCATTTGTTTATAGATTCTATCATGCTTCTATATACAACCGTTTTATTGGTTATTTCACACATACTGATTAGTATTACTGTTATTATACAAATACAGACTCATAACCCACTTCTCTTTCGTCATTTGTTTTCCTAAAAACGAAGCTCCCTTTCATCATATTTCCAGGCAATTTGTCCTCCTATCTCCCGGATTCTATTTCCCGCATCCATTAACTCTTCACCAAAATGGCGAAGTTCAGCCATATTCTCGTTACTCATCGGGGGATTTGGTAGGGGTTCTGGATCGAATTGCGGAAGAAAGGAATAAGGACTGTTGATAATGTTTTGAAATTGCCAATCATTTGTCCACCACTCGTCGATTTCTACAGGTTGAGTATGGATTATTGGTTCTGGAATTGCTGGTTCAAGATTTATAGGGATTTGGGTTTCAATAGGACGATTAAAAACATTTGTATTGACATGCTGAATAGTATCACAGTGTACCAGACTCCTGATCGTGTTGATTTCAGGAATGTCGTGTACCATGTTTGTAAGCCTGCGACGAGACAGGTTTTGGCGTTGCCGAATCCTGAAGCTAAGTATACAGTTTGTAAGGTTGCGCTTGTGGTGATGGGTTTGAAGCCGTTACATTACAAGATCATCAGATTTTCTGACCTCCCGTAAGTCTCCGTCCTTTGTTATTTATAATGAATATATATGTTTGAATGATTTGAAAGAAATCAAATCGAGATAGAAGGTAAATCAGCAAGATCTTCAAAAACTTTATGCAATAAGCTATTAAAAGAGTTGGTGTTTCAAAATAAGTACTTAGTTATATTTGTGAGTTAAGAATGTGAATGTTGCACTTGTTTAAAGTATACGTAGATAGCAATGCAATATTAACCATACATGTATAATATATACTAGATTTGTTGACGTCGCGCGTTGCGCGGAACAGAGCAAATAATAAGGTAAAACAAACGTTATTTGAAAAGAAGAATTTTGTTTAGAAAGTCAAACCATCATAATTAGTTAAGTTTATCATCGTACGGTTACATCATACCAAATAAATAATCTAATTTGAATACATGTTTGTTTTTAACAAAGCTTATACGGGAATGACGATGGAAAAAAAAATAACGAATGTAAGTTATTAAAAAAATCAAATTAACTAAAAAGGAAATATGATTTTAAAAGGGAAAAAGGAATTATTAAAAATACAAAATAAATGATACATGAAATATGGTTTAAAAAAAGAAAAAAATATGAAAATATGTTAAAAGTTAAAACTAAATATAATAATTAAGTATTACAATATTGTAGTCATAAAATATTAAAAAAAACTATGTATTATTATAATTTTAAAATCACTATTTATGTTTCTTCGTCAACAATATATGTATAATGTGTGTAGTGATGTATGTTTTTTTGTTTTTAACTTTGTTGCAGTGCTTTGAAACGAGGGAGAAAGTTCTACACAAGATATAATTGTGATATCTTCGACTCAACGGCGTGGGAGTGGAGATCACGGAATCACATAAAGCTTGATGATGGTGTTTTTTCTTCACTAACCCGCAACCGGTCACAAAGAGCGGTTCAATTTACATGTTATTAACAAATAATGACATCTTTAAATTCGACGCATATTCGGAGAAGTGGGAAGTGTTTCCACCACCTATTCGATATGATCAATATGACAGTGCTTCAATGGATCTGGTAAAGTATGGCGGAAGATTGGGGGTGGTGTGTAAGCCACCAAATGCAAATGGTTGTCAGGAGATTTGGGTTCGTACGACGGATGGATTGTGGGAGAAAGAAGGTGTTGCTGGTGAAGGTGAGAGGGAACCAGAGTCACTAAAGGCCTTATATGATTCGGATACAAGTGTTGTTGCGCAGAACGGTAGGCTCCTATTTTATAGGTTCAAACAACAAGGTGATAACATGATCAACAAGGTCGCGTTAAATGACATTCTTATCCCTTGTGAAATGTTCAACTTCCGATCAGATTTCGAGCCAATTCATTTGATTTAATGTATACACAAACAAAAGCGATCGTAGACTTAAACTCTTATTGTTCATTCGTTTTAGACTCGGATGTATGTGCCTTTTACTTTATATATATTTTGTAAAATGGACAACAATGTAAAGTAAAAGGCACATACATCCGAGTCTAAAATGAATGAACAATAAGAGTTTAAGTCTACGATCGCTTTTGTTTGTGTATACATTAAATCAAATCAAATGAATTGGCTCGAAATCTGATCGGAAGTTGAACATTTCACAAGGTTCAACGCGACCTTGTTGATCATGTTATCATCTTGTTGTTTGAACCTATAAAATAGGAGCCTATCGTTCTGCGCAACAACACTTGTATCCGAATCATATAAGGCCTTTAGTGACTCTGTTTCCCTCTCACCTTCACCAGCAACACCTTCTTTCTCCCACAATCCATCCGTCGTACGAAACCAAATCTCCTGACAACCATTTGCATTTGGTGGCTTACACGCCACCCCCAATCTTCCGCCATACTTTACCAGATCCATTGAAGCACTGTCATATTGATCATATCGAATAGGTGGTGGAAACACTTCCCACTTCTCCGAATATTCGTCGAATTTAAAGATGTCATTATTTATTAATAACATGTATATTGAACCGCTCTTTGTGATCGGTTGCGGGTTAGTGAAGAAAACACCATCATCAAGCTTTATGTGATTCCGTGATCTCCACTCCCACGTCGTTGAGTAGAAGATATCACAACTATATCTTGTGTTGAACTTTCTCCCTCGTTTCAAAGCACTGCAACAAAGTTAAAAACAAAAAACATACATCACTACACACATTATACATATATTGTTGACGAAGAAACATAAATAGTGATTTTAAAATTATAATAATACATAGTTTTTTTTAATATTTTATGACTACAATATTGTAATACTTAATTATTATATTTAGTTTTAACTTTTAACATATTTTCATATTTTTTTTCCTTTTTTAAACCATATTTCATGTATCATTTATTTTGTATTTTTAATAATTCCTTTTTCCCTTTTAAAATCATATTTCCTTTTTAGTTAATTTGATTTTTTAATAACTTACATTCGTTAATTTTTTTTCCATCGTCATTCCCGTATAAGCTTTGTTAAAAACAAACATGTATTCAAAATAGATTATTTATTTGGTATGATATAACCGTACGATGATAAACTTAACTAATTCTGATGGTTTGACTTTCTAAACAAAATTCTTCTTTTCAAATAACGTTTGTTTTACCTTATTTTTTGCTCTGTTCCGCGCAACGCGCGACGTCAACAAATCTAGTATATATTATACATGTATGGTTAATATTGCATTGCTATCTCCGTATACTTTAAAACAAGTGCAACATTCACATTCTTAACTCACAAATATAACTAAGTACTTATTTTGAAACACCAACTCTTTTAATAGCTTATTGCATAAAGTTTTTGAAGATCTTGCTGATTTACCTTCTATCTCGATTTGATTTCTTTCAAATCATTCAAACATATATATTCATTATAAATAACAAAGGACGGAGACTTACGGGTGGTCAGAAAATCTGATGATCTTGTAATGTAACGGCTTCAAACCCATCACCACAAGCGCAACCTTACAAACTGTATACTTAGCTTCAGGATTCGGCAACGCCAAAACCTGTCTAGTCGCAGGCTTACAAACATGGTGCACGGCATTCCTGAAATCAATACGATCAGGAGTCTGGTACACCATGATTCCTTGCTCAGATGTCGCAAGAATACGAGCATCGGATGGTAGAAAACCAAGATCAAGACAGTTTGAGTCACGAGATGGTGCAAACTCTTTGATGTCCATCCACTCACTTTTCATGTATTGTATAAGAAAACCAGACACAATGTTGTTTCTTTTCTTGTATAGATCAAGAAGATACGATTCGTAGGTGAGTTTGTTAAGTTCTTTACACATACAACGCATTATGTCTAGAGTTTCTAGTGATGCTCGGGATGTAATCTCCATGAGCATCTCGAACGGAAGGTCGGAATCCATTCAAGAAAAACAAGATACGTGAACGATTGGGGTTTTTTGAAGGGTTAATGAAGAAGATGATTCTTGTGTGTTTTTATAGGGAAATTGAGTCACCTTGGGAGCCAAGGTATTATTATAATATTATTATTTTTTTAAAATACGGTTGAGGTGATATTGCTGTAAAACAAAATAAGAGAAATGGAGTGATCGAGTGTATTAGAATTCAAACAACGTTCGTCAGTTACACTATTCCAATAATTAGGCTTAATTGCTTCTGTTCGTTTGAGAGGTTAAAAGAGATGAAAAGGCAATGTAATATGAGGAATATGATGATGTGCAATTAAATAAAATAATTAATTCAATTAATATTTTCATATTCACTCCTAGATGATTAGACAACTTACAAAACAAGCCTTCTAGTCACATGCTTAATATTTTCATTAAATTGTTGTACCATATGCATAAAATGTTATAATTACTTAAGAAGTCCATAAGGAAATGCTTTATGTAGATATATGTATAAATATAAATTACATAGAATATTATATCAAAACATGTAGCATTATGAATTGTTTTTTATAAGTTTTCTATTTAATGTCTTGAAAGTAATTGTAGAATTAAATGTCATTAGTTTTCATAGATAACTCTTAATTCTTGAGTTTCATTAGATTAAATATGGTGCAAAAAAGACAATTATACCCCTCAAACCTAATTAATATACGTATTGTGTGTTGTATATCAAGCATCATGTAGCATTATGAATTGTTTTTTATAAGTTTTATATTTAATGTCTTGAAAGTAATTGTATAATTAAATGTCATTAGTTTTCATAGATAACTCTTAATTCTTGAGTTTCTTTAGATTAAATATGGTGCAAAAAAAGACAATTATACCCCTCAAACATAATTAATATACGTATTGTGTGTTGTATATTAAGCATTTCTACTTGTACCTCTTAATTTTTAAGAAGTCCCTAGGGATATGGTGCAAAAAAAGACAATTATACCCCTCAAACATAATTAATATACGTATTGTGTGTTGTATATCAAGCATTTCTACTTGTACCTCTTAATTTTTAAGAAGTCCATAGGGAAATGCTTTATAATATAGTATAGATCTACTCATACCTCTTATTTTTAAGAAGTCCCTAGGGAAATGCTTTATAATACCTCTTAATTTTTAAGAAGTCCCTAGGGAAATGCTTTATAATATAGTATAGATCTATATATATAGTATAGATTCATAGATAACTCTTAATTCTTGAGTTTCTTTAGATTAAATATGGTGCAAAAAAAGACAATTATACCCCTCAAACATAATTAATATACGTATTGTGTGTTGTATATCAAACATTTCTACTTGTACCTCTTAATTTTTAAGAAGTTCCTAGGGAAATGCTTTATAATATAGTATAGATATGGTGCAAAAAAGACAATTATACCCCTCAAACATAATTAATATAAGTATTGTGTGTTGTATATCAAGCATTTCTACTTGTACCTCTTAATTTTTAAGAAGTCCCTAGAGATATGGTGCAAAAAAGACAATTATACCCCTCAAACATAATTAATATACGTATTGTGTGTTGTATATCAAGCATTTCTACTTGTACCTCTTAATTTTTAAGAAGTCCATATGGAAATGCTTTATAATATAGTATAGATATAGATCTACTTGTACCTCTTATTTTTAAGAAGTCCCTAGGGAAATGCTTTATAATACCTCTTAATTTTTAAGAAGTCCATAGGGAAATGCTTTATAATATAGTATAGATCTATATATATAGTATAGATTCATAGATAACTCTTAATCTTGAGTTTCTTTAGATTAAATATAGTGCAAAAAAGACAATTATACCCGTCAAACATAATTAATATACGTATTGTGTGTTGTATATCAAACATTACAAAAAGACAATTATACCCCTCAAACAGTTCATGTAATTAATAATATACATTTGGTTTGAGTTTGTGTTTGCCTTACGTGACTAAAATGTAAAGAGTGGAATAGATAATTACTTTGGTTTTGACGATGGTTCACCGGACGTAATATGGTTTCTGGACCAAAAGTCGAGTGTCCGATTTAGAGAGTTCCAAAGAGCCACTAAAAGAAAATGGAATCAAATCGGTAGTTCAAATTAACGGATACAATAAATATACTATGATGAGGAGGCCAAAGAATTAGTACCTTAACATGTGGATTAAAATTCGTAAAACTCTAACGTCTTTCTTGATGGCGCGATATCCTATAGCTAAGTTTATTTGAGGTTAACGTCACGAATTGTTTTCCATGTGGGCCAAATCATTCAATATTAACAATTTATCGTATGAACAGTCAAATTTTTTAATAAATAATACATAAAAGTGATTTTCTTGTCATTTAGAACAAGTCATTCAATAGTATATTTGCTAAATAATCCATGTTCGAGGTCTCATCCGATATCCTATAGTTAAATTTAAATTTATGACATTACATTAAAGATTCAAAGTACCCGTCAGTTGTTATCACTTAAACTATACGATTATAGACATATAATTATTATCAAATCTAATTTGTTACAAAATCCAATTTACACAGATGTTTATAATTCTGTTATCTCATTTATTAATTGAAATATCAAGTACATGTTTGAAATTTATTCTGGAGTGAATTGCAAGTTTTGTCCTTTATCTTTATGCCATTTTGCAAGTTTTGTCCTTTATGTTTAAATTTGACGAGTTTTGTCCTTTATGTTTAAAAATCAAGCACGTTTTACCCTTTGGGCCTTAAAAATCAAGCACGTTTTGTCCTTTATGTTTAAAAATCAAGCACGTTTTTTCCTTTATGTTTAAAAAATCAAGCACGTTTTGTCCTTAAAAATCAAGTACGTTTTGCCCCAAAGGGTAAAACGTGTTTGATTTTCAAACATAAAGGACAAAACTCGTCAAATTTAAACATAAAGGACAAAACTTGCAAAATGGCCTAAAGATAAAGGACAAAACTTGCAATTCACTCTTTATTCTGTATAATTTTTTTTCTGAAACAAAAATGGGATTTACAAGATTATAAGTTATTTTATATGAATTTACTAGAAATATCCAGCAAGCAAGAGATCATTTTTCTTATAAAACTATTTGCATTAACTATATATATATATATATATATACATTTTTGGATGGAAAGGTAATATCCAAAACACAACTTATTTTTTATGTTTGTCCGATATCATTCTAATATTACCAATCAGTACTTTCATATATAGAACAATTTCACAAATGACTACTATGTGTATCATATGTTAATAATTAAGAATCGGTTTTGTTACCTGTTACGCAAACAACCAGGTCGGATCAATAAGCTAAGTGTCCAAGCGTTGGATAATGAACGGAGATGCTGCAACAACGAATGGTACTTTATCACAGGTTCGAGGGAGAAGATGATGTGAACAAGGTAGTTGCGTGTAATCGTTGTCGACGTTTTGAACAACAAGGAGATAGGAATATTGAGAAGCACAAGGAACATGAAAGACATACGTATGCTAGTGAGGTATAAAAAAAAGAAACTCTAGTGAAAACGTCAAACGTCGGTTATGAAATGGTCAGTTTAATTCCCATATTAAAATTCATTTACACTACCATATTCACTCACTGAAACGGATCCTTTCGTTCTAACTCATTTTAGCTTAAGAATACATTTATATCAAAACGGTTCTCCCAATCAAAACGGTTCATGGGAGAGTATTATATTTATCATTTACTATACATGTATTTTTACAAATGGTTTCAAACTTTCGGTTACTTTTTGATTGCTATCTATTATTTTCCTTTTATTGTTAATTTAAGATGAGTTATTATGACATTCAATTAATTATAGTCCCTAGAGATCCATTTCAATTAATTATAATCGGTTAGAATTAAGATATTAATTTAATATTCATACGCATCTGTGTTGTATACTAAGTCTTTTTACTTGTACCTTTTAATTTTTAAGAAGTCCTTGTAGGAAAATGACAAATTTAACCCCCAAACATAATTAATATATGCATTATGTGTTGTATACTAAGCTTTTCTACTTATACATCTTAACTTTTAAGAAGCACATGAGGAAATGCTTTATAATATAGTATAGATGTATTTTTACAAATGGTTTCAAACTTTCGGTTACTTTTTGATTGCTATCTATTATTTTCCTTTTATTGTTAATTTAAGATGAGTTATTATGACATTCAATTAATTATAGTCCCTAGAGATCCATTTCAATTAATTATAATCGGTTAGAATTAAGATATTAATTTAATATTCATACGCATCTGTGTTGTATACTAAGTCTTTTTACTTGTACCTTTTAATTTTTAAGAAGTCCTTGTAGGAAAATGACAAATTTAACCCCCAAACATAATTAATATATGCATTATGTGTTGTATACTAAGCTTTTCTACTTATACATCTTAACTTTTAAGAAGCCCATGAGGAAATGCTTTATAATATAGTATAGATATAGATATACCTGACCCAATACTCGTTGAGTATTTATTGGATAATCACTCGTTATGTATCCAACATGTCCATAGGTATCATGTATACCAATTAGTTTCTTAACAATAAATACTCACTAGAATTTTCAAGGTTTTTTTTTCTGTACGTTCTGTATTTGTTTTTATAACTTTGTGTTTTTAGCAAGTACATACATGATACATATTGTTATCACCATAAATTTATGAAATATTTAAAATATGTAAATATTATGATAGTATAAATCTAAAAAGATATACTTATATTTCTTAACATACAAATATAAATAATATCATCAATATATATATATATATATATATATATAGGGAGGAGATCATGCGAGAACCACCCTTTTTAAATTTTTTTTTTTTTTTGCTTCGAAAAGTAGCGATTTTTATATAAAAAATATTAAAAAAAAAATTGTGTGATTTTTAGCTATTTTTAGGCATTTTTGGTTGTGTTCACATTGGTTCTCGTGGTTCTCGCAATAAGAGGTGGTTCTCGCATGATCTTCTCCCTATATATATATATATATAATGATAAATTCATTTTCCACGTAATTAAGCTACTAAAACGAGAAGTTTATTTTCCACGTAATTAAGCTACTAAAACGAGAAGTTCATTTTCCACGCAATTAAGCTACTAAAATCAAGCATTACAAAACAACTTTTCTCCCTAACCTGTTCGGTTAACCTAACCGTCGATTATTTTCTCATATTTGCTTTAACTAGTCATTGCTCTAACTGGTTTGGTTGTTCATTTTAACAGATTCAGTTAATTAACAAGGTTTTCCTATTTGTTCGGTTAACCGATAAATCAGTTAAAACCCAATTAAAAATAACCGGTCAAAAACGGTTTATTCTAAAACATTCCTAACTGGTTACGAACCTACGGTTAAAAAAAAAACACTAATAGTTTACTCGGTAGTTAGTTATTAATCGGATATGATTTTGGTTATTTATTCTTTTGAAAATTTGGATCTCTGATGGACCACTGAAATATCATCGTATCATGAGCGAAACCACCTGATCATATTTATCTCCACTAGACTATAACGCATATACACGAATTAAGGAGTAAACCCAATATAATAAAAACCGTCTCGTGGGAATCAAACCCAAAATCTCATATACCGGTCCGATTCGGGTTCCCTTTAGGGCATGTTTGGCTTAGCTTATTTTCAACTTTTGCAAAAGGACTTTTGCCCAAAATAAGTCAGGAAATCCTGACTTTTGGCAAATCATAAGGACTTTTGCCCTTCAAAAGTCCTTTTACCTTCAAAATAAGGAACCCCAAACACCCGCTTATTCCTGTAGGGCGCTAAGATATTTCCATCCCGGTTAACAAAACATTACCGGAAAACACAAAACATTCCCAAACCGGTTTCTTATCTCTAAAACTTCCTGTGAAACCCCACCGGCCACCACCTCCACCGGTCCACCGTCGTCACCCCAACTCCGTCAACTTCTGTAACTTCAACGGCGTTCATGGCGGATAAGCTAGCTCTCCCCCTCCTCCTCCCAACCCCACCACTCTCCAAACCCTTCTTCTCTCTAGACCCCCACCCCCTTAAACCCCAACCACCACCATCATTAACCCCTATCTTAAACGACATTCTACAACCCAATTCCACCACTAAACCCATTTCCCCCATCATCCCCAAAACCCCACGAAGAATCGGCAAACACAACGACCCAAACAAAGGTAAACCATGGTCTTCTCACTTATCCCCACAAGGTCAACTCGTTTTCAAAACCCTAATCCACCCCACTTTCAATTCATCCCAAATTGATAATATTCTACCTACCCTTGTTGAATTTCATGAAAAAGATTCTGAATTTGGTTCAAAGTTGTTATCTTTAGATGTCTTAGGGTTGATTCAAGGGTTAGGTTATTACAAGAAAGTTGATTTAGCGTTACTTGTGTTTGATTGGGTTAAGAAATATTATAAAGATTCAGGGATGGTGTTACGTGGGTCTGTTGTGGCTGTGGTTATATCTATGCTTGGGAAAGACGGGCGGGTTTCGGTTGCGTCTTCGTTGTTTCGTGGGCTTCGGAAAGACGGGTTTGTTGTTGATGTTTATGGTTATACTTCGTTGATAAGTGCGTATGCGAATAATGGTAGGTTTCGTGAGGCGGTTTCTGTGTTTAAGGAGATGGAGGAAGAGGGGTGTCAGCCGACGAAGATTACGTATAATGTGATTCTTAATGTGTATGGGAAAATGGGTATGCCGTGGAATAAGATCGAATCGGTGTTTGATGGTATGAAGAGGTCGGGGGTGTTGCCGGATTCGTATACTTATAATACTTTGATTAGTTGTTGTAAACGCGGGTCGTTGTATGAGGAAGCTAATAGGATATTTGAAGAGATGAAAATGGCAGGATTTGTGCCTGATTACGTTACGTATAATACGTTGTTGGATGTTTATGCGAAGTCGCGTAGGCCTAATGAAGCCATGGATGTTTTAAGGGAGATGGAGAGTAATGGGTTTTCTCCAAGCGTTGTGACGTATAATTCGTTGATCTCGTGTTATGCTAAAGACGGTTTGTTCGATGAAGCGATGGAGTTAAAAGGTAAAATGTTGGAAAAGGGGATAAAACCGGATGTTTTTACGTACACGACTCTGTTTTCAGGGTTTGAGAAGGCAGGGAAAGACGAATCTGCCATGAGGGTTTTTGATGAAATGATTAATTCGGGTTGTAAACCGAATATTTGTACGTTTAACGCCCTTATTAAGATGCATGGGAACAGGGGTAGGTTTTTGGAGATGATGAAAGTTGTTGAGGATATTCAAAAGTGCGGATGTGTTCCCGATATTGTAACGTGGAATACGCTCTTGGCGGTTTTCGGTCAAAACGGAATGGATGGTGAAGTTTCGTCGGTCTTCAAGGAAATGAAACGCGCAGGGTTTATACCCGAGAGAGACACTTTTAATACGTTAATTAGTGCTTACAGTAGATGCGGGTCGTTAGATCAGGCGATGAATGTGTATAAAAGCATGTTGGAGGTTAAAATCAGTCCCGATCTTTCAACTTATAATGCGGTTTTAGCAGCATTAGCTCGTGGAGGTCTTTGGGAACAATCCGAGAAGATCCTAGAAGAAATGAAAAACATGCATTGTAAACCAAACGAGTGTTCTTACAGTTCGTTACTTCACGCGTATGCAAATGGGAAACAAATCGAAAAAATGCGTGTTCTTGGTGAGAAGATATATTCTTACAAGATCGAACCGCATGCCGTTTTGTTAAAAACCCTGGTTTTAGTCAACAGCAAAACCGATCTTCTAGAAGAAACAGAGCACGCGTTTCACGAAATGAAAAAACGGGGTTTCTCACACGACATCAATACACTAAACGCGATGGTTTCTATATACGGAAGAAGACAGATGTCAATGGAAGCAAACGAGATCATTACATTCATGAACGAAAGCGGCTTTTCTCCTAACTTAACGACATACAACTCTTTGATGTACATGTATAGTCGATCTTCAGATTTCCCAAAAGCCGAAGAAATGTTGAGGGATATTCTATCAAAAGGAATCAAACCCGACGTTATTTCTTACAATACCGTAATTTATGGGTACTGCAGAAATGGAAAAATGAAAGAAGCGTCAAGGGTATTGAGTGAAATGCGGAAATCTGGTGTAGTTCCGGACGTTATCACATATAACACCTTTGTTGCTAGTTATGCTGCCGATGAATTGTTTAAAGAAGCCATTGAGGTAATAAAGTACATGATAAAACAAGGGTGTAAACCGAATGCAAGCACATACAACTCCATTGTTGATTGGTATTGTAAGTTTCATCATAGGGATGACGCGGTACTCTTCATCAATAATCTTCGTGAGGTTGACCCGCGTGTGTCGAAAGATGAAATTAGTAGATTATCTGCAACGCGCGGCACGGGCAAAAACCTAGTGTTAGATGGTTTTTAAATTTAAACAGTAAAAGATTGTTGTTCAAATTTCAAAGCATAAAAATGTCTTGGGCTGCCTATTGGGCCTTGATGGACGTCCTAAAATGGGCCAGTTTCTTGATTTTCTATTCTACTTAAATAAAGTTTTACAGGTATTTTACAAGTATTGTCCTCTTAAAAAACAAGATTCTGCACCACGTTAATCAGTCAATGCCATTTATTTTTTAAATCAGTATTTTCAAAGACAACTCACATGCCATTGTCACTTTATTGACTTGTACGAAATCACCTTAAGTATCCACACTTTAAAAGTCAAACACGTTTGTCCGACTGCAATTTACAATTTACATTGCTACTCAAATATATGTTGAACCAAAACTAATTTTCTTTCCTATATTTGCCTTTATCATAATAATGAGAATTGATCTCCCAACGGCTGGACCAAAACTGAGAAAAATTATAAAATCATAACACGAATTAATAACACCAAGTGACTTACGCGATGTAAAACGTAGACGGTATCGAACTAATACCGACACACATTAGCAAGTCAAGGGGGTCAAATAGATAATGTATAAAAAATTTTAAAAAGTTGAGGGAAAAAGTGACAAATTTGAAACTTGAGGGGAAGGAGAAAACTCTTTCACTAAAAGATGAAAGAAAACTTGAGGGGCCAAATGACACAATCAAACAAAGTTTGGTGTTTGAACTCAAACTTATACGGACAAGGAAATGAAGAGTGACAAGGAGATATTGTATAAACTTTTTAGAAAACGTAGGGCAAAAGTAACAACATTAAAACTTGATGAAAAAGAAAAAACTATTTCACTAAAAGACAAAAAAATATAAAGGCTTGACCACCAAAACAAATTTGGTGGACAAAATCAAAACTAAAAAAAAAAAACTACAGCTAAGGACTTGATAAATTATATGTATAACTAGAATTGATTCCCCGCGTTGCGGGGTCATTTTTTAACATAATTTGAGCGTATTGAGTTTTTCTTTTGTAATTGCTAACGATCAAAAGGTAGACCAACGAAAAAAGTCCATAAAAATAAGCACGAAAATGTATTATCTTTGACATTACTCATCAAACGTAAAGTAACTCTAATTTATAAAGTCTAAAGAAAATGTACGTCAAAATGTAGACCAACTGAAAACTTAAAATAACTCTAATTGACCCGATTCGTTTCCAAACAAAATTTACGTCAAAATGTAGGCCAACTGAAAACGTCCACAAAAATAAGCACAAAATGTATTATATTTGACATAACCCATTTCCGATAAAAATTACATTGAAACGTAAAACGTCAATTTATACCCAACGTGTACATAAAAAGAAACACATAAAACTCGAGGGGTGTCAAAATGACATGTTACAAAGTTTTTAGAAATTTTAGTGCGTTTAAATGTTAACATTAAAAATTAAAAGTTGAAGGTGAAATTCAAAAAAATACAAAAAAAGTCAAATTAAAGTTGAAAGGTGAAATTCACAAAAAGATAAAAAAAATAATCAATTACTTTAGCTAATAACTTGGTATATCATAGGGTCGTATTATTGGCACACTTTGGGGAATTAAATCGACACCCTCAATACGCATCGTATAGGCTACGATGCGTATTGGGGTGGGTTCAAACTTCTATGTCTGCCAAAGGCTGCCAATGTCCCCTTACCAAAAAGTAATACGCATCGTATAGGCCTATACCATGCGTATTGAAGGTGTCGATTTAATTTTTTAATTTTGGCAATGTTGCTTCCTGTCACGTGGTAGCTTTCCGTCACACGAACGAAGAAACAACACTTTGGACATTTGTCGGTCTTCAAACACCTAGGAAACATTATTTGAGAATACCCCTGAATTTATCGAAGCTGTAGAATGAGATCCTCCACTGTTGGGTTATCATCTTTCAACCCCATTTTCCCTAAATTTATCAATTTTGTTTTTCAACAGTGATGTAATGCAATGATTCCTCTCAATTGAATAGACCGACACTTGTTTCATAGGACTCACTTGAATCGTCTCAGATGTAATAACAGTATGTTTAGCATCCGTGCCTGCTTGAATTGAAGAAAGCAAATGATAACGAAGATGAACATTGTATTTATCACGAAAGTACTGAACAACCGAGATAACAGCTCCGGTTTCATCAGCTGCATTTTCGAACAGGAGAGTTGAAAAAACTGCAATTGGAGTTGTTCTTGGAACAACATACTCTTGTTACCATATGATACATGATAAAAGCGTTTCTCTAGACAATCTGGGATTATGTTCCGCAAATTGGGAAGCACATATTTGCTTCAAGATTTACGTCTGATGTCCATGTTTGATCACATTTGACTTCATCGAAGCTGTAGAATGAGATCCTCTACTGTTGGGTTATCATCTTTCAACCCCATTTTCCCTAAATTTATCGATTCTGGTTTTCAACAGGGATGTAATGCAATGATTCCTATCAATTGAATAGACCGTCACTTGCTTCATAGGACTCACTTGAATCGTCTCGGATGTAATAACAGTACATTTAGCATCCGTGCCTGCTTGAATTGCAGAAAGCAAAGGATAACGAAGATGAACATTGTATTTATTACGAAAGTACTGAACAACCGAGATAACAGCTCCATTTCATCAGCTGCATTTGGAATAGGAGAGTTGAAAAAACTGCAATTGGAGTTGATCTTGGAATAACATACTCTTGTTACCATATGACATATGATAAAAGCGCTTCTCTAGACAATCTGGGATTATGTTCCGCAAATTGGGAAGCACATATTTGCTTCAAGATTTACGTCTGATGTCCTTGTTTGATCACATTTGACTTCATCTGCGGCAGTCCATTGACTTTCTTCCCCCGTGTCTGCACCGTGATCTTCATATTCTTGGTTCAATACCAACTCATCTTTAGTAGTGTTTGTTTGAGAACCTGATTCAGATACACAACGGTTCTCCAATTCCAGATCATCAAGCAAATACACAACGGTTCTCCAATTCCAGATCAGTAATGTAAGGAGAAGCTTTGAGATAACGAACATCCATCAAGCTCAAAAAGAAAACTTGTGTTTCCCATAGTCACAAACGATTGTGGTTTGTATTTCCCATAGCCACCGTTCCCATAGTAAAAAACGGTTGCGGTTTGCACATTCAATCTTCATTGCTTCATTACATAACAAGGCAGTCTCTTTGCTTCGTCCACTAGAACTATTTCTGTATGCATTCTTTTGGTAGTTAAAAGCGCTAATGAGGCGCCATTAGAAGAAGTACCCAAACATTCGGTCGAATAATGGCCAATAAGAAACAAATCTGTAAAATTAAACAATATCGATTGCTATAACAGGATGGATGTGACACACATAGATATATAATATCTGGTTGTTTCAGTTTTTTTCCGACTGTTTCAGTTATGTTTCAATAAATAATATCTGATTGAGAAGCACTAAATTAACAATGGTTCTCCAATTCCATATCAGTAATGTAAGGAGAAGCGTTGAGATAACGGACATCCATCAAGCTCAAAAAGAAAACTTATGTTTCCCATAATCACAAACGATTGCTGTTTGTATTTCGCATAGCCACCGTTTCTGTAGTAAAAAATGGTTGTGGTTTGCAGATTCAATCTTCAATACTTCATTAAAATACCACTAGTTGAAGAACCCGACACGTCTTCATTTTACGAAGAATGTTCTCGAAATTAAAGGAAAAGGAAAAGATTTGCTGAAATCGAAGAAAAGTGTAAAAAAGATGAATTGAGGCGTGCATTGTTTAAATCTGAATCAGTTGGTATGTGTTCGTATCAGCGTTATTTATCACCCTGTGTGAGCATTGGAAGCCCGACAAATAGTCTTGCAATTATATCGTGTCAAGATGTTTCAGTTTGCACACATTCTTACTTAATGAATGTTAGGGTTTCGTTTCTTCATGCTCCAACTAAACCCTTGAAACCCAATGCTTCTCTAAAAATATTTGTTTCTTTTGCTAGTGTTTCCCGTAGTCACAAACGATTGCGGTTTGCATTCCGCATAGCCACCGTTTCTGTGGTAAAAAACGGTTGTGGTTTGTAGATTCAATCTTCATTGCTTCATTAAAATTAACAAGGCGGTCTCTTTGTTGCGTACTGATTATTGAAAAGATTTGTTGAAATCGAATAAAAGAGTAAAAAAGATGAATTGAGGCATGCTTTTGGAACAAGAAGTCCAACAATCCGTTCATTATCTGTTGTTATCTAAACAATATGAATGCACGCAACGAATTTGACAACGGTGACAACTTATTAAAAGTATAAATCACCTCCAATCCTTTCCTGGTCAAATCGCACACTATAAAGTTTAAACTTATCGTGTGTTGTAGTTTGGAAAGATGACCGAATAGACATCTGAATAACAAACTGTGGAGAACTTGTTTGCGTTATCCTTCAACATAAGCTAAAATACGCTAAAATACGTTAAAATACGTTAAAATATGCTAAAATACGCCAAAATACGTTAAAATACGCTGCAATATGTTAATATACGTCATATTACGAAAAATACATGAAAATACGTAAAAATACGCTGAAATACGTAAAAATACCCTAAAATAGGTTAAAATAAGCTAAAATAAGTTAGAATACACTCAAATACGTCAAAAATACTATTAAATACGCAACAATATGTTAGAATACGTCAAAATACGCAAAAATACATCAAAATACGCGACTAACGATATTTTCACACACGCAAACATATAACACGGCACTATGGAGTACAAGTGGATTTCAAACAAAACTGTACGTAATCATAGAATACGATATTCGCACGCACCCGAACGGCACCGAAACGACTTATGTTGAAGGTATACGTCATAAAACGACAAAATATGCGAAAGTTCGGCAAAAAACGAGACGTATACGCGTCGAACCGAGGGAAACACGATAAAACTAAATTTGAAATAATGCCATATACGATCGTATAGGCCTATGTCGTATCGTATATCAGCTTAATACGCATCGTATAGGCCTATACGATGCGTATTAAAGTTTGAATTTTCTCAAAAATACCCCTGAATTTATCAGAAAAATAGGGGTATTTCAGTAAATTCATCGAATAATACGTATCGTATAGGCCTATACGATGCGTATTGAACTATAAATTTCTCAAAAATGTTTTTCAAATCAAGGGTTCCATCATTACAACCACTTGTTTTCAACGGGGATGTAATGCAATGATTCCTCACAATTGAATAGACAAATACTTGCTTCATAGGACTCACTTGAATCGTCTCGGAAGTACTGAACAACAGAAATAACAGCTTCGGTTTCATCAGCTGCATCGTTTACCGTGGAATGCATCCTTATTTTTGTAAATCGCACAAATAGGCATGCCTTGAACGAGTCTAGAACACTCGTAATCCTCAACCGGCTTTGAAACCGGACGAAATCTATTAAGAAACTGTTTGATTTCACGGTGAGTGGAGAAATTAGCGACGGAGAAACTGTTCGACACAGACATGCATCAGGAAAGAAGCATATAATGATTCCTCTCAATTGAATAGACAGACACTTACTTCATAGGACTCACTTGAATTGTCTCGGAAGTACTGCACAACCGAAATAACAACTTATGTTTCATCAGGTACATCTATTAAGAAACTGTTCGACACAGACATGCATCGGGAAAGAAGCATATAAAGAACCTTCTAAAGGTAGACATATTTTATTAGCTATTATACCTCGTTTAATAACAAGATAAGAAGGATGAGATATCGGCAGTTAGCTCGAAGAAGTTTCTCTCGATCAGGTGTTCCAATAGATTCCCCCTGTTAACAATGTCCTGTTAATTGTTTCAGATGACATGCTTGGTAACAAAGACAAACTGTTAATGTTAGGTGTTCGAATAGATTCTCCCTTTTAACAATGTCCTGTTAATTGTTTCAGATGTCCTGTTAACCGGCTTTGAAATCGGACGAATTCTATGAAGAAACTGTTCGTTTGCAAATTCAATCTTCATTGCTTCATTAAAATTAACAAACGATTGCGTCTTTCAAACTCAGCGGAGATAGCATAATTTTCCTTATCCGTCTTTCAAACTCAACGGAGATAGAGACTTTGAAGAGACAATCTAGAGGGTCAAAACGCACAAAAGTTGCCCGTCGAGTGGGCATCAGGAAAGAAGCATATAAAGAACCTTCAAAAGTTAGAGAATATACATAATTCAAAAGTTAAACATATTTTATTAGCTATTATACCTCGTTTAATAGCAAGATAAGAAGGATGAGATATCGACAGTTAGCTCGAAGAAGTTTCTCTCGATCATTCAACACGTGTGATCCAGAGGTCGGTCTCCGGTGGGCATAAGATCCGTGGGCCCTATTGTCGGATCTGTGACTCCATGGAAAATGTGATTAAGGTAAGCATGCCGTAAAGTTGCACCTGTTAACAATGTCATGTTAATTGTTTCAGATGACATGTTTGGTAACAAAGAGGAACACTTTCTTCAGTTTTATTTTTTTTCTACTTTTAGAAAGGTTTGATATTGGACGGAATATATGGATGGAAAGCCCGCATAGTTTGTTTTTTTATATAATTTTACCGACGATTTAGAGAACCAGAGAATACGTTACGAGATTCTTCGAAAATTAGAAAAGGAGAAAAGGAGAAACGAGAAGGGTGCTGGTCATTTCTCCCACGTGTGATCCAGTGGTCGGTCTCTGGTGGGCATAAGATCCGTGGGCCCTATTGTCGGATCTGTGACTCCATGGAAGATGTGATTAAGGTAAGCGTGTCGTATCATGTGTCATAAAATGGAACATAATCCCAGATTGTCTAAAGAAGCGTTATTATCATGTGTCATATTAGAGTAGTATGAGTCTGAGTCCATTGTGGTTCGTGAATGTTTCGAATCATTATAGAAGACGTGTCGGGTTTGTATTTCGCATAGCCACCGTTTCCATAGTAAAAAACGGTTGTGGTTTGTACATTCAATCTTTATTGCTTCATTATAATTAAAAATGCGGTCTCGATTGAAGATGTAATTGCAAGACTGTTTGTCAGGCTTCCAATGCTCACACAGGGTGATAAACCACTAGTTCGTTGTTTTTTTTATAATTTTACAGACGATTTAGAGAAACAGAGAATACTGTCCCGACCCTCGACCGTTTTGTCGGTTCGGAAGCCGCAAGACAGAAAACCCGTTGTATTGGTGTTATTTGGCAGAGGAAACTTTTAACAGGATCGTGTAAAATGGAAAACACCGGATTATTTTATTATTCATATCGGGACAAACCCCATATTTTACAGTAAAGGAATTTCACTGGGAAATTCCTGAATTTCAGAAAACATGTTTATTTACTGAGCCACTTCATTCAAGCTGGAGTGCTACGCGACACTTTTTCTTGTTCACAGTAAATCACCTGAAACATGTTTCAAAAAGATTTTATCAGCGGGAAATACTGGCGAGTGCATTCCATTTGAAAAAGACTCATTACTATGATTCACAGTATTAAGAGCGATTACAGTTGCCCCTATCTTATAATTATCTGGTCCAGTTGTCACTCGACCGGATCTGTGACTGTGGTCATATCACTATTGGGTCCGTTCACCCAAAAGTGACGTGTATCATGAATTAGGCGCGTCCACCTAAAATTGATACTACAGCAGTAATGTATACAAAACCCCACTTACTGCTAGTAATTTAAGATTTGCAAAGAATTAATCACTGTAAAATATAACTGAAAATAATTTGAGGTTTTGTAAAATAGTTTGGTAAAAAGAGAATGACTCACATTGCAGATTTAAACGATTACACGTAGCCTACTGATAAAGCCGGTAAACCTAGTTAAATAAAATACAAACGAAACTAGGTCAGTAACTTAATTCAACCATTACGATAATTTCACGAGATCGAAACCCTCACGACGAATGACAAAGTATAGCCCAGTGTGGGCAGCACTTAAACATCCATCGGATCAGTTTTAATCGATCGGACATTGTATCGTAGCAGTGATCGAGTTATTACCCTGTTATCGTAGCAGAGGTTCGGAATTATGATTGTTTTTGAAAGAAACAGCGTATAACTACACGTATAAAACGAATTTTCACGTCGAAACAAGCAAACAGTTCAAGTCCCAAGCCCCTGGCTTTATAGCCAGTTTTTCACCCGCTCGCGTGTCGTGCAGGGATCCACCTCCCCTGGCGCGTATCGTGGGGAATACCCAGTTAGGCTAGGGTAGCCTTGTGTCAAGCATAGCCCTGGTGAGTCAACATAATTCGAATTTACATGTTTTATAACTGTTTTGAATGGAAAAAACATAATTAGGGGATACCCCCCCCCCCTTGAGTTTTAGGGGGCCCTGTTGCTGGTTTCGGGCGTTTTTCAAATTTAGGGTCGTCCTGTACCACTTGGGTGTTTTAATGAGGGTTTCTTAATGTGCCTTTTTAGAATAGGAAATAACAAATTTTGCAAGAGTTGTTACATCCTCCCCACCTTGTTTAAAATCTCGTCCTCGAGATTTACTGGAACAAATGAGGGTACTTTCGTTTCATCTCTGATTCCAGCTCCCACGTGTATTCAGGCCCTCTCCTTGAATCCCATTTTACCTTAACCAGAATCAATCTCTTGTGCTTGAGGTACTTGACCTTTCTAGCTTCTATTTGAAGAGGTTTCTCAACGAACTTTAATTTTTTATTTACCTCTATATCTTGAAGAGGTACTACCAGTGATTCATCAGATAAACATTTCTTAAGATTAGATATATGAAATACATCATGTACACCTGCTAATTCTTCTGGTAGTTGTAACTGATACGCAACTGGTCCTATTCGTTGGATAACTGTAAATGGTCCTACATACCTTGGACTCAGTTTTCCTTTCTTATCGAATCGAACTACTCCTTTCCAAGGAGAAACTTTCAATAGTACCTTGTCCCCAACTTGAAATTCAAATGGCTTACGTCGATTGTCGGCATAACTCTTCCGGCGGTCTCGAGCTGTCTTTAGCCTTTCTTTGATTTGAGTTATCTTGTTGGTGGTTTCCTGTACAATTTCGGGACCTGATAATTGACTTTCTCCTATTTCTGCCCAACACACTGGCGTTCGACACTTTCGTCCATAAAGTGCTTCGAATGGAGCAGCATTAATGCTGGTGTGATAACTATTGTTATAGGAGAATTCTATTAATGGTATGTGGTCATCCCAATTTCCACTGAAATCTAAGGTTTGGATCGTCCTTTCACTTTGTCCATCTGTTTGGGGATGGTATGCTGTACTTAAATTCAAGCGTGCCCCCATTGCTTGTTGGAAACTCGTCCAGAAATGTGAAGTGAAACGACTATCCCTATCCGATACTATGGAGAGTGGAACTCCATGCAGTGACACTACTTCGTCTACGTATAGCTTAGCTAGTCTTTCCATGCTAAAGGTTTCCTTCATTGGTAGAAAATGAGTTGATTTGGTTAATCGATCTACAATCACCCAAATTGCGTCGTTACCTTTTCTTGTTTTGGGTAGTTTAGTAACAAAATCTATTGTTATTAGTTCCCACTTCCATACCGGCATCTCTAATTGTTGAAGTAACCCTGAAGGTATCTGATGTTCTACTTTAACTTGTGAACTAGTTAAACACTTAGAAACGTAACTAGTTGTGTCCTTTTTCATTCCTATCCACCAAAAATTATTCCTCAAATCTTGATACATCTTGTTATTACCAGGATGCATCGTATACCTAGATTTATGGGCTTCCTCTAATATCTTATGTCGTAAGTTTCCTAGTCTAGGTACCCAAATCCTTTTCTTATGGAACCTCCAAATTCCATTAGTTCCTTACTCTAATTCCTTTATTCGTCCTTTCATTCCTTTAGCATTATCCTGAATTGCTGTTTCTTGAACGCTTTTTTGTTGTTCCATTAAATCTAACTGTAGATTTAATCTAAGGGCACAAACTTGTTTCTGTTTCTCATGGTACTTACAACTTAAGGCATCTGCTACTACATTCGCTTTTCCTTCGTGATATTGAATATCACAGTCGTAATCACTTAGGATTTCCATCCATCTTCTTTGCCTCATGTTCAATTCTTTTTGCCCAAATGTATATCTTAAACTCTTATGATCTGTAAAGACAGTAAACTTACTACCATACAGATAATGTCTCCAAATCTTAAGGGCAAAAATTATTGCTCCTAATTCTAAATCATTAGTCCTGTAGTTTTCCTCGTGCTTTTTCAATTGCCTTGATGCATATGCGATCACTTTCTTACGTTGCATTAGCACACATCCTAATCCAAACTTAGAAGCATCGCAGTAGACTTCAAAATCTTCAGTTCCTTTTGGTAGGGCAAGAATTGGGGCGTTTGTTAATCTCTGCTTTAGAACTCCAAAGGCTTCTTCCTGCTTAGGTCCCCATTCAAACTTAACAGTTTTACAGGTTAGCTTAGTTAAGGGAACAACTATCTTGGAAAAGTCTTGGATGAAACGCCTATAGTATCCAGCTAATCCTAGAAAACTTCTGACTTCTGTAGCTGACTGCGGGGCTTTCCAACTTGTGATAGCTTCTATCTTGGAAGGATCTACGTGAATGCCTTCGTGATTAACCACGTGTCCTAAAAATTGCACCTCTTGTAACCAAAATTCACACTTAGAAAATTTGGCGTAAAGCTTTTCCTCTCTTAACAGAGTTCAGAGTGCATGCAGGTGCTCACAATGTTCGTTCTGGCTTTTGGAATAAATAAGTATATCGTCGATGAAGACAATTATGAATTTATCCAAATACGGCTTACAGATTCTATTCATCATATCCATGAATGCTGCAGGAGCATTTGTTAACCCAAATGGCATGATTGTAAACTCATAGTGGTCGTACCTAGTCCTGAAAGCAGTTTTAGGAATGTCCTCTTCCTGTACTTTCAGTTGATGGTATCCGGAGCGTAAATCTATCTTAGAGAAATATCTAGCCCCTTGAAGTTGATCAAAAAGATCATCAATCCTAGGTAACGGGTATCGATTCTTAACAGTAACCTTATTCAATACTCTATAATCGATACACATTCGCATCGAATCGTCCTTCTTTTTTCACGAACAACACCGGTGCTCCCCAAGGGGATGAACTGGGTTGTATGAATCCTTTGCCTAACAATTCATCTATCTGCTTTTTCAGTTCTAACATTTCTGTTGGTGCTAACCGATAGGGTACCTTAGCTATTGGTGCAGTTCCAGGCATTATATGAATTCTAAACTCTACTTTCCTATCGGGTGGTAATCCCGGGAGTTCCTCTGGGAATACATCAGGGTATTCGGATACTACCGGAATTTCTTTAAGTTCTTTTCCTTTAGTGTTAATGATTACTTAAATCATAACAACTATACCTTGCTTTCGTTCATAACTAGCAACTTTCATTACTTAAATGAATTTCAGGGTCTTGCGTGGTTTATCTCCTATAATCAGAATTATTTCTCCTGTTGGCGTGCGAATTTCTAAGGAATTCTGATCACATAGGATTCGAGCATGGTTCGCTATTAACCAATCCATTCCTAATACCACATCGAATCCTGCTAGATTCATAGGTAAAAGGTTTGCTGAGAATTTATGTCCTGAGAGTTCTATTTTTTCCTTTTTGAAGTACTTTATATATATTGACAGAGTTTCCTTCTGCCGTTTTTACCATATAAACTTGCCTAAGTTTGGTTAAAGGTTGCTTAAGAGCTTGGCATAATGAAGTATTTGTAAAACTTTGGTTTGCACCAGAGTCAAATAATACTTTTGCGTAGACGTCATGAACAAGGAACGTACCAGCTATCACGTCCGGTATCAGATCTGCCTCTTGTGTTGTCAGCTGAAAGGCCATTGCATTCTTTTTATTAGTTCCATCGGTCGCCTTTTCTTTGACCAATTTAGGGCAATTTGGCTTAAAATGCCCAGCTTCTCCGCAGTTGTAGCAGATCGTCGATTTCTTCCTGCACTCCTCTTCTCGGTGCCCCGGTCTTTTGCAGAAATTGCAATATTCCTTACAATTTCCAAAATGTTTCATTTTATAGTTTCCGTAAAATGGCGGGGTGGAAGACTGCCCGGCTCCCTTTTTCTTGAAATTACTATTATTACTCACATGGAAACCTAGGGTAATCTTTTGAGCCAATTCCTTCTTCTTGTTCTCCTCTCTTGTACGCACCAATCCGTCAGTCAAGGTGTTGCCAGTTCGACTGCGTCGTCGATAGTCTGAGGTCTTGCAGCCTTGACTATATCGCGGATCTCGCTAATCAGTCCCCAAATGTAGCGAGAAATAAGTACAGGTTCTGGCGAGGCCAGAGTCGGTACGATTCTAGCATACTCGAAAAAATTCGAAGTATACTCATGACAATTAACATCCACCATCCGGTGGTTCAGGAATTGATTTGTCATCTGTTGCTTTTCGAAGGAAGGACAAAATTTCCTTTTCACCAATTCTTTAAACTCCTCTCAACTCATGGTATAAGCACTGTCACTTCCTTTAGCTTGCAGCACCGTGTTCCACCATTCTAAAGCTTCCTTTTTGAAAAGATGGGATGCATACATGACCCGGTCTTCTTCTGTGCACTTACTTATTTTGATCAAAACTTCCGTCTTTTCTAACCAACGAAGTGCAACATTGGCTCCTTCATTTCCTGCAAATTCGCTTGGTTTGCAGGCGGGGAATTCTTTATAAGTGCAACCAGTTTTCATCACTTTCGTTTTCTTAAGTACTGGGGCTTGAATTACATTATTATTATTGTTGTCTCCGTTTACACTGTAACTGAAATTATCGTCGTGAGTGCGTTTGCTATTATGGGTTTTGGAAGGTTCTATGGGATTTTTAGCAGCAACAATTGCTGGGATAGCATTGGCTATACCCTGAGCAACTATATTTTCTATATCCTCTCTATTGAGAAAACCTTCTTGATTATTTGGTTCGGATTGGTTAACTTCATTTGCCGGTTGGTTTACTGCGTCTGCCATCTGAATTATTAACAATATACACAGATTATTATCACAAAATAGATAACAACTAAACACAATAGGGCAATCACAACTACAATTAAGTCAGCACATGTAACCAAAGTTGTCGACATTACGACATTTATATTTTTATATATATAATATTTATGCATCCATACAAACCAGATATTTACAGATGTTTTATTTTAGTATTATTATACAATATTATACATTTTATTATTATTATTATTATTATTATTATTATATTTTGTTTTTTTTTCACATACTATTATTATACAAAATAACTACACTACAGTTAACAGTCTTCAAAAGCGGAACTCCTGTTCATCGTACTTCCAGAAGAGGTTTTCTCCTACAGATCGGATCCAGTTCCCTACATCCATTAGCTCCTCGCCGTAGCGGCGTAGTTTAGCAACATTTTATGGGTTCATAGGTGGAAAAGGAGCAAGGGCTGGGTCAGGCTGTGGGAAGTACACATCTGGATTATTCATGAAGTTTTGGAAGTGCCAGTCGCTAGTCCACCATTCTTCCATTTGACCTGAAAGAGGTTGGGGGTTGACAATAGGTTCAGGGATGGTGATATGTGCAAAATGCAACATATAAAGTTCATCAATTGTGGCATAAAACTAACCATTTTTTAGTACTAATGTTGGAAAAAGTGTGCTTTTGTCTTCCTTTTGTATTTTCAGGATTAAATGAGCTCAAATTAACAAAAGAAGCAAAAAGACATCAAAATCTAACATAAATACAAGAAAAGGAACAAGACGTGACAAGCCCGACCCCACGACAGCATCTTCCCAAGCAAAGCTAAACAAGATAACAGAAGACTGAACACGCCCCGTGCTCAGCCAGCACGGGGGCGTGCCCAAGTGTCAGCAGAAAAGACAAAGTGGTAGAAGCTTCTATTGCCCACCACGGGACCGTGCTCAGCGGACACGGGGCCGTGGTCGACTATAAGATTCGCACAATCCAGCAAATCTTCATAGTACAAAGATTCTTCTGCACCACGGGGTCGTGCTCAGCGGACACAGGGGCGTGGTCAACTAAAAAGACAAAACTGCATTAAATGAAGAAGGATGTGGACACGGGGCCATGCCCACTGGACACGGGGCCGTGCCCGAGCTTCTGTTCAGCCTATAAATAGGAGTGCTTGGCTCAAGCTCAAACCATCCCTTGGCACACCACCTCTCTCACACTTCACCCACCACCCACCACCACCATAACACCATCATCCACCACCATCATCCATTGTCCATCGTAGAGTGTGTGAGTCATCTCGGGATCCAAGATTGATCGTAAGAGTTCTTGACAATCAAGGCCATGTTTGCCTAAGTCTCTTACATCACTTGGTGAAGACAAAGTGTTTAGTGTAATAATTTTTATTTTTAATCTTTTCGCACTTTTTATTTGGTTTTGTATTAATGACTTTAATAACTAGTTTCTTATGTTGAAGGTGGTCTTTCCTTATCGTTTGTCCGTGGTGTCTTGACATTATTTTACTGTCTATATAAAATAAAAGATTTTCACCATTCATATCTCCACGGTCTATATGGAGGTATGTTGGCTACCTGGTCAGGGGTTAAGGGAACGGTTTGGTAAAAGTCTTGCCATTGTTCAGCGTTTAGAGGTCCTGCAATGGACCTGGGTCAAATTTAGTAGGACATCCTTCAATACTTAACGGTATTGGATGGCGGGGGTCCAAACTCTTTGATCCCCTCATAAGTTAACTACTATTAATACTATAACCCGGCTATTTAGGACTGTATCCCTGCTGACTCAGACTACTTAGTCGAGGGTAACGTCACCTCCAAAAGAGGGGCCTACCATAATTTGCATTAATAACTTAATTAATTATCTTTCAATAATCCACCATTTTAGGATTGTATCCTTGCTGACTCAAACTACTGGGGTGAGGGTAACGTCGCCTTCAAAAGAAGGGCCTACTACAATAACTAAGATAATCTCTTAAAAAGTGAAAAAGTGCGAAAATAATCAAAGGTTACACTAGATACGAGTCGGAACCAAGTGATTCATCTTGTCTATCTGTTTTTATTTTTATTTTCAGCATTTTTAGTTAGTTTTTATTTTTCTTAGTTTAAAACATTTTTCTAAACTTTTTTATTTGATTAGACGTTGAGGATAAACCGGTACTAAAAGCTCTTGTGTCCTTGGACGAGCTCGGTATCTTACCAACACTATACTACGCTCACGATGGGTGCACTTGCCCATATGAGTGTCTAGTGTTAGTGAATATCGTGTTTTATAAATTTAAAACTTGACTAAAAAGTGTTAAAGGGGCTTAAAATATACACCTAATATATATAACACTTGACACCCATCAAGTTTTTGGCGCCGTTGCCGGGGACACAAGGATTTTAAGAAAGTTAGGAATCAACGGCCTAATTGTTTTTCTTATTTTTCATTTTTTTTAGGATTTTTCTTAGTTTTTCAGTTTCTGCAGAGCTCAGCACGGGCCGTGCCTGGTCGGACACGGGCCGTGCCCAGCACTATCACTGGCAGTTTTTATTTTCTGAGTTACAGAGAGCTGAGCACGGGTCCGTGTCGGTGCAACACGGGGCCGTGTCCAACTCCCAGTAACAGGGATCCGGAAAACAATTACTGTATCTCCGACCACGGGCCGTGCTCACTGAGCACGGGGCCGTGGTGAACATTCTGACCAACGTTCTTTTCTGTTTTTATTGCTGGACTTGGAACCCAGGCGCCACATTTGAACTTCCTACGTAGTGCATGAGCTCCAGTTCTAGTAGAGACATAAAAGAACCTCTAGAAGAACCCGAACGCTTTCTCAGAAAAAGACTTAAAGCTAAAAATCAAGAGAAAGTTTCGGGGGACCCACTTCCAATGGCGGACCAACGTACCCTTATGGATTACCTTCGGCCCACCGTGGGTAATCTAGGCGCCGCTATCAATGCGCCGAATGTCGAAGCCAATAACTTCGAACTTCGACCGCACTTGATACAAATGCTTCAAAACTCCGCAACCTTCCATGGGCTTGCGGACGAGGATCCCCATCTACATATTACTAATTTCTTAGAAATATGTGATACCTTTCGGATCAATGGAGCATCAAATGACGCCATCCGCCTTCGAATGTTTCCATTTTCGCTAAAGGACCGAGCTAAGGCTTGGCTCAACACCCTCCCAGTTGGCTCGGTAAACACCTGGGATGAACTAGCCCAAAAGTTTCTATATAAGTATTTCCCTCCTGCTAAAACAGCTAAATTAATGACTGAAATTAATACATACTCACAAGAGGATGGAGAATCCTTATATGAAACTTGGGAAAGGTTCAAGGAGCTACTAAGAAAGTGTCCTCATCACGGTCTAGCGGTATGGCAACAAGTATCCACTTTCTACAATGGGTTGTTGCCACACACAAGACAAACACTTGATTCTAGCTCCGGGGAACTTTTAGGTGATCGTCGCCCAAATGAAATAATAATCAAATTAAGGAAATTGCTCAAACCAATTTTCAGTGGCACACTCCCCGAGGCAATAAGTCTATTGCCCCGGGCGCCCATAAGGTTGATGAAAGCACTTCTTTACAAGCCCAAATCGAGGCCCTTTCTTCAAAAATAAAAAAACTAGAAATGGCAAAAACGGCATCGGTAATGGCTTGTGAAGGGTGTGGTGGACCACATGAAAATTGGAGTTGTATGAAAGAAGTAGATGATCAAACGGAAACGGTAAACTACATTGATAACAGACCTAGGCCGTCGGGTCCTCCAACGGGTACCTACAACCAAGGATGGCGTAATCACCCAAACCTTGGTTGTAGAGATCCCGGCAATAGTAGTAACCAACAAAACCAACGAACTAACTTTCAACAACCACAAAATTTTTCTCAACAACAAGGTGGAAGAGAAAGGCTTGAAGATACTGTATCTCGCCTCATCTCCGACACCGAAAAGAAAAACTCGGATCGATTTTAACAATTGGAATCGAATTTTAGAAATCAACAAGCTAGCATTCAAAACATTGAAAAACAATTAAATCAACTAGCTCAAAATTTCTCCGAGAGACCACAAGGCGCGTTACCGAGTAATACCGAAACCAACCCAAAGGCGCAAGTACACCTCATCACATTGAGAAACCAAACCGTGGGTCCCGAGGATGCCCCATTACCACCGGTTGAAGGAAGTCAACTCAGCCAAAGCACGACTTCACCCACACCTCAACCAGAAAAGGCTTCTCCACCAATTCAAGAGCCCACCAAGACTCCTCCAATTCCGTACCCCGGTAGGTTAAATCGTCAAAAGACCGATGAGCAATTCGCAAAGTTCAAAAATTTACTAAAACAATTGCATGTTAATATTCCTTTTATTGAGGTCCTAACCCAAATGCCTAGGTATGCAAAATTCATGAGGGATTTCCTCACTCACAAAAGGAAAATTGAATCATTGCAATTAGTTAACTTAGGCGAAGAATGCTCCGCCTTAGTACTCAACAAACTTCCACAAAAGAAAATCGATCCCGGAAGCTTCACAATTCCTTGCTCGATTGGGGGATCCCCCGTTCGTAATGCATTAGCCGATCTTGGGGCTAGCATTAACCTCATGCCCACATCGATGTTCAAACGACTCAGCCTAGGAGCAACAAGCCCTACAAAGATGAGCATACAACTCGCCGACAGATCCGTCAAATTTCCACAAGGTGTCGCTGAAAATCTATTAGTCATGGTTGACAACTTCGTTTTCCCAACCGACTTTGTCATCCTAGACATGGAAGAAGACACCGATGTCCCTCTCATCCTCGGGAGGCCATTTCTAGCCACCGCCCAAGCAGTGGTGGATATGAATGATGGAACGTTAACATTGAAGTTTGGGGACAAGGAAGTGAAGTTTGAATGTGGAAAGAGAGTGGAGGACGAAGACCCGGTCAACTACATGAAGGTCATAGACTCGAGTTTGGATGACGCTCTCCGACGGTGTAACATGGGATGCAATACATCCCACTTGAGTAACATATGACCAGGCTTTGGGTCTAGCCAAGGACCCTTATAAACGTGGCGCACCACGGAGGCATTCCGCGGAACTATCCTTAGTTTAGTTTAAGATTAATTTTCATGTTTTCTAGTTAGTTTTAATTTTCAGGAATAAAACACACTTGAGATGGCAAAGGATACAAGGGAAACTTGAACCAGCACCCCATGCAGGAAAACAGGACCGTCCGACAATTTCTTCGTTTACAATAAGCTCGGCACGGGCCGTGTCCACCCAACACGGCCCCGTGCTGCACAGTCTGCAGAAAAAGACCCAGTTCAGGTAACTGGACACGGGTCGTGTTCACCCAACACGCCCCCGTGTCCAGGCTTCTGTTTCTCTTGATTTAATTCTGTTACTGGCACTTGAACACGGGGCCGTGCCCGGACAACACGGGGCCGTGTTCAGCGCCCAGTAACACAATTTTTTTTTTCTTTTTCACACCTTTTACACATTTAATCAACCTAAAAACTTATTTTTGAGACACATTGAGGACAATGTGTAATTTAAGTGTGGGGGGGATGCTAAAACTTTGAATCTTGCAAGTTCTAAATACAAGCATTACACAAAACTCTATTGGAACCGCTAATCACCCCAAATTTTTTCAAAAATTTCTCATTTTTTTTACTTGTCTAGGTTTAACTCGGGAATTTCAAGTTCTAAAAAAAGGTTATATTTTTACGAATTTACAACCGATACCGTCGTGATAAAAAGAACCAACATAAGAAAATTATGAAAAGGCATGACAAGCTTAGTTAAAATTTGATTATATATACTTGATCACATAAAAACCAATTTCCACAAAAGTGAGTTTTGAGCCTTTATTGAGCATACAATTACATATCATTAGACTAAATGCTCATCTTTCGTTTCTTGTGTGAATAGCCGCTTGGTTCTTACGACTCTAGAACTTGCCATGACGATACATTCCCGGTCCTTACCAACTTAAACCCGAGTAAGTAAATGATGGAGGCATTAGGACTAACTTTTTTTTTCTACACCTTTATTTTTTTTTTTACCACCTACCCAAAATCCCCCTAGTTAGCCCCTTTTGAGCCTAAACCTTTTCATTTCATAACCCAAACCAAACACCCTTTCACCCACCAAAATTTTTTTTAACCCGTTTTGTTTTAGTAACTGGCTCGGTTTTTCGTATGACTTTTCAAAAAAAAAAAAAAATTCGTTGATGACGAAGCAAAAGAAAATAAACAAACAAGTTTATCAAAAATAACTTTGTTTGAGTAATAGCTTCATCAAAATAAAAGTTACAAAAATAAAAAGTCTTACGAAAACCGACGCTTGTTACGCCTTTCGCCCTTTTTCTACTAACCACTAACCCAATCACCTACCTTTAACCCAAACCTAACCCTTCACCCAAAAGTCCTCTTGATATTTACAAAGGTATATAAGTTAAAAAGGAGGAGGATTGATTACTTGGCAAGCATATGGTAGAAGTAAGTCCCATGCCGCTCTCGAGTGATTCACAAAAATACATTTTCGGCCGAGTGTTGAGTGATCCCCGTGAGGTATGTGAACTTGTATATAAATAAAATTTTAAAGAGGCATGTTATGCCCTAATAAGTAATTTATCTTGTGAAAAGTTTTAAATAAATCATGACGAATAGGATTGTAAATAAATAAAAATAAAACTAAATAAAGAATCTTGGAAATCCCGACACTCTACGACAAGCCCAAAAACCTTCTTCTCTACCCATTCCATTTGGGTGTGTAATAGCCACATATTAAAGAGTTTTGCTTGAGGACAAGCAAAGATTCAAGTGTGGGGGTATTTGATATGTGCAAAATGCAACATATAAATTTCATCAATTGTGGCATAAAACTAACCCTTTTTAGTACTAATGTTGAAAAAAGTGTGCTTTTGTCTTCCTTTTGTATTTTCAGGATTAAATGAGCTCAAATTAACAAAAGAAGCAAAAAGACATCAAAATCTAACATAAATACAAGAAAAGGAACAAGACGTGACATGCCCGACCCCACGACAGCATCTTCCCAAGCAAAGCAAAACAAGATAACAGAAGACTGAACACGCCCCGTGCTCATCCAGCACGGGGGCGTGCCCAAGTGTCAGCAGAAAAGACAAAGTGGTAGAAGCTTCTATTGCCCACCACGGGGCCGTGCTCAGCGGACACGGGGCCGTGGTCAACTATAAGATTCGCACAATCCAGCAAATCTTCATAGTACAAAGATTCTTCTGCACCACGGGGTCGTGCTCAGCGGACACGGGGGCGTGGTCAACTAAAAAGACAAAACTGCATTAAATGAAGAAAGAGAAGGATGTGGACACGGGGCCGTGCCCGAGCTTCTGTTCAGCCTATAAATAGGAGTGCTTGGCTCAAGCTCAAACCATCCCTTGGCACACCGCCTCTCACACACTTCACCCACCACCCACCACCACCGTAACACCATCATCCATTGTCCATCGTAGAGTGTGTGAGTCGTCTCGGGATCCAAGATTGATCGTAAGAGTTCTTGACAATCAAGGCCATGTTTGCCTAAGTCTCTTACATCACTTGGTGAAGACAAAGTGTTTAGTGTAATACTTTTTATTTTTAATCTTTTCGCACTTTTTATTTGGTTTTGTATTAATGACTTTAATAACTAGTTTCTTATGTTGAAGGTGATCTTTCCTTATCGTTTGTCCGTGGTGTCTTGACATTATTTTACTGTCTATATAAAATAAAAGATTTTCACCATTCATATCTCCACGGTCTATATGGAGGTATGTTGGCTACCTGGTCGGGGGTTAAGGGAACAGTTTGGTAAAAGTCTTGCCATTGTTCAGCGTTTAGAGGTCCTGCAATGGACCTGGGTCAAATTTAGTTGGACCTCCTTCAATACTTAACGGTATTGGATGGCGGGGGTCCAAACTCTTTGATCCCCTCATAAGTTAACTACTATTAATACTATAGCCCGGCTATTTAGGACTGTATCCCTGCTGACTCAGACTACTTAGTCGAGGGTAACGTCACCTCCAAAAGAGGGGCCTACCATAATTTGCATTAATAACTTAATTAATTATCTTTCAATAATCCACCCTTTTAGGATTGTATCATTGCTGACTCAAACTACTGGGGTGAGGGTAACGTCGCCTTCAAAAGAGGGGCCTACTACAATAACTAAGATAATCTCTGAAAAAGTGCAAAAGTGCGAAAATAATCAAAGGTTACACTAGATACGAGTCGGAACCAAGTGATTCATCTTGTCTATCTGTTTTTATTTTTATTTTTATTTTCAGCATTTTTAGTTAGTTTTTATTTTTCTTAGTTTAAAACATTTTTCTAAACTTTTTGATTTGATTAGACGTTGAGGATAAACCGGTACTAAAAGCTCTTGTGTCCTTGGACGAGCTCGGTATCTTACCAACACTATACTACGCTCACGATGGGTGCACTTGCCCATATGAGTGTCTAGTGTTAGTGAATATCGTGTTTTATAAATTTAAAACTTGACTAAAAAGTGTTAAAGGGGCTTAAAATATACACCTAATATATATAACACTTGACACCCATCAAGTTTTTGGCGCCGTTGCCGGGGACACAAGGATTTTAAGAAAGTTAGGAATCAACGGCCTAATTGTTTTTCTTATTTTTCATTTTTTTTAGGATTTTTCTTAGTTTTTCAGTTTCTGCTGAGCTCAGCACGGGCCGTGCCTGGTCGGACACGGGCCGTGCCCAGCACTATCACTAGCAGTTTTTATTTTCTGAGTTACAGAGAGCTGAGCACGGGTCCGTGTTGGTGCAACACGGGGCCGTGTCCAACTCCCAGTAACAGGGATCCGGAAAACAATTACTGTATCTCCGACCACGGGCCGTGGTCACTGAGCACGGGGCCGTGGTGAACATCCTGACCAACGTTCTTTTCTGTTTTTATTGCTGGACTTGGAACCCAGGCGCCACATTTGAACTTCCTACGTAGTGCATGAGCTCCAGTTCTAGTAGAGACATAAAAGAACCTCTAAAAGAACCCGAACGCTTTCTCAGAAAAAGACTTAAAGCTAAAAATCAAGAGAAAGTTTCGGGGGACCCACTTCCAATGGCGGACCAACGTACCCTTATGGATTACCTTTGGCCCACCGTGGGTAATCTAGGCGCCGCTATCAATGCGCCGAATGTCGAAGCCAATAACTTCGAACTTCGACCGCACTTGATACAAATGCTTCAAAACTCCGCAACCTTCCATAGGCTTGCGGACGAGGATCCCCATCTACATATTACTAATTTCTTATAAATATGTGATACCTTTCGGATCAATGGAGCATCAAATGACGCCATCCGCCTTCGAATGTTTCCATTTTCGCTAAAGGACCGAGCTAAGGCTTGGCTCAACACCCTCCCAGTTGGCTCGGTAAACACCTGGGATGAACTAGCCCAAAAGTTTCTATATAAGTATTTCCCTCCTGCTAAAACAGCTAAATTAATGACTGAAATTAATACATACTCACAAGAGGATGGAGAATCCTTATATGAAACTTGGGAAAGGTTCAAGGAGCTACTAAGAAAGTGTCCTCATCACGGTCTAGCGGTATGGCAACAAGTATCCACTTTCTACAATGGGTTGTTGCCACACACAAGACAAACACTTGATTCTAGCTCCGGGGAACTTTTAGGTAATCTAGCTCCTCCCAGGGTTGTAAAGTTGGAGCTTGGCCAGAACTCTCTCCCACTTCTTTCTCTTTTCCCTTTGGATCACCAGTTTTCTTCTTTTTTGAGCTGCAGGTTTCTTCCTTCTCCCACTTTTCCAGTCTAAAAGCCTCCTTCTTTTCTTGGGTTTGGGCTTTTCCTGGGATTGAAACACTAGTGGCTCATCTGCATCAGCCTGGTATCCGGATTGGTTCCCGGTAGCTTCCATTTCAGTGCAATATATTGAGAGGTTTTGGAGAGCCTCAGATAATTCACTCATGCTGTTAGTCACATATAAGGAAACACAAAAGTCCAAATTAAATTTTAAATTATAGCAATTAAATTTTCACAGAAGCACAAAAATTCGTATCTAAAAATTAAGTATTTTTCAAATACTTAAATTGGCTTAAACCAATGGCTCTGGTACCACGTTTTTCTGTCACGACCCTCGACCCGTTTTGCCGGTTCGGAAGCCGCAAGACAGAAAACCCGTGGTATTGGTGTTTATTTGGCAGCGGAAACTTTTAACAGGATCGTTTAAAATGGAAAACACCGGATTATTTTATTATTCATATCGGGACAAACCCCGTATTTTACAGTAAAGGAATTTCACTGGGAAATTCCCGGATTTCAGAAAACATGTTTATTTATTTACTGAGCCACTTCATTCAAGCAGGAGGTGCTACGCGGCATTTTTCCTTGTTCACAGTAAATCACCTGAAACATGTTTTAAAAAGATTTTATCAGCGGGAAATACTGGCGAGTGCATTCCATTTTAAAAAGACTCATTGCTATAATTCACAGTATTAAGAGCGATTACAGTTGCCCCTATCTTATAATTATCTGGTCCAGTTCTCACTCGACCGGATCTGTGACTGTGGTCATATCACTATTGGGTCCGTTCACCCAAAAGTGACGTGTATCATGAATTAGGCGCGCCCACCTAAAATTGATACTACAGCAGTAATGTATACAAAACCTCACTTGCTGTCAGTAATTTAAGATTTGCAAAGACTTAATCACTGTAAAATATAACTGAAAATAATTTGAGGTGTTGTAAAATAGTTTGGTAAAAAGAGAATGACTCACATTGCAGATTTAAACGATCACAGGTAGCCTACTGATTAAGCCGGTAAACCTAGTTAAATAAAATGCAAACAAAACTAGGTCAGTAACTTAATTCAACCTTTACGATAATTTCACGAGATTGAAACCCTCATGACGAATGACAAAGTATAGCCCAGTGTGGGCAACACTTAAACATCCAGCGGATTGGTTTTAATCGATCAGACATTGTATCGTAGCAGTGATCGAGTTATTACCCTGTTATCGCAGCAGAGGTTCGGAATTATGATTGTTTTTTAAAGAAACAACGTATAACTACACGTACAAAACGAATTTTCATGTCGAAACAAGCAAACAGTTCAAGTCCCAAGCCCCTGGCTTTATACCCAGTTTTTCACTCGCCCGCGTGTCGCGCAGGGATCCACCTCCCCTGGCGCGTATCGCGGGGAAGACCCAATTAGGCTAGGGTAGCCTTGTGTCAAGCATAGCCCTGGTGAGTCAACATAATTCGAATTTACGTTTTTTGTAACCGTTTTGAATGGATAAACATAATTAGATGATACCCCCTTGAGTTTTATGGGGCTTGTTGCTGGTTTCGGGCGTTTTTCAAATTTAGGGTCGTCCTGTACCACTTGGGTTGTCACGACCCCCGACCCACCCTGGACGGAATCGGGAGCTGCGAACAGCCCAGTGGTACCGGTGATTATTTTGAAAACGTTGCAGCGGAAATTTCATCAGGACCGTGAGTTAGAAAAAATATCAGAGTTTAGAAAACACTGGATTTTATTTATTAAATAGATGGAATAATCCATGTTTTACAAAGGTAGCTTTAATAAGGATAAATTTAATTACATAAAACAATATTTCTTAATTTGTTTTAATTAATAAAATAAGCCACTTCTTGATGCCTTTCAGTGCCGTATCCATCTCTTACTCCAATCTACTGTAATTACCTGAAACGCGTTTTAAAAAGGTTTTGCCAGCAGGAAATACTGGTGAGTTCATTCATTTTGCTTAAAACATATTTGTTATAATTTACAGCATTAAGAGTTTTTATATTTGCTTCTTAAAGATTGGCAAAGACTTAATCACTGCAAATTATAACTAGAAACCAGTGTTATAAATTACAGCATAAGAGCGATTACAATGGCTTCTATCTTATTTTTATCCGGCGCTCTGTCACAATGGTGACAAGTCACAATGGTGACGATGGTCATACCACTATTAGATCAATGAACCTAAATAGTGATGATTATCCCTAGTAGGTCAATGAACCTAACTGGGAGAAAATTAGTAATGTGCACAATACCCCACTAGCCAGTAATTCAAGATATCCACGACTTAGTCCCTGTAATTATAACCTTGAAAATAATTTGAGGTATTGTAAAATAGTTGATAAAAAGAGAATGACTCACTTATAATCATGCAGATTCATACGGCCAAAGTTTAGTCTACAGATAATCCTTGATATATTGCAGATTTATACAGGCAGAGCTTAGCCTATTGATTTAGCCTTGTAACCTAGTGCACACGAACTAGGTAGGTAACTTAATACAGCAATTACGATAACTCACGAGATCAACCCTCACAACGAATGACAAAGTGCTATGCTTAAACATCCATCGAATTAACGATTAATGACAAAGCATCACCCTAATGTGGGCAGCACTTAAACATCCATTGAGTACATTGATCGATCGGACAATGAATCGTAATAGCGATCGAGTTATTACCCTGTATCGTAGCAGCACCCCTATACTAATTAGTGATTCGTGTGTGTTTTTAGAGTATTTGGACGATATCTCAGCGTATATTTCGAGTTTGATCGTCGTTTAATCGCCAGAAATCAAGTCCCAATGTTCTGATATTTATACCCGATTTTGACATCGCTTACGGACCGTAAGACTCAACCCTTACGGTCCGTAAGGGTCATAATTTCGCTATAGAGTGGCCACGTGTGGGAGTAGGCCTGCTGAGTCGACGAAACGAGAAAATTCAATTCAGACAACGAGATATATGGATAATCGTCGAATAGGGAATACCCCCCTGAGTTTTAGGGGCCCTGATCCTGATTCCGATTATTCTGAAATTTGTAGGGTTTGCGTAGAATCACTTGGGTGTCTCAATTAGGGTTTCCTATTGGATAAAATAATAAAATAAATAGGACTTTTAATGAGGGTTGTTACATGGGTGTTTTAATTAGGGTTTCTTAATGTGCCTTTTTAGAATAGGAAATAACAAATTTTGCAAGAGTTGTTACAAATACATTACGAGATTCTTTGAGAATTAGAAAAGGAGAAGATCTGTAGGCCCTATTGTTAGATCTGTGACTCCATGGAAGATGTGATTAAGGTAAGTGTGCCGTATCATGTGTCATGTATCATAAAACGGAACATAATCCCATATTGTCTAGAGAAGCGCTTTTATCATGTGTGATCCAGAGGTCGGTCTCGGGTGAGTTGTGGTTGATTTATAGGAGGAGGTTATGAAACGAATATATGTTTATGCGAATTTAAAGGACAATACTGACAGGGGTGCTGGTCTTTTCTCCCACTATGCAAACTTGAAAAATCTCACCATAACAAATTGTAGACTGGTGGGCTTGAATGGTTTTAATATATTTCATCCTGGACTATCTAGAAAAGGAGAAAATACGGAACGACAAGGGTGCTGGTCTTTTCTCCCACGTATTTTATGAAATGAATTGTCACGTGTGATTGGCACGTATGATTATCAAATGACAACTTGAGGGGTCTAGTCCTAGCTAGTTTCTCCCACGTGATACGCATCTAATATGACACATGATAAAAGCGCTTCTTTAGACAATCTGGAATTATGTTCCACAAATTGGAACCACATATTCGTGTGTAAAAGCTTGGAAAGATGACCGAATAGAGATTTATATACACCCTTGGTATTTTTTTACCACATGACACATGATAAAAACGCTTCTCTAGACAATCTGGGATTATGTTCCGCAATTTGGGAACCACATTGTAGACTGGTGGGCTTGAATGGTTTTAATAATACTTGAAAATGGAAATGATCGTGTCAAGATCTTTATCTATCATGTCATCGACCAACTGCTCGAAATCCCTTTCATTTCTCGGGTTCGCATTCGACACAACACAACACAACAAAAAATAAACTTCAAAAAAACAATGGCCTGATACACATCGTATAGGCCTATACGATGCGTATCAAGCCCGCCGCCAGACATAACCTGCACCTGTCAGTCTGCCATGTCTTTTACTTTATTTCAATACACATCGTATAGGCCTATACGATGCATATTAAATTGAAAAAGTGTGCGGATAAAAGGGGGGGTGTGCCATTAGAAAATCACATATCATATATGTAATAATAATAATAAGCCTTATGAGTTATCATACAAAAATTGAATAAATTAAATATACTCAATAATGGAACTTAATCGAACAAGTATAATCAACATGCCTTTAGCCTATCTTGGGTGTATGTATGGTGCCTCTCCTTAAGAGGTTGATGATTCAAGTCGTGTTTGAGAGATTGATGTAGTGTAGGTAGGTGTGTATGTTTGGTGCTCTATGAAAAATTAAACAAGTATAAGATTATTCATAATTGGTACAAGTGTAGGGGAATCATAAGTTTTGTGCATGCACAAGAGAACAATGTAACATGCTAAATGTTTGAAGATCGTATATACTCGAGAACATTTTTAAACATGTGTGTTCTTAGTCACTCTTACATATCATTCGGGAGTACAACAATGATTAACTAAAGGTGTGTGCAATAGACTTTTGCACTTTTCAGTACCCCGGTAGTAAGGATTATGGACTACTCTTCTAATGAGTCCATGACATGATGAAACTAGTGATCCATGATTGGTCATCCTAGATCCATATGTTAGGCGATATCATGACTATTAGGATAAGATTACTTGTGACTTATGTAACCCAACTGTTAATCAAACCCGTAAAACACCACTTCAACTGTTGTTGACTGTCGTCTATATCTGAACTTCTGTTGACGACTGCTTTTGTTAATCCTTGAACCTGTTTTGGGGTGCACTCATGATTGAATTCGACTTTGCTACTGATTTGATTGGTTGTAATGGTTAGCAGCTGACGTGCTGTTGATTCTCGATGAATAATGATGGGTTGCTATTGATTTTTGATTATACCAAATTAATATCTTTCTTTTTCTCTAACTCACACAAACATAAATAAGAAAAATAGTTCACAACTTTAGCCTTAAGCTTGGGTTGTAGTTATTGTATTGGGAAAGAGAGACAAGATTTACGTGCTTTGTTCTAAACTGACTCATATTCATGGTTCGTACTAGACGGGTTAAAATTATATCTAAGGTGGTGAGAAAACAATTATATAATAGGTATATAGGCCAAGGGATTAGCCGATTAGGGCATCCAAATTACAATCTACCAACATAACTAGACTTAGGATCACTACCTTTAAGACCGACTGAAAATCAACCTCCACACTTAACACCATTGATGTCACACGAAGCTCATATCACGAATCCATGACACTTACCTCATGTTAAGACAACAAGTTCCTATATATGTGATCTCTTATCATTTAGTAATCACTACTTGAAGTAGCTAATTTTGATTTTGGTACGTTAGTTCTTAGTTTGTATTTGGTACAAGAAAATTAAAATAATTATTAAATAACATTAGACACTTTTTTCCAAACTAGTGTTGGTGGAAAAAGTATTTACCATTTTGGTGTTCCTTGAAAACTATTTACCTAAATGGTGTTTTTAATTTGTTTTGCATTTACCTTTTCTTTTATTCACATACTAGACTTTTTTTCTTTTTTTTTATTTACTCAGCCATTTTTCTTATTCTTTTTTAGGTTTAGAATTTCAGGTATTTTTATTGATCAATTGATTGTAGTGTTTTTAACAACTCCATATAATTCTTTCCATTTTCAGTCAACTTATGTGAAAATTCGACTATACAAATCATCCCAAATGATTTCACAATGAAATAAAAAAATAATCAAACATTAAAACCCGACTCACCACCGGTCTCCATATCAAATAAAAACAAAAAGAAAGGTCAAATAAAGTCAAGTCGCTGCCAATCTCAGTGTCAAATAAAAGCGAGTCAATTCCGGTCTTTATATCAAATACAATAAAAATTTTAATCTGATTCATATTAAAAACACGTTTGTTAAGCGAGAACAACCATTTTTATCTAGTTTTGAATCCTCTGAAATACTACATTAAAATGGGTTCATTAGGTAAAAGAAACCCATTTTTTAAACAAAAAAGATATGATATTTGTTCTTCTTTGTGTTCCATCATAAAAATTATAAGAACACAAACAAAGTCAACTCTAATGTTATGTAGTCATTCTGTTCCGTATTACAGATTAATGTTAAAAATTCTAATCTTTCTGTTCGATCAAAAAAATCAAAATGATGAATTCATAAACCAAGTCCACGAAGTCAACATTTAAACTATGTAGTCCTTCTTTTCCATATTAAAAGCCGATTTAGAGTTTTCAATCTTTCAGTTTTGTTAGATTGAGTCAAATATAAAAAATAATTTGATTAAGGGCATGTTTGGGATTCCTTTTCAAAAGGACTTTTGAAGCTTAAAAGGACTTATTAACTTCTTAAAAGTTAAAAGGAATGCCAAACATCCATCTAAGAAGGACTTTTGGAGCTTAAAGGAATCCCAAACACACTTTGAAAAGGCCTTTTATGCTTAATTTTGTCTTCAAAAAGGAGAAGTGAATAAGTAAGAATTTCTTACTTTTATTCCTTCTCAAAAGGACTTTTGAGGAAAAAGGAAACCCAAACACCCCCTAAGTATTCAACTCAATGTCGGGGTCCATTTTTTTAATTTTTAACACATAAAAAGTAAACACAATATGAAATAAAGGGAAAACACCACTTTGGTAAATAGTTTTCAAATAACACTAAAATTGTAAATAGTTTTTCCACCAACACTAGTTTGGGAAAAAACTCTAGATTTTGGTTCCTTGTTAATCTTTCAAATATTCAATGCACCCCATGATGGAGACCACAACCTTTAAGTTTATGCCAAGTGTCATTGGCAATATATCCCGATGGGAACGCCGTCGACCATTGACCATGGTAACGTCTTGGGTCAATTCTAGCTCTTAGTGACTATGAATTTGTTTTTATTTTTATATTTATTTTTTATTTTATACATATATATTGAAACTTTACTGTTAGCTTTAACTATATTTTGATACAAATTTAAATTTAAACATGCTATGTCTTAGAGTGATAAACATGAATCCTTTGTTCTTTTTGATACCATTTTTTTAACTATTTAAGAAACGTTGGTTTACTATTGAACAAAATTACACCCAAAACTTACAAAATCTTTAATGAAATAGAAACGAAAAGTTGGAAGGAAAAAAAAAAATTCAACTAAAATAACACCCGGAGTTTTATTATCTACTATAGCATCACTCGATTTATTTGTAACATGTGTTTTATCTCTCGTATTGGCCGTGGGACCGGTCGGTGAGAAGCGTCTGGTGTTGGCGTACATCAATTTTTTAACTCCTCTATTATCTCTGCCATTGGTAGCCACGTTTCTTCCAGCGACATCACGGCGATGGGCGTCGGAGATCACAGAGCAATGACATGGCGCAGACTAATTGGCTACACGTCACTGTCCTTTGTACTGTTTGTCTTCTGCACGATTGATCATCTTGGGGATCGTCTGAGACAGAGCCTGGCGCATGCTGATTGACTGCAGACTATTGCCTCTTGTACTGGTTGTTCTTTATATGAGCAGCGGGAGTAGCCGGCAATGAAACTTTGAAACCAACTGAGTGTTTTTATGTTTAATTGTGAGTATCGTCATGCGCGTGCATGGGATATGGCTCGCCGCGTACGACATTTGGGACACTTTCATATTGGGTCACAATGTTAGGTCTCGTGTAACATTAATGGCGACATAAAGTCACAATATTTATTAGGATTACTATATGCTTTTGAACTAGTTTGATTTTTTTTGTGTGGACAATTGAATTGAGATGTATTTGTAGATTTAGTCATTTAGTTGTTGTCTTGTTACCCTTTTGTGTTGTTATAAAATTTTGTTCTAATTATAATAAAAAGAATACAAATGTTTCAATGGATTGTTCAAGATTTTGATGTCGGATTACTCGTTTTCTCATATTATGGTTTGATTTTATTTTACCCACTAGCATGGTGGGTGAGGTCACCACAGATGTAGCTTAATTAAGTTTTCCTTTATAAGTTTTCTGGATTTTGAAAGCTAAAAAATCAAAAATTAAAAAAAAAAAAAACAACAAAGAGAAATAGAGAATTAATAGGTGAAGAAAACCAAATGTATTTTTTAATTTCACAATGGACGAAAAAATATAATCAAATAATGAAATGAAGATCCTTTTCGGTAAGAGAATTGGTGTAATTTCTTATATTTTATTTATTGATAATAAATAATTCTATAGAGACAATTCCACTTGTAAATTACCCTGTTTTCGTCCCAGAGAGGAGTCATAGACATGCAGGGGCGCAGTTTTGTAGGGGCTGGGGGCGTCTAATCCGCTGAACTTTTTGCTCAGTAGTCTTTGATATGTAGTTTTCGTATAAATTCTTTTAGGTATATATGTTTTCGACCCCCAGTTTTATAGTTTTTTTAGATATATACGTTTTCGACCCCTAGTCAAAAATCTCAACCTTCACTGCTGTAGACATGACATATTTTAAAAATATGATAGGTTTTTTTAGTTTCATAACCTTAAAGAAAAGATTCATGTATGTATCACAACGACATCATTATTTAGTAATTTGATTTTTACATTGAATTTAACTTTTTATTATTTTTTTGTTTTAGAATATATTATTTAACTTCGAGTTACTAGATTAAGTATAGCATTCGAACTTAATATTTAGATTTAATAATTCAAATTGATATTTACATGTAAAATTTAGTTTTAAACAAAAAACATATTCATTAAATACTAAACTCAAAAAAATTAAAATTAGTATTCATTGAATCTCTAATATTTTAGTTTATAATGATATGAGGTTATATTCTTGTGTATTATACGGGTTGAGAAATGTAATGTTAAATAATTAGTAATAAAATCAATGAGGTAGTGGTGGAGCGGTTGAGAAAAAAATTGATGTTCCTTATGACCCAGGTTCGATTCTCACTCTTCTCATTATTTTTTGCGGCATCCAGGTGAAGATTGAATACTGGTGGTGCCGGTTCGACTTGAATGAGAGGCGAGGTTTTTACCTATTATTCCACTGTCGTGTCTTCGGACGGGTAGAGGTCGGGTTTCCGCGCATCTGGGGATAGGCAAGGGGCTGGCGGCGGTCGAGCAGTCGACCCTGGCCACAGCGCCCGATGTCACGGTGGTTGGCACGTCGTTCCTTGCCGTTCAAAAAAAATATAATCAGTAATAAAAAAGTTATGTTTTAAAAAAACATATGCACTGTCCGGTTAAATAAACCCGTGTATTATACTAATAGAATAGAATAAAATAAAATGTAATTTGTTGACTTGTACAGTTGTCAAAATATGTTTAAAAAAGTTACCGCTAACGTGACAGTTATAAATTTTGTTATTTAATTTTTAAAATATTGTTTTTTTTTTCAATTGCACATTAACTTTAATTTTTAAATACCATCTATTTCATATTATTTAATATATTTTATTTTACCATCCAACCACATTTAATATTGAAAAATATTTAGAAATCACTAACAAAAACAGTTACAAAATTATTTATAATTTTTTAATATTTTAACCAACATAATTTTGAACTTGGTGAAACTTTTAAATAAAATATATAGGTTTATTTAATAAACTAATAATTAAATAAAGCGGTGAAGGTTCACCGATCGGTAACCCCGCCACCTATGGAGGTTACCGATCGGTGAGGAACTAGAAGCGGTGAAGGTTCACTGATGCGGGGAAGGCAATTTGTCAGGAGAAGCCGCCTATTTTCATTTATTATATTTTTCTAATAAAAATAATAGTTTACCTAATTCAAGATAGGTAATCACCGTCAACGTTTTTGAGCATTAGGTAAACAAAATAGGTAAATTGACGTGACACTGTTTGATTGGGTGAATGGGGAGTTTACCTATTCAAAATATTTAACCACTCCCTTCACCCTAAGGGTGGAAGGTGTGCTCCCCAAATGAGGAGTGGTAAATACTTTCACTAGTCACTACCCAATAATCTCATGTCATGTCAACTTCAACATTCACTCCTCATTTTACGGTCAATCACTAGGGGTGCTCAAACAGATGGAGAGTTATAAACAATTTTTTTTAAATGTGTGATTGGTTGAAAAGGGTTGGAGCCCACCATTAACCTCCTCTCTCTCCTCTCTCTCTTCTCTTCCCACATCGGTGAATACTCACGCAGTAACCACTCACCGCTCACCGATTTGAGGGTGGCGGCCCCTCACCGTCCGGCAAACATCACTCACCGAAGAAGTCACTGATGGTGCCCTTCCACTCTAATCCTATCATCCAAACATATTTGATTGGTTTTAGATCCAAAGAATTAAAACTTGCAATACTTTATTTAAAATTCTTGAGAACTTTACGTTCTAAAATTACAAATTCATGAACCCAACTGCCCTAACTTAAAAATTATATATTTAGCGATAAGCAACTCACTAAAAAAGCCAAAGAACATGACGAAGATGATGATGCTAAAGATGATGATCATGATGATGATAGCATTGCATTGGAGTCCACCTTGCTCGATGATAAAATTACAACCACCATATATAATATCCACTAGAACACATGCATAGCCATACTCCTATTGAAATCATGTGATCGATTTATTATATGGTTATAATATACATAACATGAATCATGAGATTCTTAATATACAAGTCAAGTTGAGCTTATATGATTTTTTAAATTCAACAAGTTATTAAGTTATTTAGTTGTTCACAAGCGGAAACAAAATAGAAACATAATTTAATCCTTTTACTTGTTGTTTCTCAATGTAAAATAATGTTCTATTCAATAGAAACCGGTACCTTCAACAAGAGGTCTGAATCATTAAGTGCTAAACCAGTACGAGGTTTGAATTATTAAGAATTAGTATAATGCTTAACCATTCAGAGGCAAATGTCTGACCAATTTAGATAAGAAGTCTTAACCATTCAGACTCAGTACAATGTTTAATCATTCAGACATCTGCTCGCGAAACAAACAATATGAACCATTAAGTGATAACCAGGAAGAGATCCGAACCATTAAAAGTTGAAACAAACAACCTATGTTAAGTAGAGGACAAAAGTAACTCAAAGGTTTTATGACCATCCAGTGGCGGATCTAGAAAATCTTTTATAGGGGCACATTTCATATAAAAAGAGGTAACAAAATCGCAAAAACGGCAAAATTTTCCAAAATTTACACTACCGTCGAAGCGTCAATGTGACCATCACCCCAACATACTAGGTCCGCCCTGTGACCATCACTCGAGAGCCCATTAAGAGATGAAAAAAAAAGTTTATGTTAAGTAGAGGACAAAGGTAACTCCAAGAATGACCATCACTCGAGCAAGTGGTTGGTTTCGGTTAAAATTTTTTACTTTCACAAACAAAGTAGACAGTGAAGTTGGTTATTTATTGTATACATAGAAAATAGATAGGTTAAAACTTAAAAGTGCTAAACAAATAAAATTAGATTGGATCAAACTGAATTGACCTGTCAATAGCTCAATATTGTTTTATGTATTTTTGCTAACATGATTAAAGATTGGTGCTCTTACTTCAAGTTTAGTACCATTTTGTAAGATTATAGGCATTTAGTTATTTGGCGTTGGTGTTTCTCTTTGAGTCTAGGGTATCTCTTAGGAGACTTAGGTGGTTTTTGTTTTTTCTAAAAAAGACCTGCGCAGACTATTCTGTTTGCGCCGCACAGACCACACGTAGACATTATCATCTACAAACTGTTTGTTTTTCCGAATACGTTTCATTAAAAAACGTCTGCACAAACTCTTCTTGGTGCAGACTTGGCCCAACCACTTCTAAGATCTTCTAAGGTCTGCAGAGGGTTAAACATTACCACCGTCCACCACCATTGTCCACCACCCATCACCACCACCGCCGTCCATCACCACCACCACCACTGTCCACCACCACCACCGTCCTTACACCACCATCAGTTTATTTTTGAGGTTTGCATACATTAAAAAACAAACAGCTTTCTTTTTGCAAACTATAGAAGTTTGATCCATCTCTTCTTCTACAGATGTCTGCAGATGTGATTCGCAGATTGTAGACATTTAACCTCTTAAAAAACAAACAACACCTTAATGCATTGTATTGTAAATGTTTTGTTTATCAATAGAATTTTACCAACGTGTTGTCCCTTAAAAATATATTGTTACTATTAATTTATAAGTTTGTGTTTTGCATTTTTGGTGCAAAACAACCTTAAATCTTAGGAAGAACAATGTATGCGAAAATACTTCGTAAATGTTTGTTAACAAAATTATAACGTAAACAATGACAAATTGTCTTTTATTGTATTTATTATTGGTAATTTCTTTGTTGTTATAAACAATAACTTGAAAAATATCTAAAATGTATTTTTTTAAACTATTCATTTTTCTAAGACATGCCTCCAATCTAAAAAGATAAATAATAACTTGGAATTTTTTTAAGAAGTATTTTTTTTAAGTGTTCATTTTTCTAAAACATGCCTCCAATCTAATTCTAGGTAGTGTTTAGTATGCATAAATGATTGACAAAATGGAATAGACCATGTAATGGAATAAAAGAAATGAATGCTTGGTTAGTCAATAGAATAGAATCACAACAATTACACAAGAAATCACATTCTCTTTAAACACCTTAAATTCATTTCATCCATCCTCATATTTTTTTTCTCATTTCATTCCCTCTTTCACCCTCTATTATCACCACCACCACCACTGTTGCCGTCTCCGCCACCACCACCACCACCACTTGCTGCAACCAAACAGCGCCACTCATCGTGGCACATCGCCGCCGACACCCGCTACCATTAAATTAAAGAAAGATAGGAAGAAGATGAGAATGGGGAACTTACGATGAAGCTTCTACTTCCATTGTCAAGATATTTTTTTTTAATTTTTTTTTTATCATAGTTGTATCAACTACTCGAGAAAACTCATATATTCTCTAATTAGGTAGGCGCAAGCTACTCGTTCAATTAGATTATATGTCATAGTGATTGTAGGTTTCTAAATCATGACAATTTTACTTTCGAATTAGAAGTTATTCGTAGGTATAAAATCTTAGTCGGATAATTGAGAAAGTTTAACAAGAACGTAATTACGTGTGAAAAAAAAAATTGACAAAACGTTTGCAAACAAACCAAAGACTTCCCATTTATAGACAAGGACCATCATAATGGTTAAGTTAAAACTACACAACTCTTCTTGAAATAGTGTAAACAAGAACTCAGTTACTACTGAGTGTAGTTGAAGCTGTCATTGATACACACTTGTTGCTAATATCCCAACTAATTGTCTCACTTGCCACTAACAAACGAAGTTAATGATGATCTTAGCTCTATTGTTGATGATTTATTACTACTAATAACCAGTTACCAATGATTAACAATCATGCAATTCAAACCTTCCATATTGTATTGATGTTTAGATTGTATTCTTTTTTATCTTAATCAAATACAATTATACTAAAATATTAGTATTCATTGAATCTCTATTATTTTAGTTTATAATGATATGAGGTTATATTCTTGTGTATTATACGGGTTGAGAAATGTAATGTTAAATAATTAGTAATAAAATCAATAAGGTAGTGATGGAGCGGTTGAGAAAAAAATTGATGTTCCTTATGACCCAGGTTCGATTCTCACTCTTCTCATTATTTTTTGCGGCATCCAGGTGAAGATCGAATACGGGTGGTGCCGGCTCGACTTGAATGAGAGGCGAGGTTTTTACCTATTATTCCACTGTCGTGTCTTCGGGCGGGTAGAGGTCGGGTTTCCGCGCATCTGGGGATAGGCAAGGGGCGTGGCGGCGGTCAAGCAGTCGACCCTGGCCACAGCGCCCGATGTCACGGTGGTTGGCACGTCGTTCCTTACCGTTCAAAAAAAATATAATCAGTAATAAAAAAGTTATGATTTAAAAAAACATATGCACTGTCCGGTTAATAAACCCGTGTATTATACTAATAGAATAAAATAAAATGTAATTTGCTGACATGTACAGTTGTCAAAATATGTTTTAAAAAGTTACCGCTAACGTGACAGTTATAAATTTTGTTATTTAATTTTTAAAATATTGTTTTTTTTCAATTGCACATTAACTTTAATTTTTAAATACCATCTATTTCATATTATTTAATATATTTTATTTTACCATCCAACCACATTTAATATTGAAAAATATTTAGAAATCACTAACAAAAACAGTTACAAAATTATTTATAATTTTTTTAATATTTTAACCAACATAATTTTGAACTTGATGAAACTTTTAAATAAAATATATAGGTTTATTTAATAAACTAATAATTAAATAAAGCGGTGAAGGTTCACCGACCGGTAACCCCGCCACCGATGGAGGTTACCGATCGGTGAGGAACTAGAAGCGGTGAAGGTTCACTGATGCGGGGAAGGCAATTTGTCAGGAGAAGCCACCTATTTTCATTTATTATGTTTTTCTAATAAAAATAATAGTTTACATAATCCAAGATATGTAAAACACCGCCAACGCTTTTGAGTATTAGGTAAACAAAATAGATAAATTGACATGACACTGTTTGATTGGGTGAATGGGGAGTTTACCTATTCAAAATAGGTAACCACTCCATTCACTCTAAGGGTGGAAGGTGTGCTCCCCAGACGGGGAGTTTACCTATTCAAAATAGGTAACCACTCCATTCACTCTAAGGGTGGAAGGCGTGCTCCCCAGATGGGGAGTGGTAAATTCTTTCACTAACCAATAATCTCATGCCATATCAACTTTCTTATTCACTCCTCATTTTGCATTCAATCACATAGGGGTGCTCAAACAGATGGAGAGTGATAAACAATTTTTTTTAAGGGCATGTTTGGCTAAGCTTTTCAAACTAACTTATTGGCTTAATCAAAAAGCCAATAAGTCATTTTAGTGTTTGGCAAATGCAAAAGTGCTTTTTAAAATGACTTTTTGAGATGAAGGAAAATGAATTTTTAAGAAGTTAGTATATTGTGACTTCTTGGCTAGCTTATAACTTTTCAAACTTTAAATTACCAATATATCCCTTATTTACCCCCTTATATCTAAAAGAATGCCCATTTTAGTCATTTTACATCAATAAGCTAAGCCAAACACTTTTTAAAAAACAACTTATTGACTTATTGGTTTTTCCCACCCTATAAAGCTAATCCAAACACTTTTTTTAAAAATTCATTTTCAAAAAGTCATTTTCCCAAAAGTCCTTTTTAACTCTAATAAGCTTAGCCAAACATGCCCTAAATGTGCGATTAGTTGAAAGGGGTTGGAGCCCACCATTAACCTCCTATCTCTCCTCTCTCTCTCTCTTCTCTTCCCACATCGGTGAATACTCACGCAATAACCACTCACCGCTCACCGATTTGAGGGTGGTAGCCCCTCACCGTGCGGCAAACATCACTCACCGAAGGGGTAACCGAAGGTGCTCTTTCACCCTAATCCTGTCATCCAAACATATTTGATTGGTTTTAGATCCAAAGAATTAAAACTTGCAATACTTTATTTAAAATTCTTGAGAACTTTACGTTCTAAAATTACAAATTCATGAACCCATCGGCCCTAACTTAAAAAATTATTTAGCGATAAGCAACTCACTAAAAAAGCCATAGAACATGACGAAGATGATGATGCTAAAGATGATGATCATGATGATGATAGCATTGCATTGGAGCCCACCTTGCTCGATGATAAAATTACAACCACCATATATAATATCCACTAGAACACTTGCATAGCCATACTCCTATTGAAATCATGTGATCGATTTATTATATGGTTATAATATACATAACATGAATCATGAGGTTCTTAATATACAAGTCAAGTTGAGCGTATATGATTTTATAAATTCAACAAGTTATTAAGTTATTTAGGTGTTCACAAGCGGAAACAAAACAGAAACAAGTTATTAGAGGCCCAAATATACTATGGAAGTAAGTCCATGCTACTTCAGGAAATACTTCCATTATTCTAGCAAATCTCGAGGTCGAGATTTCTTATAAGGGGGTGAGGATGTAACACCTCGTAAAATCACGTCCAATGAAGTATTAACACATGTAATAAACCCTAATGAAGTCAAACATTGAATTCAATGGACTAATTTTTCGAAAAATCAAAAACTTTGATTATGAAAGAACTGGAAGTATTATCATACCAAAAATAAGTTTCTAATTAACCTTTTATGGTTTTATATTCACAAATGAGCCACTTTTTAATCAAGTGTAGCCGTTTATGTAAATAATTGAAAGTTTGCACAGAAAAGGGTTAAAAGCGTCAACATGTAAATTCTTACCTCTGAGTGACCTTTTAACAAACCGAGAGCCTCATGATATTTGATTATACTCTCGGGAATGCCAATCATTGACAATCCAAGGCTTTTATGCCTAAAAGAGAAGTTACGCGCAACTTTGCAAGTATAAGGGACTAGAAGTGTCAATATGTTTAATTATACCTCTGAATGACCTTTTATCGAGCCCGAAGCATTCTGATGTTTAATAATACTTTCAAGAATGCCTAATATAGATTATATGAGGCTTCAATGATATTAAATGATGAGTTACGCAAGTTTGCGCGTTAGAAGGACCTAAAGCGTCAAACTGCTAAAGTATACCGATTCGTATGTTATCGGACCTTCCGGAATATGACCATGAGTTATACATACCTTAACTATCCTTCTCATAGCTTAGATATAGGCTTTGAGGTGTTTAGTGCGCAAAAATAAACTTTTAAGTCATGCAGGGACTAAAAGTGTCAAAAAGCGCACAAGTTTTCGTTTACGCGCATATCTCACATTCTGAATATCCCCGGACACCCAAAAATTTATGTAAACACTAAAATATGTTATTTTAGTGTTTGGCTTGATAAAATTCCATTCGTCGCGTCAATTGGTTCGTTTTTCGAGTTCGTCCGTCTTTCGTCGTAATTAACCGAACAACGTGACCGTACGACCAAACGAACCGACATCCGGCATATTTTTGAGCATTTTTCATGTTCCCCATACTTAGGCATCATTGTAGAGCCTTAAAAATGGTTTAACGGGCCTTGGATCTGCCGGAAATGACATTTAAAGGTGCAGGGGTCAAAGCTGCCAACAATTGAAAGTTGCTGATTGCTGGCCAAGGCCTTGCGCACCTCAACACTGTGGTTGTTGCGGTGAGCAAGCAACCACCAGATGCAGCAACTCGTTTTCTGTTGCCTGTTCAGCCTTTCAAACGACATGTATTGCCTTTTTTCACTTCATGGGCGACCCCTAACTGACTCCTAGGCTCTAGGGACATGTGTTGATGATTCATGGTCCATAATAGCTTGAGTTGTCAACAATCTATGGATCAAAAATCACTATAAAAGGCCATTGTTTGCAAACATTTTTGATCATCCATCCCATCTGCAATTGTGGGACTTTCTGGAGCTCAAGAGCAGACACCAAGCATCCCTATTCGTGATTAGGACTTTGGTAAGCACCCTTGACCTTCCTTGATTAAGTTTTGCTTAGTTATTAGCCTAAAAGTCAAACCGTTGTAATTAACGGTTGACTTAACGATTAATCACTAATGGTTCAGTGATTAGTCAAATTGAAATTAGTTATAAGTTGGTAATTATGTGGGTAATAAACCCTTAAAAGGGTTCCCCCTGATTCCCACTCTAACTAACTAGGTCTAATGTCGGGTCAAACTTGTTATTAAAAAGTCAACAGGATGCTAAATTTCAAGTTAATACATAATTAGCAATGTAGGACACATACAACCTGTTTGATCATTAATATAACTTGGTAATTAGTGTAAGAACATGTCTAAACATGTTCCACCCGAAAATTTTATGTTTAGACCCGGTTCGGAACCGAAAGTCGCAAAGCTTTGACTTTTTCTTTGACTTCAGTTCTGACCCGTTTTGGTATGATTTAGAAATACCTAAGAGCTTCATTTGGACCAGGTTACATGCTAGTATAACCCTCTGTGATTATACACCATGGTTCATTAGTTAACCGATTAATACGCATGATTCCGTTAATTGCTCATATGTTGACCATTATGCCCTTTTCACCTTAAAACGTGATTTTTGTAAATGTAAAAGAGTAGAAACTTTAATTACTGATATTTAAACTTGCATCCAAAGTTTGACATCAGTTTGAGGTGTAGACTAAGAGTTATGCTCGTTAGCGTGAAATGAAAGCTTTATGTTAATTAAACGGCGTAATTAGCGTATAGCCTAGTTAAGCCTACTTTTTGATATCAAACTTATTACCCACTGATGTAATATATTATTTTGGGATTTTAAAGATTTTTAATTAATTTTAGGCTGGGCATAACTAATAGTCGTAGGCTTATTCCGGTAATTGTCGGTTTTGCCCTTACGGGCCATAAAATGAGTTTTACATATCTAATTAACTCCAAACCTTTTGCTACTGATCACATATGATAAATAAATTATTTAAGCCTTCTGGAATAATAAAAATATCAGCTTTATGTATCGAACCCGGAAAAGGCTTCTAATCGCCTTTTAAGCGTTTTTAACGCATAGTATGTGCTATAACTATATTAAACATACAAGGGTTGATACCTACTGATATTTGAGGAAAATTATAATATTTTAACAGTAAGCAAAGGTTGTTAAACTCAGACTTCAGTATTGAGCTTTTCGTCTTATGTGAAATTACCAAAATACCCCTACGGGGCATAGTTTGGTTATAATTGATAAATTTCACATATATAATTTACCCTACTGTTATAACTTAGTAAAATAAGTATTTTTGCTGATTATATCAGACCTGTAACTCAGGTTAATACTTAGACTCTTTTATAACCTTGAAAATGACCAAACTACCCCTACGAGGCATAGTTTGTGTTTAAACTCGTTTCGGGCATAATAAAAGACATCCCACTGATGTCACAACATATTTGAAGCATATTAACTTAGGAAACCTGTATATGGCTCTCATCAATACCCGTTACGCCTATTACGCGTTCGGTTCGGTTTATGTAACTAGTTTACATAAATTAGCCTAAACGGGCCAAACCTTATCGGTTTTATCTCAAAATCCAGAATGTGTATGAAATACCCATATAAGGAAAGTCTCCGAACTTTTCGGGTCCAAATCACCTTCTATTCCTGTAACACCCCGTGTTTTCACGAGCGAAAGTCAAAGTCAAGGTCAAAGTCTACGACCGATTTCGCGCGACTTGACTCGTAGAAATGTTTTTATTTTATTTATATTAAGTGGAGTAAGTGTCGTTCATTGCAATAATCGAATCATGCTAACCGTATTTCAATCGACCTACGACTGTGAATGATAGGAAGTAACAATGCGATAAAGTTAATCGAGCTGTGCTAATCGAATCGACATCAAATCGTAACTCCAGTCATGTATTTTACTTGTCATTTATACGTGTGTGTGTGCCTTACGTGTTACCTGTGCATGTTTATTTATGTTTTGTGGTAATAATCAAGCGAACTCAATCGAACTCGAAGTCTAACTCGAATGTAAACGAACCCGAACCCGAATTTCGAGTCGAACCATATAAGAAGTAGTTGGGACTGAAAGTAATTTGACTAGGAAACCCTATCGAATCGATCGCAATCGAAGCTGAAGCGTCATCGCACCGAACACACCAAATCAGGTGACATCCGCACGGATGGCCAATCCGCACGGATTGCCAATCCGCACGGATGACCAATCCGCACGGATTGCCTATCCGGGTTACCTGCCATCCGCACGGCTCACCCTTTCCCCTTTTAGCATCCTATAAATATACGGGTCACTCTCCAACCTTTCCACTTTTGGCAAGTCACGTCCGAACCGCACGCATTCTTCACCTTTTCTCAGATTTCTCTCAATCCAGGTAAGATCTTGCACTAATTCTTGTACATTCTTGATCACTACACAATTCTACACCTTTCCATCTTTCAAATCTATACTTTCGACCATGAAACCATCAAGATTTGAGGTATTCTCGGGTGACGTCATCGTGAAGTTCTTATGAACTTCAAGCTTGACCTCGTTCCACCAAGAATAACTCAGATCTGAACGGTTTCCACAAGATTTCACAACATGTTGATACACTTTGTGTGGACGCGACTCGGCTCGGTTCGACTCGGCTCGGTACAACTTGGTTTCGACACGGTTAGGTCCGGCTCAAGCCCGACGTCACGACATTCCTCTGTCGTGCGCCCCAGAGTTCGACATGCGAAGCACGGAGAGCCGCGGCCTTTCCCGCCAACACATCACCATGACATCACTAAGGTGATGTCATGATGATATCACTATTACGTCTTATGTTTGTTAATATGTGTTTTGATGTAAGTTTGACCAAGTCAACCATCCTCCTGGTTTGACTTGACCAAACAGTTAGAACATGGTTTGTAAGATGTTTGTGTCGAAGGATGAGTCATCGAAGGATTGTTTAGATCCTTCGATGAGCTCGAAAGATAAGCCTTCGATGGATGATTGATGGACCTCGAAGGATATCATCCTTCGAGGTGTATATGTGGATCCTTCGACAGGTTTCAGATCGATAGATGATCCTTCGATCAGTTTATCTGATCCTTCGACCAGACGAGCTGTGATGGGTATATATACTCATGTAATGTGTTCACTTCATAAGTGGGTGTGAGATGGGAGTGAACTTAGTCTTGTAGAGAGCGTATTTTCAGTTTGGTCAAGGGCTGTAACCGTGTCCACTGAAATACAAGAGAAAACTTTGATATCTCGTGTGTCTACCTTTCTCTTTGTAGCTTGTGTTCTCATATAAACTATCGGTTTGCATTCTAGCTTGGATTCCGCACTTGCTAGTGTGTTAAACATAACAAGGATAAGGTTTAACCTCAACCTCCGAGGGACCTACACAACAACTTCACCTAAATCTAAACTTTTCTAAGGATAAAAGAGTTGAAAGAAATAAACCTAAGTTCTCTCCTTCTTTTACCCTTAAGATCGGTACGAATCTAATCGGTTCTAGTATTCTACTCGTTAATAGTGATGCACTAGTCCTAGATCTGGGATTCTACCCACCAGACACCTGATTTCGGGGTCAACCGGAATGACCGTTCTGAGTCGCCGACAGGCCAAGTTAGGGTGGTTCCTGGCCGGCTTAGTCATGCGAGCAAGAATACGATTCCAAGTGGTTACCACGCAATCAGAACGTCTCGATAAACGACAACAGAAACCAAGAGTAGACGAACGAAACAATCAGACCAGAGACTATCCGCATGGACAAGCTGTCCGCACGGACAGGCTGTCCGCACGGGCTACCCTTGGGACCCACGTTCCAAACAAGGTTTGAGTATCGACGAATGAGCAATCCGGACGGACGACCTCTGAATGGATTACTCTTCGGATCATGAGATACTAAGGCCTTAAAACAAATTCCAACATGTTCATCCGCACGGACAGGTTGCCCGCACGGACAGACTATCCGGACGGATTGTCACTGTCCGCACGAGTAAGCTATCCGGACGGATTGTCACTATCCGCACGAGTTACCATCCGGGCGGATTACCTAATCCACTTAGTGACTCAGCCTTAAAGACGTTGTCCGGACGGATTGTTGTCCGCGCGACCGGCTTGAAAGGTAGAGATACTTAAATGTTTTCTAAATGCTACAACGAAAACTCCAAAGCACAAGCCATCATACACAAACACATCCTTAGGAAGAAACAATCCACTTGAACGTTTATCCGCACGAACAACTTGTCCGTACGGATAAGCAGTCCGCACGAGCGACTAGTCCGCACGGATCACCATCCGCACGGACAGCTCGCACGCACGGATAGTTTATCCGGATGGGTCACCATCCGCACGGATTACCATCCGTACGGATAGTTCACGCGCACGATCAGCCATCCTAACCACTCTCACTTTGTACTGTTTTACGCGCCACTTATCTTTACGTTATCGAATCTATTCAGGCTAACCGTACTCGCTGAAAAGCGCTCCCTTCAATCCATAATCGCTGTGAGTATACTCGAACCCTTTTTGCTTTTAGCACTTTTGGGTGTTACATACGTTACGAATATTCAAACTACAACAATCACACTACTCAAGCTATTTTAACGCTAAACCATTTATGCATGTTATACGTGGCTTATGAATGCTTGTTTGTTATGTTTACACATGGAATGCTGTCTACCTGCCTTAGCAACGATAGTACTATAGTTTGGACTCAGCACCCATTCACACGGGGGTTGTTAAGGATCTTTTACTTGCATGGATTACGGTGGTAATCATGTATTGCGAACTGCCTCGGGCAGTCAACCCGCAGTCATTGGTATCGATGGATCTATGTCGATAACTAACGTGCTTCATTTCACTATGTGTACGTGCTGGTTATGCGTAAACGAATTCGAACTCTATATGCTATTATCAAACTTGTATGCTCACCTTTACATTTTATGTATTGACTTTATTTTAACGTATGTGACAGGTGCTTAGGATGCACGTGTGGTAGGAAATGGAAGCTAGAATAAAGCTTTAGAGCCCAACAAATAGTTGTCTGTAGATAACGTATTAGGGGTCTCTAGAAGCAGATAAACAATTGCTACTTATTTAAATCTGAGTTGTCGGAACAGAACATTTGTTTTGATGTTATCTGTAATAACTTGTTTGACTATTTAAGATACGGTATGGGACGTATTGCTTTAATTGAATAGTAATGATAGTTGTTATGGAAACTTCTGGACAATCTGTTTCGCTCAGTGCCATGCCCCGATGATTCCGCCATCGGTTGGGGTGTGACAATTCCGGTCTTCGCCTAATCGTGCGTTTGAACCATATAATAAACCGGTCTAAGCTTAGGCTTAATTAAAGACCCGTTAGTATTCTAATTGGTTATTTATACCATCATTCCAGACTAGAGCCTTCCGGTAAATTATACCTACGCTTACTTAAGTGAATACGGCTGAGTTATTAAATTCTTGCTATTTAAGACAGGAGCTAGCTCAGGTAAATACTCTTAACTTATTTTCCCTATTACGGGCTTGGGATACGGTAATATAAATACCGCATGGTCAGGTATGGGATTCAAAGACCAATAAGTCGGGAAATCCAAATAACCTGTTTTAATTCGTATTGCTTGACTGAAACATTGGGGATTAATGCGACCGTGTCCTGGATATCCTTGACTCATTAAATGCAATGGCCACGACTTAAGCACGGGGTGTAGGCATACACCTGACAGATGCTATATGCTAATTAATTAATTATACCCAATAAGGGATTCCCAATAAGGGAATAGTGGTGTGTCGGTTAATCATGAACCGGCATAGATCCGGGCCCCGTATGTAGAGCAAGTTATGTAAAACTGATAACATGAGATATAGTTTGCCCCAAGTATGAAAGATTTATTTTGCCTCTGTGCATCTAAATCAAAGTATAAAAGATTTATTTTGCCTCTGTGCATCTAAATCAAAGTTATAAAAGATTAATTTTGCCTTGTGCATTTTAATCAATGTGTCTACATATTTTGTGCCGAAGTGCATTCAAACCAATTTACAAACTCTTTTCAAATGGGTCGGTTGAGTGTATTTACCAGTGAAAACTGACGTATTTTCAAAAGTCTAAGTGACAGGTACAAGTACGTAAATAGGCTGGAAGCTGCTCAGGACGTTAATAAGGAACCTTGCAAGTTCTAGGCGTCTAAAGTCTGTTGTACAATATTTGTATTTTAAGATCCGCCTGTGGATCCTTTACTTTCCGTTGTAATACTGGATATTACTTTATATTCGGATTGTAATATATTTATCTTTTGCTTCCGCTGTGCATTTATATATTGTGTTGTTTGACTATGATGATATCAACTACGTCACGATATTCCCCACCGGGCCCACCGGTGACACGTGGAAAGTCGGGGTGTGACAGGTTGGTATCAGAGCCAACATTGAGTGAATTAAACACTAGTCTTTGGTGTTTAATCTCAGTGACACAGTAGCACATTCCTTGACCTTTTGAGTCTAGACTTAACATAGGAATAATCTCAATCCTAATCCGGAAATTTTTGCTTCCAAATTTTTATATTGGATACGCCGCCAAGCGAAGAAGCTGTAATAAGAATTCTCCACATCTGGAGCCTTGAAATGTTGAGCTTCGTACCGCGACCCGGATGAAACGTGCAACCAAGGAGAAAACATTCAGGAATTGGATGAAGAAGAAACTCCTTTGCTGAAGATCGTTTCCTCAATAGTCCTTATAAGGACATATTTATCTTTTCAGTCCCTTCGAGGACAACATTATACCTTTCAAGTCCCATTTAGGGCAAACCTGATTTTAAATTTTATAGTGGAATGATTAAATTTAAATTTTCATTCTAAACATGAAATATGAAATAAATGAAAAATAACACTCTTTTTATAAGATCTACCATTATAAAATGGCAAAATCTAAGAAGGACAAAACCTAGCCACATGTCATTTTAAAACCGGGCCAAGATGGTAGTTCCATAATTAGGTTCAGATCCATAATTTAACATCTCAAAATAGGATTGCTCTGTGTTAAATATTAAAGGAATCTTAAAGGTAAAACCTAGCCTAAATGTCAATACAGACATGGCCAAGATGGTAAAACCTAGCCTAAATGTCAATGCAGACATGGCCAAGATGGTAAAACCTAGCCTAAATGTCATTTCAGACATGGCCAAGACGGTAAAACCTATCCAAAAGATTCCAATCCCTATTAAAATCTGTAAGTATGTTAACATTTTTGGCAAACTGTGAATCGTTAAAGTCACACAGGCCACAGGGGTTAATCTAAATTCCCTTATTTGAAATAATCATCCTTTAGTGATGTTTTGCCTACGTGCTATAATGTATTGTCCATTTGAGACATTGACATTGTGATCTTTATGATTCCTTGTCTAAGGTGGTGAGCTATGCTCAAGCCTAATAGTCTATATGATCAATGTGATCATGACTAATATCATATAACATCCTAGTGATGTTTTGCCTACGGGCTATATTATATTGTCCATTCGTGACAAAGACAGTTGTGATCTTTTATGATTCTCTGTCAAAGGTGGTGAGCTATGCTCAAGCCTCATAAATCTATATGATCAGTGCGATCATGACTAATATCATCAATATGATGATCAAACTATTAACATCCTTAGTGATGAAGTACCTACGGGCTATACTTTATTATATTGTCAATACGACAATGACAGTTGTAACCATTAAGGGTCCCTGTCTAAGGTGGTGGGCTATGCCCAAGCCTCATAGTCAATATGATCAATACTATCATGACTACTATCATCAGTGCGATGATTATTATTTTTCTTAAAGCGTCGTTTAGTAATGTCAATTGATTTGCCTACGGGCCATATTGTATCGTCAATTATGACAAAGACAGTTGTGGTCTACGACTCCCTGTTCAAAGGTGATGAACTTGGATTCAAACCTTAATGCCTCGATTCTCTGAAATCATGGCTTATATCATCCTATAAGATGATCATATTATAAACATCCCTTAGAAGGGAAGTGCCTACGGGCTATAGTTAATGTCCTCTGAGACTAGAGACAATGGTAGCCTACAACTCCATGTCAAGAAAAGGTAATGAACTTTGATTCAAACCTTAATGCCTCGATTCTCCGAAATCGTGGCTTATAAATTAAACTTGTCTACGCGACTAGGCCATTTGTGCTACTATTAACTTGTAAATTAGGATTTATGATAAAAATCCTGAGTAAAATAAATATCCTTCCTTCCCTGCCAGTATACACATGAATAAGAATCTTAAGAGTGAAACCTAGCCTGAGTGTCATTATAAAGACCTGGCCAAGATAGTAAGACCTGTTTAAAAGATTCGTATCCTTGTTAACATCTGAAAATATGTTAACACTCCGAGCAGACGTAATTCATTAAAATCACACACGTCATTCTTATATGAGGATTCTTCAAAAGATTCCTAACCCAACTTAATGATCTCTGCATCATGGGTTTAAAATCATCAATTAAGATGATCATATTTTGACCATACATTGGTAATATAGTACCTACGGGCCTTGCTCATTCCTACATGAGCCAAAAGACAGGGGTAACGATGACTCCCTGACTGAAATAGGTAATGAACTATGATTCAAACCTCGATGCTTTGATTCTCTAAAATCATAGTTTATAATTTATAAATGTCCATGTGACTAGGCCTTTCGTGCCACTAGTAAAACTGTTATTGTTTTTGTAATTAGGATAAGTTATAATATAAATCCTAAATAAATGTGATTAATAAATTAACCAAATATGGTCTCCGTTACCATGGTTAATGAATTGCCATAAAAGACAATTCCATAATAAACTCCCAAGTAAACTATTGTCCTTGTTTTCTATAACAGTTCAATTAAATGGCTGGCTCAGATGAAATAAATAGCCACCCAAGGGGAAATACTGATAACGCCCGGATAAATTTAACGGGTGCTGAATTGAAAGCGTTGGTAGACGACGCTGTTACAAAGGCCTTAGAGCGGCAGTACGAAGAGTATAGTGGGACTCGGAGTAGGACCCTATCTATACCACATTCGAAGCCTCCTTCCAAGAAGGATGAACCCAAGAAGGAAGACGACGAGCGTCACTTTTCTAATCATCACAGTGATCCGTCTCAACAGATCATACTGAATCAAGGACCCCGTGATAAGGGTTGCTCCTACAAGTACTTTGTTTCATGTAAACCCCGGGATTTCACCGGGGAGGAAGGAGCTGTAGATTGTATGACGTGGTTAGATGAGATGGATACAGTTGTGGATATCAGCGGATGCGCTGAGAGGGATGTGGTCAAGTTTGTGTCGCAATCATTTAAGGGTGAGGCCTTAGCCTGGTGGAGATCATTAATTCAAGCCACCGGGAAGATCCCTTTGTACAACATGACTTGGGATCAGTTCGTTGCTCTTATCAAAGAAAATTACTGTCCTCAACATGAAGTTGAGAAGATCGAGACTGAATTCTTGACATTAGTCATGGAGAACTTAGATTGTCAAGCATACCTTACAAGTTTCAATACCAAGTCTCGATTGGTTCCTTATTTGATCACACCGGAACCAAAGCGAATAGCTCGCTTTATTGGGGGTCTAGCCCCAGAAATAAAGGCAAGTGTGAAAGCATCGAGACCTGCTACATTCAGGTCAGCGGCAGATCTGTCGCTATCTCTCACACTCGATGTAGTCAGAAACAAAGCTGCCAAGGCTTCTGAAGATGGGAAGCGTAAAAGGGAGGAGGATAACTCCCAGAATCCTAAGAAGAGCAAATTCGAGCTCAACAATAACCAACAGGATTCCAACAAGAAGCCTACATGCAAAACCTGCAACAGAAGACACTGGGGACAGTGTCGATCAAACCAGAAGATAAAGCAATGTGGCATCTGCAAAAGAACTGGTCACCAGTCCCACGAATGTAGGGACATAAAGAATGCAAACTGTTTCAGCTGTGGCGAAAAGGGGCACATCAGTACTAATTACCCTGAGGCTGCCAAAGAAGGAGCAGCTAAGTCTGGGATGGATAAGAAAGGAAACGCTTGAACTACCGATTGAATGACAGAGACAGTACATATCAATAATAGCATCAGGTACGTCCCGTACCTTTTAGCATCGATTGTACCTGCTAAGTATTTTACGTTAATGCAAGGGATAATAAATCTTTAGTAAACAATAAGCTTAGCAAACTTTTGATTACATTCATAAGAACTTCAGATATTAAAAATGAGGTATAATTTACCAATGGAATCTTTAATGACCCTCTCTCCCATCCTCGGAGATAATCCTTTCATAAGGATATAGAGTACCCTTCCCCAAAAAGAGTACGACAATATATATTACTTTATTTTATTATTTTCTCATTATTTTATATCACCTGCGAATGCCAAACTATGTTTGATAAGAGTACCATATGAGGATTGGCGTGTCCTAGTGTGTCCCATAGATTGCTTCCATGCCTGATCAGTATGGAGGTTTAATGCATGGAACCCCTGAGATATCCCAATTATCATATCGTACTAAATTCGACTAGTAGTATTCAAAGAAGATATCCAATATAAAATGTCCTTATAAGTATCTCTACTTAGGACATCCTTACAATTTATAAAGAGAATGTGTCATTTATCTGACACCGACATTGATAGATGAACCAAAGCCTGAGTGTACGGACATCTCTGACACCTCTGTGTGCCAAATTTGTTAAATTATCAGGCTAGTTAAGCTCTGAATATATAGAATCATTCGAAGGAAATCGAATGTATCAAGATCAAGTAGCTTATAAGCTAAAACCTATTTAAGGAGCTTGACGGAGCTCGCAATACATTACACACTAGTAACCAAAGGATGTGTTTCGCCAATAACCGCAAAACATTATCACGTAATGATAGGCAGACTAATGAAACTTTATGATTAGACAATAAACCTGTATAAACTAAGAATCGACAGGTTAAGAAGCTCCGAAGGAGAGTATGTACCTATTGTATAGGTCAACTGGGATACCCTTAGAGGCCCAAATATACTATGGAAGTAAGTCCATGCTACTTCAGGAAATATTTCCATTATTCTAGCAAATCTCGAGGTCCAGATTTCTTTTAAGGGGGTGAGGATGTAACACCTCGTAAAATCACGTCCAATGAAGTATTGACACGTGTAATAAACCCTAATGAAGTCAAACATTGAATTTAAGGGACTAATTTTTTGAAAAATCAAAAACTTTGATTATGAAAGAACTGGAAGTATTATCATACCAAAAATAAGTTTCTAATTAACCTTTTATGGTTTTGATATTCACAAATGAGCCACTTGTTAATCAAGTGTAGCCGTTTATGTAAATAATTGAAAGTTTGCGCAGAAAAGGGTTAAAAGCGTCAACATGTAAATTCTTACCTCTGAGTGACCTTTTAACAAACCGAGAGCCTCATGATATTTGATTATACTCTCGGGAATGCCAATCATTGGCAATCCAAGGTTTTTATGCCTAAAAGAGAAGTTACGCGCAACTTTGCAAGTATAAGGGACTAGAAGTATCAATATGTTTAATTATACCTCTGAATGACCTTTTATCGAGCCCGAAGAATTATGATGTTTAATAATACTTTCAAGAATGCCTAATATAGATTATATGAGGCTTCAATGATATTAAATGATGAGTTACGCAAGTTTGCGCGTTAGAAAGACCTAAAGCGTCAAACTGCTAAAGTATACCGATTCGTATGTTATCGGACCTTCTGGAATATGACCATGAGTTATACATACCTTAACTATCCTTCTCATAGCTTAGATATAGGCTTTGAGGTGTTTAGTGCGCAAAAATAAACTTTTAAGTCATGCAGGGACTAAAAGTGTCAAAAAGCGCACAAGTTTGCGTTTACGCGCATATCTCACATTCTGAATATCCCCGGACACCCAAAAATTTATGTAAACACTAAAATATGTTATTTTAGTGTTTGGCTTGATAAAATTCCATTCGTCGCGTCAATTGGTTTGTTTTTCGCGTCCGTCCGTGTTTCGTTGTAATTAACCGAACAACGTGACCGTACGACCAAACGAACCGACATCCGGCATATTTTTGAGCATGTTTCATGTTCCCCATACTTAGGCATCATTGTAGAGCCTTAAAAATGGTTTAACGGGCCTTGGATCTGCCGGAAATGACATTTAAAGGTGCAGGGGTCAAAGCTGCCAACAATTGAAAGTTGCTGATTGCTGGCCAAGGCCTTGCGCACCTCAACACTGTGGTTGTTGCGGTGCGCAAGCAACCACCAGATGCAGCAACTCGTTTTCTGTTGCCTGTTCAGCCTTTCAAACGACATGTATTGCCTTTTTTCACTTCATGGGCGACCCCTAACTGACTCCTAGGCTCTAGGGACATGTGTTGATGATTCATGGTCCATAATAGCTTGAGTTGTCAACAATATATGGATCAAAAATCACTATAAAAGGCCATTGTTTGCAAACATTTTTTATCATCCATCCCATCTGCAATTGTGGGACTTTCTGGAGCTCAAGAGCAGACACCAAGCATCCCTAATCGTGATTAGGACTTTGGTAAGCACCCTTGACCTTCCTTGATTAAGTTTTGCTTAGTTATTAGCCTAAAAGTCAAACCGTCGTAATTAACGGTTGACTTAACGATTAATCACTAATGGTTCAGTGATTAGTCAAATTGAAAGTAGTTATAAGTTGGTAATTATGTGGGTAATAAACCCTTAAAAGGGTTCCCCCTGATTCCCACTCTAACTAGGTCTAATGTCGGGTCAAACTTGTTATTAAAAAGTCAACAGGATGCTAAATTTCAAGTTAATACATAATTAGCAATGTAGGACACATACAACCTGTTTGATCATTAATATAACTTGGTAATTAGTGTAAGAACATGTCTAAACATGTTCCACCCGACAATTTTATGTTTAGACCCGGTTCGGAACCGAAAGTCGCAAAGCTTTGACTTTTGCTTTGACTTCAGTTCTGACCCGTTTTGGTATGATTTAGAAATACCTAAGAGCTTCATTTGGACCAGGTTACATGCTAGTATAACCCTCTGTGATTATACACCATGGTTCATTAGTTAACCGATTAATACGCATGATTCCGTTAATTGCTCATATGTTGACCATTATGTCCTTTTCACCTTAAAACGTGATTTTTGGAAATGTAAAAGAGTAGAAACTTTAATTACTGATATTTAAACTTGCATCCAAAGTTTGACATCAGTTTGAGGTGTAGACTAAGAGTTATGCTCGTTAGCGTGAAATGAAAGCTTTATGTTAATTAAACGGCGTAATTAGCGTATAGCCTAGTTAAGCCTACTTTTTGATATCAAACTTATTACCCAGTGATGTAATATATTATTTTGGGATTTTTAAAGATTTTTAATTAATTTTAGGCTGGGCATAACTAATAGTCGTAGGCTTATTCCGGTAATTGTTGGTTTTTGCCCTTACGGACCATAAAATGAGTTTTACATATCTAATTAACTCCAAACCTTTTGCTACTGATCACATATGATAAATAAATTATTTTAAGCCTTCTGGAATAATAAAAATATCAGCTTTATGTATCGAACCCGGAAAAGGCTTCTAATCGCCTTTTTAAGCGTTTTTAACGCATAGTATGTGCTATAACTATATTAAACATACAAGGGTTGATACCTACTGATATTTGAGGCAACTTATAATATTTTAACAGTAAGCAAAGGTTGTTAAACTCAGACTTTAGTATTGAGCTTTTCGGCTTATGTGAAATTACCAAAATACCCCTACGGGGCATAGTTTGGTTATAATTGATAAATTTCACATATATAATTTACCCTACTGTTATAACTTAGTAAAATAAGTATTTTTGCTGATTATATCAGACCTGTAACTCAGGTTAATACTTAGACTCTTTTATAACCTTGAAAATGACCAAACTACCCCTACGAGGCATAGTTTGTGTTTAAACTCGTTTCGGGCATAATAAAAGACATCCCACTGATGTCACAACATATTTGAAGCATATTAACTTAGGAAACATGTATATGGCTCTCATGAATACCCGTTACGCCTATTACGCGTTCGGTTCGGTTTATGTAACTAGTTTACATAAATTAGCCTAAACGGGCCAAACCTTATCGGTTTTATCTCAAAATCCAGAATGTGTATGAAATACCCATATAAGGCAAGTCTCCGAACTTGTCGGGTCCAAATCACCTTCTATTCCGGTCTTCGCCTAATCGTGCGTTTGAACCATATAATAAACCGGTCTAAGCTTAGGCTTAATTAAAGACCCGTTAGTATTCTAATTGGTTATTTATACCATCATTCCAGACTAGAGCCTTTCGGTAAATTATACCTACGCTTACTTAAGTGAATACGGCTGAGTTATTAAATTCTTGCTATTTAAGACAGGAGCTAGCTCAGGTAAATACTCTTAACTTATTTTCCCTATTACGGGCTTGGGATACGGTAATATAAATACCACATGGTCAGGTATGGGATTCAAAGACCAATAAGTCGGGAAATCCAAATAACCTGTTTTAATTCGTATTGCTTGACTGAAACATTGGGGATTAATGCGAACGTGTCATGGATATCCTTGACTCATTAAATGCAATGGCCACGACTTAAGCACGGGGTGTAGGCATACACCTGACAGATGCTATATGCTAATTAATTAATTATACCCAATAAGGGATTCCCAATAAGGGAATAGTGGTGTGTCGGTTAATCATGAACCGGCATAGTTCCGGGCCCCGTATGTAGAGCAAGTTATGTAAAACTGATAACATGAGATATAGTTTGCCCCAAGTATGAAAGATTTATTTTGCCTCTGTGCATCTAAATCAAAGTTATAAAAGATTTATTTTGCCTTGTGCATTTTAATCAATGTGTCTACATATTTTGTGCCGAAGTGCATTCAAACCAATTTACAAACTCTTTTCAAATGAGTCGGTTGAGTGTATTTACCAGTGAAAACTGACGTATTTTCAAAAGTCTAAGTGACAGGTACAAGTACGTAAATAGGCTGGAAGCTGCTCAGGACGTTAATAAGGAACCTTGCAAGTTCTAGGCGTCTAAAGTCTGTTGTACAATATTTGTATTTTAAGATCCGCCTGTGGATCCTCTACTTTCCGTTGTAATACTGGATATTACTTTATATTCGGATTGTAATATATTTATCTTTTGCTTCCGCTGTGCATTTATATATTGTGTTGTTTGACTATGATGATATCAACTACGTCACGATATTTCCCACCGGGCCCACCGGTGACACGTGGAAAGTCGAGGTGTGACAAAAGGTTTAATGACCATCACTCGAGAGCCCATTAAGAGATGAAAAAAAACAGTCTATGTTAAGTAGAGGACAAAGGTAACTCTAAGAATGACCATCACTCGAGCAAGTGGTTGATTTCGTTTACAAAATTTTTACTTTCACAAACAAAGTAGACAGTGAAGTTGGTTATTTATTGTATACATAGAAAATAGATAGGTTAAAAGTGATAAACAAATAAATTTAGATTGGATCAAACTGAATTGACCTGTCAATAACTCAATATTGTTTTATGTATTTTTGCTAACATGATTAAAGATTGGTGCTCTTACTTCAAGTTTAGTACCATTTTGTAAGATCTTAGGCATTTAGCTATTTGACGTTGGTGTTTCTCTTTGAGTCTAGGGTATCTCTTAGGAGACTTAGGTGGTGTTTGTTTTTTCTAAAAAAATACATGCGCATGCTCTTCTGTTTGCGCCGCGCAGACCACGCGTAGACATTACCATCTACGTACTGTTTGTTTTTCCGAAAACGTTTCATTAAAAAAGTCTGTGCAAGCTCTTTTTGGTGCAGACTTGGTCCAACCACTTCTAAAATCTTCGAAGGTCTGCAGAGGCCAGAGAGTTAAACACCACCACCGTCCATCACCACCACCACCGTCCACCACCCGTCACCGTCCACCACCCACCACCACCACCGTCCGTACACCACCAGCAGCTTATTTTTGAAGTCTACATACGTTAAAAAACAAATAACTTTCTTCTTACAAACTGTAGAGGTTTGATCCACCTTTTCTTCTACAGATGTCTGCAGATGTGATTCATAGATGGTAGACATTTAACCTCTTAAAAGACAACCAACACCTTAATGCCATTATATTTTAAATATTTTGTTTATCAATAGAATTTTACCAACGTGTCGTCCCTTAAAAATATATTTTTACTATTAATTTATAAGTTTGTGTTTTGCATTTTTGGTGCAAAACAACCTTAAATCTTAGGAAGAACAATGTATGCGAAAAGACTTCGTAAATGTTTGTTAACAAAATTATAACGTAAACAATGACGAATGATAAATTGTCTTTTATTGTATTTATTATTGGTAATAACTTGAAAAATATCTAAAATGTATTTTTTTTAAACTATTCATTTTTCTAAGACATGCCTCCAATCTTAAAAGATAAATAATAACTTGAAATAATATTTAAAAAGTATTTTTTTTAAAGTATTCATTTTTCTAAGACATGTCTCCAATCTAATTCTAGGCAGTGTTTAGTATGAATAAATGGATTACAGGATGGAATAGATCATGTAATGGAATGAAAGAAATGAATGTTTGGTTAGTCAATAGAATAGAATCACATCAATTAGACAAGAAATCACATTCTCTTTAAACACCTTAAATTCATTCCATCCATCCTCTTATTTTTTTCTCATTTCATTCCCCCTTTTTCACCCTCTATAATCACCACCACCACCATCACCGTTGGCGTCTCCACCACCACCACCACTTGCTGCCACCAAACGCCGCCACCCGTCGTGGCACATCGCCGCCGACACCCGCCACCATTAAATTAAAGAAAGATAGGAAGAAGATGAGAATGGGGAACTTACGATGAAGCTTTTGCTTCCATTGTCAAGATGTTTTTTTTTTTATTTTTTTTTATTTTATCATAGCTGTATCAACTACTCGGGAAAACTCATATATTCTCTAATTAGGTAGGCACAAACTACTCGTTCAGTCGGATTATATGTCACAGTGATTGTGGGTTTCTAAATCATGACAATTTTACTTTCAAATTAGAAGTTATTCGTAGGTATAAAATCTTAGTCGGATAATTGAGAAAGTTTAACAAGAACGTAAGTAACTATGTGTGAAAAAATTTGACAAAACGTTTACAAACAAACCAAAGACTTCCCATTTATAGACAAGGATCATCATAATGGTTAAGTTAAAACTACACAACTCTTCTTGAAATAGTGTAAACAAGAACTCAGTTACTACTGAGTGTAGCTAAAGCTGTCATTGATACACACTTGTTGCTAATATCCCAACTAATTGTCTCACTTGCCACTAACAAACGAAGTTAATGATGATCTTAGCTCTATTGTTGATGATTTATTACTACTAATAACCAGTTACCAATGATTAACAATCATGCAATTCAAACCTTCCATATTGTATTGATGTTTAGATTGTATTCTTTTTTATCTTAATCAAATACAATTATACTAAAATAAAACACACAATCATTAACAAAACTAGGGTGAAACACACTCAAATATATAATAATAAGATTCAATTAACCAATTATTTGATTAAGAAAACACTCAACGTCGGTCACAGGGACCCAACTCCATCTAAGCCGCCCAATATAAACAAATTTGTTGCATCATTTCAATATCACCTTCTTCCCCTAATTTCAATACCAAAAAATTCAACAAAAACGAAATCAAACTCATCTTGACAATGGAAGCAGAAGCTTCATCGTAAGTTCCCCATCTCATCTTCTTTCTTTCTTTCTTTCTTTCTTTCTTTCTTTCTTTCTTTCTTTCTTTCTTTCTTTCTTTAATTTTATTCAAAAAATACTAAAATATCAGATAAAAGGGCAACAAAATTCTCACTGCGAAATTTCGTCGAACACCTAGTGGGCATTGTTATTTATCCATAACCCAACTTCTTTCTGATGGTTAGGTTCGAGACCAGTGAGATGCTAGCAAGGTTTTTGGGGTCAACCCCTATGTTGACCGACTCATGGAACCTCTGTGCACGATCTAACGTCATGGCCCCTCAAGGGTTCTTGATCGATGAAGTGGGTGGTGTTACGTATGTAGCCTTTTCAGGTGTCCAATCGTTAGATGGGTTGGAGCCCCGTTGTGGGAATCTGGTCCCGCTGTCGGTCGCCTCCGCCGGAGTCTCTCCGGTCTACGGTGGTCCCGACGGTGGGATGTTTTCTGCGTTGCAGAAACAGAGTGATGAAAATTCAGTAATGGTTGATGCTGGTTTGCTTCAACTGTTTTTAAATATTTATCACACACCTGTGTTTCAAAATCAGGTTAGCTTCTTTAATCTTTATTGTAATTCATATTCACTATTTGATTTATTAGTAATCCGTACAAATATTTGAATCTATAGATGTTTGAAATTAAGAAGAAACAGAAACCGGTAGTGTTTACTGGACACTCAATCGGGGGCGCGATCGCCGCGTTGTCATCGCTATGGTTGTTATCGTATTATCAATCGATTTCGTCTCCGCCTTCGGTAATTTGCTTCACCTACGGGTCACCGTTGATCGGGAACGAGCCGCTTTCGAGAGCTATCCACCAGCAACGATGGGGCGGGAACTTTTGCCACTTAGTGTCGAAATTCGACATCATGCCGCGGTTGTTGTTTGCGCCATTGGCTCCGATTACCAACCACCTTAACACGCTGTTGAAGTCTTGGCAGTTGACGATGAATTCGCCTTTCTTGATTCGTGATCTTGGGAATCAGCTTGTGGAGCTTGAGAAATCGGACTTGTTTCGTTTTGTGCTTCATTATGTTGAGGCGACTGCACGGTCGCTGGAGGTGGGTGCGAATTCGTTTGTGCCGTTTGGGAATTTTATGTTTTGTTCGAGTGATGGGGCGGTTTGTGTTGATGAAACTGTTGCGATAGTTAGAATGCTTCATTTGACGTTTGCGTCTAGCTCTCCGAGTTCTAGCATTGATGATCACCTCGAGTATGGAAGTTATGTTGAAAAGATTAGCTTGCAGTTTTTGAACCGAAGCGGAGACGAGTTATGTGAGTCTAACACCTATGAAGCCGGAGTTACGCTGGCATCACAGTCGGTGTCAACGGGTCAAGTAAGTTACATTCTTGTTCGTTGTGTTTAATACAAAGTGATTATGAATACGGTTATCTGATTAGTGTTAGTTTTAGAGTTTAGGGTTTAGGGTTTATGGTCAGACTCTTAAAACGATTGTCATTAACATGGTTTTAATTTCTTTAATAGGAACACATGGTTAAACCCATTAAAGATTGCCTAAGGGTCGCTAGGCGAATAGGGCCTACACCGAACCTCAATAGTGCGAAACTTGCTATTGGTTTATCAAAGATAGCGCCACTGCGAGCACAGATCGAGTGGTACAAAGCTCTGTGCGACGAATCTGACGACCAACTCGGTTACTACGATTCATTCAAACTAAGAGGCGCATCCAAACGAGACTTTAAAGTTTTGATGAACCGTGTGAAACTTGGTGAGTTTTGGAACAACGTTATCGACATGTTGGAAAAGAATCAACTCCCTCACGACTTCCATAAACGAGCCAAATGGGTATACGCGTCACAATCCTATAAGCTCCTCGTTGAGCCACTTGACATTGCGGAATATTATCGCAGTGGTGAGTACCGTAAAAAGGGACATTATTTGAAACACGGACGAGCACGAAGGTATGAGATCTTTGATAAATGGTGGAGGGAACGAGACATATACGGGGAAAACGGTAACTCTAGCAAGAATAGGAGTAAGTTCGCGAGTCTAACACAAGACTCGCGTTTTTGGGCCAAAGTAGAGGAGGCTAGAAATTGGGTGGAGAGTGTAAAGTGTGAGAGGGACACCCAGGAGCTCACGGTTTTGTGGGCGAATATCGAGAAGTTTGAGCAATACGCGAGGGGTATGGTCGAGCGAAAAGAGGTTTCTATCGACGTTTTGGCCAAAAACTCGAGCTACATGCGGTTGTTGGAAGATCTAAGGATCCTAAGATTGCAATTGCCATATTTTTCTCCTCAAATTTATGGTGTTTTGGATAGGAAGGTTTTACCATAGATATACACAATGTTTATGAAAATGAACCTTAGGCCCATAAACTCTTGTGTAAAATATGATATGGTCATTTGTATTATAAGCATTATTTATCCGATTATTTACCTCCTTTGTAGATCATATTTGCTAGCTTGTCTTATGTTTTTTGATTCTATCATGTACTTTTATTTGATGGCTTGCTAATGGTTGACCAATTGACTGAGACCGTCCACAAAACAGCCTCTAAAAACTTGTCTAGTTAGCTTAGCTATCACATTATAAAACCACTCATTCTTCAAAAACAACAAAACTCACCCAATAAGGAAACTTGAAAAACACCCAAAACCATTGTGGCATCATCACCACCTATTTAATTTTTAACCACTCATTTAGACCAATCATTCTCTCTATATATTATATATATATTAAAAGTACACGTGTGCAAACGACTAACTTGTTTTTTTGATGTTTTTGTGTAAAAACACTCGCAAAAAACAACCCTCAAAAACAACATTTACAATAATAAAAACAGACGATTTGGCAAAAACGTGAGAAAACATCCTCCAAAAACATATTAATGGGGATGCTCTGAGTATACAAGATGTAAACTCGGGGTTGACCAAGGAGGTGCAATGATTCGAAATCATAAGGGCAGTGGGGGTGGTCCGTGATGGGCCATTCTTCACGCGTGGAAGCATGCAACTTACCACCGCCGCCACAAAGTTAACGAGTGATGGGATAGATTCTGTGATAATGTTAACGCGTGATAAGGTTTGAGTGATAAATGGATGTGAGGGGGTGTGAGGGTTTATTGTTGGGTGTTGTGAGTGATGACCATTGCCACTAAAAAAGGTTGTGAGTGACGGAAAAATGGTTGATGACATGGCGAAACTTGATTGGGTGTTGCGAGTGATGAGTGATGACCACCCCCACCCCCTAATGCATTAGCAAACTAATATCGTACATGTGCCAAAAATTCTTATAGTATCGTACGTTAGTACTTGTTTGGACTTTGGAATTAACTTTTCATTAACACGTCACATAATTAAAGTGAGAAAATACTGGTTTGGACCATCACACATGAAACCGATTTTTACTTATGCTATGATTAGTTTCTTGTAGTGTATCTTGTAGGACCGATGATGTTCATTCCCCACTTATAGAGTAAATGATGAAATGAACCACCAAGGTAAATTAACAACCCTTTCTTATACGTCTCAACATGTTAGCAAAGTGCTAATTATTATGTAAGATCGTAATCGATGATCTGCTTCAAGTCGGGTCACATACTAAAAAATAACATCCAAGTGAATTGTTTGTTAAAGTTATTCTAACATAAAATCCTATGTATAAAATAAAGCTTGTGTATAATTTTTTAAACTAACTAATAAACAAATAATTGTCGTTCTAATTTATAGTTATATGATTCAACTTAAAAAAGAAGATTCATAGTTTCTTAGTCAACGCGTCAAAATGTAGGTGGGTATATTTTTATGGGGTTTGCACAATTTATAGTTATATGATTCAACTTAAAAAACAAGATTTATAGTCAATCCGTCAAAATGTGGGTGGGTATATTTTTATGGGGTTTTATTTTTATATATTAAAAAGCTTACTTTTTTTTAAACGGCCGACAGCAAATTTTATTCATTATAGCAAGTTGCTATACACCATAATTACAAACAACCAAACAAAACCAACAATATTACATAGAACTAGCCAAAACTACTAAAACGACTCCAACTGTCCCATGACAAAATTCACCTCCTTTGACGATTTTTTACCCACAAAAATGCCATTGATTTCACCTCGTCTAGAACTTTTGTGGTGTTCGGAGTTGCTTGCCCAAATGCAACCTCATTTCACATTTTCCAAATACACCACATTGCTACTAAGATGATAGCATATAGATCTTTTTTCCTTTTCCTCGAACCCGGACTGAACCCGTGTAAGACTAGAAGGTCCTTAATGTCAAAAGCAATAATTGGAGGTATCTTACACCAATCCGCAATATTTTGCCAGACGACTTGGGCAAAATGACACGCCACGAATAGATGTTCACTAGTCTCTTCAAAATCACCACATAATGAGCAAATATGATTCTGAACGTTAATATTCCGATTCAATAGTGCACATTTTGTCGGTAGCCGTTCAACCAACACAAAACCACATCGTTTTTTTTCATTCTTTCAATGAAGTTTTAAAAAACATTAAAACATAGAAAGTTCCGTTGCATCTCCGACTAACCGAAAAATATTTAATGATGCTATCTTTAGTGGGGATTCGGGGCGATAGAGGGATCTAATTGAACTTTCAAGGGGGGTGACCGAGAATTTTGCCTTAATATTACACCAATTTTTTAAGGGGGGGAGGGGGTGGATATTAGGGTGGTTCGATTGATCTCAAGGGTGATAGGAGAAGATCATTTAAAGTCTAGAGAGTAATAGTAAATTAGTATTATTTATAGAGTTTTAGTTGAGTATGATTATATAGAGTTTTTATTTTAGTTAGAAGTTGAGTATGATTATGTTTCCTAGTTTATATAGTTTCTTGTTCTCCAAGTAGTTTATCTATAAAGTAAATTACTTTTTGAGTCTCTTTGTTTTAAAGATTTTAACCATTTGAGTTCAAAATAAAAAATTTTAACACCCTGAGTCCTTGACCACTAATTTTATAACATTTTGAGTCTATTTTTATTCATATTATAACGTTTTGAGTCCATTTTTGTTTAATATATTGGAGTCAAAAGGTTAAATAATGGACCAAAAGGACTCAAAAGGTTATAAAATAGCGTCTAGAGACTCAGGACGTTAAACATTTTGATTTTGGACTTAAATAGTTAAAACTCCTAAAACACAAGAACTCAAAAAATAATTTACTCTTACCTATATAAACGGTGCTAGGGTTATTTGTTTTCCATTCATTGTAGTTTTCTTCTTGACCAATAGAAAAATGTCAAACAAGTTGCTTAATCGTTTTTGTTCTTCGTGTGATATTCGCTTGATTATTTCAACAGTTGTGCAAGACCAAGAACGGTGGAAGCTCTATGACAACATAGTCGAAAGATTGGTTTGGAGATTTCCAAAGCTAACGCTGAAAGTGTCTTTCGAACCAGATAATGTGGTGTTTCTCAATGTTACACAAGGTATTAGAGATTATGCATGTAGTGAATTTCTACATGTTGATTTATGAATTGGTATATATAGATAACTTTAATGATTTTACCATTGATACACTATACAAACGAGAAATGTACAATTTTCTATTGTTGTATCATTCGAATATAGCAAGTAAAAGATATAACCATATGATTATACTCATGTGGTTTTCAAGGAGACGTTCTAGAAGTTAAGTGGTATACTTCCCAATCAAAATGTTTGAAAGTTAATTTTATGTAGCGTGGTGTATTTAGAAAATCTAGAAATATTTTCTGAACAATCAACAAAAGGTTACGGGTAGACCCAATGGCAAAAGCCACCCACGCCCATGAACGCTAACGACGCTGGTGACCCGACCCGTTTAAGAGGAAACTTACCGCCCGAATGCCTACTGTGGTAAAAACCCTGGCTCAACCCAAAGCATTTTGTTGGGCGAGACTCGAACCCATGACCTCCACTTCGAAAGGTAATGAGTCTACCAAAACACTAGGTCACTGCCAAGAATTACTATTGAAAAAATACATATAAAACTACCCCCTCCCCCCAAACTGTAAACATTTGGCCTTATTCGAGACAATATGACCATTAAGGGTGTAAACGAGCTGAGCGAAGTCGAGTTAGGATGGGCTCGGGCTTGACTTGCTTAAAACTGAGTCAGGTTTAACTAGCTAGTTTTTCTTAACGAGCTGAAACGTTGAGCTCAGGCCCAGCTCGTCTAAAGCTCGAGCCAACTCATTTATGTTTTCATTTTTGAAAAAAATGGCATTCAAAGAAAATAAAATTACAATTATCAGTGTTTTTTCTTTTCTATGTAAGATTTTTTGGTTTTTAATTTTTGTTATTCAATAAAACTGAATTACATGAATTATCAATGTTTTTTTTTCACTAAAAATAGTATATTACTATTTAAAAACTGTGATTTAAAACTACGTTATTATTATTATGAGTACTCTATTATTAACAAAGTATAACTTAGCAACTAATTTATGCATATGGTAGTTGTACCATAAGCTTTGGGAGTTTTTCTAAAAAAAAAAATCAATGTTTTTTTTCACTAAAAATAGTATATTACTATTTAAAAACTGTGATTTAAAACTACGTTATTATTATTATGAGTACTCTATTATTAACAAAGTATAACTTACAAACTAATTTATGCATATGGTAGTTGTACCATAAGCTTTGGGAGTTTTTTAAAAAAAAATAGACTTTTCATTTTTAACCCTAAAGTTTTAATGTTTGACAATTTAACTTTAAAGTTTTAATCTTTGTTTCCTTTTTAACCCTAAAGTTTTAATCTTTTACAATTTACCCTAAAGTTTTAATCTTTGACAATTTAAGTTTAAAGTTTTAATCTTTGTTAATTTAACCCCTTTGATTAATTTGATTTTTCACTTCTAATTCAAAATTTTCCATCTTATTCAATTTAACCCCTTTGATTAATTTGATTTTTCACTTCTAATTCAAAAGTTTCCATCTTTTGCGATTTAACCACTTTGATTTTTTTACTTATGTGTTGTAATGTGTTCATGCATATGGTTGTTGTAACCTTGACTTTGGGGTTTTTTTAAAAAAAATGATTTTTTTACTTTTCACCCAAAAGTATTTTATAAATAATTTTAACCCAAAACTATTTGTTTTTTACTTTTAACACAAAACTTTATATCTTTTGCAATCTATCCTGACAACTTTTTTTACTTTTAACTTTGGTCCTTTATATTTTTCATTTTCCGCAAATTTTTCGCTTTATGTTTCGTTCTAAATTTTGTGACTTAACACATCGCAACGTGCGTCTTTGGTTTAACGTTTTTACGTTTCGTAAAGTTTTGATGTTTGACAATTTAACTTTAAAGTTTTAATCTTTGTTTCCTTTTTAACCCTAAAGTTTTAATCTTTGACAATTTACCCTAAAGTTTTAATCTTTGACAATTTAAGTTTAAAGTTTTAATCTTTGTTAATTTAACCCCTTTGATTAATTTGATTTTTCACTTCTAATTCAAAATTTTCCATCTTATTCAATTTAACCCCTTTGATTAATTTGATTTTTCACTTCTAATTCAAAAGTTTCCATCTTTTGCGATTTAACCACTTTGATTTTTTTACTTATGTGTTGTAATGTGCTCATGCATATGGTTGTTGTAACCTTGGCTTTGGGGTTTTTTTAAAAAAAATGATTTTTTTACTTTTCACCCAAAAGTATTTTATAAATAATTTTAACTCAAAACTATTTGTTTTTTACTTTTAACACAAAACTTTATATCTTTTGCAATCTATCCTGACAACTTTTTTACTTTTAACTTTGGTCCTTCATAGTTTTCATTTTCCGCAAATTTTTCGCTTTATGTTTCGTTCTAAATTTTGTGACTTAACACATCGCAACGTGCGTCTTTGGTTTAACGTTTTTACGTTTCGTTCTAAATTTTGCGAGTTAACACGACGCAACATGCGTGTGTGGGTAAACATTTTTACATCGTCTAGGTTTTCCCGTTTCACATGTTCAACATAACGTGTGTGTCCTAAATCGACTTAATTATAACTAAAGAATCCCCGCCGCATTGCGGTGGGTCGTAATTCTAGTTATATTAAAGTAATAATTTATATACCTATAAAAGTATATTTGAGCTAAATTGTCGAGCCAACGAGCTAGCTAACGAGTGAGCCATGAGTCGAGCTCGGGCTCGACTCATATATAAACCGAGCAGAGACAAGTTGGCATGCTTAATGACCGAGCCGAATTCTAGCGAGTTTCTTGCGAGCCACGGATCGAGCTTTTTGAACAACCCTGCATCCAATGATATTCTTGACGTTCAAAAATGGGTAAGATAAATTTATGAGGTTTATATCAACCGTCATACATAGAGTGTGCATGGATCGGTTCTGGTGTAGAACTAGGTTTGTTGTGGTTCAATTACAAAATTCGATGCAGTTCAAAGACGGTACCCGGTATAACCGAAACCAAAACATAGCTTTTGAATTTAAAAAAATTGAACAATCATTTATCAGTTTGGTTAAATTATTTTACCGTTTTATCGATTAATCTGATTTCGATTAGGTTAATCGTGTTTATGAATACGTACACTCAATTGATAGTAGGTTAATCGTGTTTAGGCTAGGGTGTGTGGTTTAAAGCCCCTAGGGCTTTATAGTGCCACGTCAGATCCACATCAGCGCCATGTCACATAGGAGGTTTTAAAGCCCCTCCGTTTAACTTACATGCAATGGTTTAAAGCCCCCCTCTTAAACAAAATAAAAAAAAAATATTTGATTGGTTGAAAAGAATGAGTCCTACTTGCACACACCTTTAGCGCTCGTTAGTGTACTGGCGAGCTATCAATGGCGCCCCCTCTTTGGTGGGCAGGGGGTGGGTGTGAGGCGCTATGAGACGTTAACGAAGATGATATGGCCAGGGGCAGTATATCACACCAACTAGCTATGTAAATACGTACACTCAATTGATAGTAATGGTGTCGGCAAAAATAATCATTGTATTTTATTCTAAAGACTTTAGCAAACAATCAATTAAATTCTTATAATAATAAAAATAAAAATAAGATGATGGTACGGACCGTCACCCTTTCCGTCATCATATACGTCATTAAGATATTAGTTTCAACCCTTTAAAGATTATTTAATGTACAATGCGAAAACTTTTCTATTATTTTATCTTTTTTAGAACGGCCAATTTGATTATCGAAACTAGGTGTACGCCCGTGTGAATACACGGGTTTGTTCTAATAACGATCGGAATCAAATACTATAAAACATATTATAATATATTATTTAAATTCTTTGTGTTTAGTTACATATCTTTATAAAACAATGTTAAACATATGATCCGTCATAAATTTTGCTTAGTTCGGTCTCGTTTCTCGCCCTATAGTCCTTAGTTAGCTTGACATGATCTTCATTCCCACGGCTCTCTTTCTTTTGGTCAATAGAAGATATGATCCTCCATGATGCCCTTCTGGATCGATATGTCCTGATTTCTCGATAGAAGGAAACGAAGGGCTGCTATGAGTGAAAACATTTAGTAAGACACAAAGTGCAAAACATCGTAAATCATCTCATTAAAAAAAAACTTTGAAATAATATAGATTTCAACTTACCTCATCTTTTGTGCTTTGATCTTTACCCTCAATCTGATGGTCGAGAACTTTAAGAGATGCAATTGTTACACTATTATTATTTCCACACAAACAATATTTCACCCATGCTTCTGACCAAAGCCCTGCAAGGCACATGTTAAGTTTAAAAGTGTCAAAATTACCAAAAGCACCTCAAATTAACTCACTATTTCTATCTAATGCAAACACGGGTCGTTTCTTACACGTTTTATTAAATGACACATGACTATACATTTTTAAGGTTTAATTAAAAATTGATCTAACAAATAATATATAATATATAGATCTAATACACCAAATTCCATCTCTTTGATTCATAATATCTATTATCATCATGTTCAAATAATCAAAAGATCACACACATTGCCCACTCTCCACATCCTGTCAACCCCTCTTTCCATCCACAAGACCTCAAAGGTAAAATCATCTTTAACAATGGTGCAGTCGAGTGACTCGAAGTGATGGTGTCGATTATCCCATCCATTGAACTCGTTGCAAACTAATTACACAACAATTAAAAATAAAACTAAGAAATTAAGGGAAAATAACGAAAATATCCATTTAACTGAGAATAATAACAAAATAAACTTGAGTTTCTAAAATCACAGAGAACCGATTGACTTAAATGTTAAGACAATTATATTAATATCACGTAAAACTTACAACCAAGCATCTTAAACTGAACCTATCGAAAGACTTTTCAACCACATTAGCGGCTTGAGGGGCATATGGCGATGATGTCTTTGTAACCCTTTGCTGTAGCATGAAGGCTAACCAATCCCAGCATTACCACTCCTATCGAAAGACTTTTCAACCACATTAGCGGCTTGAGGGGCATATGGCGATGATGTCTTTGTAACCCTTTGCTGTAGCATGAAGGCTAACCAATCCCAGCATTACCACTCAAGTTTATTTTGAGATAACCATCATATCTATTGACACTAAAACGGTCAGTTAGCTACTATATCAAATTAATATAGCATCAAAGAATCATTCTTGTAGTTTTAAACAATCTTAAATATATTACATTTGACATACTTAAGTGAACATGGACATGCTTAATCTGATATGGTTGATAGGGTTTTCATACACAGGCCATGGCTCATGGACCATGCCATTGTGTTCTTGTGGTTTACACCACTGATTAGTACATGTCCACGAGGACCCAGTCGACATACAATATTTAGAAAAATAAGCCATTATAATTTATAATAAATTTATACAAAAGTGGATTCAACCATTATACAAAAAAGCTCATCATTATCTATGACTACTCTAGATTCAGCCCTTAAGCTTTTAAGTCTAGCTGTTAGTATATCACAATCCACAATCCCAAACTAATTTTATTAGATGTTTAAAGTCACAACGGCATCTAACGGGACCCAAAATAAAAAAAAAATAAAAAAAAAGAAACTAAGAAAAACGTACAATGATATTTGATAATAAACAAAAACAATTAAAGAGTTCTACTCAAACTTATTCAAGAATCAAGACTACTATCATAGCTTATGAATATAAAGTTTCAAAAAACCACAATGATTAAAAAAAAACTAAATTTTTACCTCTCCCGTGTTGACGTTGATGTTATGAGGTATAAAGTTAGCACCAACCGAGCTTGAAACCCAATCACCTGACCAAAAATTAGTGAAAGCCTTTAGTCAACTAATCTACCCGTACTGACGATGATGGCACGAGGCATATAGAACACATTATTTGACATAACATAAAAAGAGCTTGATCCTATATCATAATATCGACACATAAAAACTGAACAAATCCTACAAAATGTGATACCTTACCCCATTTAGATTTCTTATTCGGTGTAAGGCAACTGAAGCGACAATTCGAGAAACATAAAATGACAATCAAAGGAATTCACATGCATTACGAGAGCATCATCCATGTAACTTAATGTGCTCTTTTTCTTCTTTCTTCATAGTTTTCATGCAATGCCTTCATCAGATACAATCTGCTGAAACTCTACCCTGCAACGCTTCACTCCCACGCAAGCTTTTAGACCCAACAATATCAGTCAAATATCTTAAATCAATGATATCATATAGGGGCAGTTAAATAATTTTGACTTTGAATGAACCTAAAACTTACAGATTTAATACCCATATAACTTAACAATGGTTTTGCAGAGACAATGAGCAAAAAAGCTTGGATTAGACCAAGCATGGCACCTATCAACAAAGCCGAAGAAGCCGATGAGACATGTCTTCTCTTGTTCGTATTCTCTGGTCATATCCCAAAAAACATTTTTTAAGTAAATAATTCATATAAATTTAAAAACGTACATCTGAGTCAGCATACTTGGTGTTTAGTTACAGACAAATCATCATTCAAGTGCCCGTTTAAGTAAGAAATGGTTACGAAATACAATGATTTAAAAAAGTCAAAGTTTAGAAACAAATCATACCATGTTTTGGTAGCAATGACATTTTCTCATTATCTGATTTTGACCTCGGTTGTAACTCAATATCATCAAGAATTGAACTTGAACTTGTTTAGGTCCCACCCTTTGATCAAAAACAAATAAAGACTCTAACTTTAACATCAAAAAACAATCTTTAAACTGTTAAATCTGATAAAAAGAAATAAAGACTCAAACTTTAACATCAAGACTGATACATTAAATTCTATAAAATCTAACGGCTTCCACCTACAAATATACAAATCAACTTTATTTCAGTACCTAAACTGAAAAAAAATCAAACAATTAACACATACCAACTTTGTTCAATTAAAACTCCACATCTGCTTGCTTTCTTCTAATTCTAAAATACAACAAAAGAAAAAGAACTTAAATTGGAATTTAATTACCAAAAAAGAAATAACAAAACTGATAAGAGAAACCATAACTGAAGCGTTGCCGACATGTGAAGGTATTAAATCTAAATCAACGGCATTAAGCAACACAGCATTAAGCAACAATAACATATAAATACAACAATAAAAAGTATTGCAGAATGCAAACCTCTCTGAAGAAGGTGATTGGCTGCTGAGCAAGAGACTGTGGATTTCCAATGTTAAAGTAAATTATCTGCAAATATATTTTAAAGACGTGAGCAGCAAATCAAAACTTATACCTTCCTATAACTGTAGGAGTGTTTATCAAGGCTTGTTTAATAAACAATAAAAGAGCTCGAGCTCAAGCTCATCTAAACTCGGCCCGGTTCAAGCTTTTAACTCGCCGATCTCGAGTAGCTCACAAGCGGCTTGGCTCGTTTGTAATTCTACCTATAAAAAAACAAAAGCACATAGAAAACAATACCTCCTCAAAAGGATGAGAACCTGGATTTGCTTGCAAATCTTGCTGTAATTTCTGTAACAACAAATAAATATAATATAAAAACATTAAAAAAAACTATTCATTCAACTAAATTTACAACTTCTTTAGCAATCTATACATATAAATTAATCAAGCTTAATCAAATTTAGGTTTTTTAAATTTACCTGAGTCAGAGACACAATTTCACCACGAACAGCATACTCACATTTCAAAACCTAAAAATCAAAAAACAAAAAAAACATCAACACACAAATCATCCATACAATCATTCGTTTAAATCAACTTATTATTATATCAACTGTATCAATCCAATCTGATTTCACATCTTATCAAATCACCGATCAAAACATCAACACTTGAAATCAACATAAACCAAAACAACAAAACCCTAAGTGGTGCTAAAAATCAAATCAAGTTACAGAAGTAAAACATATAAGAAAACAACCTTAGGCTTTAAGGAATCAACAGTGAGAGGTGGAGTAGAGTTGTCGGAAGCCATTGAAGTGTCGGAAGTGAAGAATTGAGGAAGAATGGACGAATAGTAACAATCATAAACTATCAATAATGAAACAAAATTAGGTTAATTATGATTACCTTGTAGATGATTGGAGGCCTGATCGGAGATGGAGAGCCGCATGAGTAGATCGGTAGGTTAGAGCAGATCCAGAACTTTGTAGTGAGTTTTTGGAATTTAGGGTAAAAAATCGCCAGAGGGAAAGGGAAGAGGGAAACTGGATCTGATGTTTGTGATGAGATTGGGCGGGCAATGTCTTTTTAAAATTCAAATTACCTCTAATTTGAAATACTGATTTGTATATACATTGAGATTTAAAATGATTAAAACAAAATCGGATTTATGACATCAGCGGAATGACATCAGCGGAGTCTATGTGGCATCCTATGTGGCATAGCTAATATCATGACAAGTAAGCAAAGTGAGGTCAGCTTCTAAGCTCCTTTTATAGATAGTATAGATTAAAACTCTTATCATAAATATAAGGGATTTTTACATATTTCCCCTTCCTAAGAGGGCTTATTACATATTTCCCCAAATAAAAAATTCAATTACATATTTCCCCTCCCTAACCCATATATATTACATATTTCCCCTTTCATTAAAATTACTCTTATTGAATGACTATTTTACCCTTAATGAACTAATTAAATGAAAATTTAGGTATTTCCTCTTTTTAATATCATGAGTCAATTACATATTTCCCTAATTCATGTACATTTTCTCTTATCAAATGAAACCTCCCAATGCTTGTCCTCATATTTCACCTCAACTCGATTTTTCACCACTTCTATTATCATATTCGATAAGTGAGTAATGGCTTACCCTTTAAAATGTAGGTTTGTTATACGCATAAAACACAATTTAATGTGCAAGAAACTTTAAACAAAGAGCCAATGGAAACTAAATTTGAATTTAATTAAAACCAAAGGAATATCGAATACATAAAAAACTGAATCTCCAGATCCTAAATTGAAACCATGAAGATGCTTTAGTTCTGTAACTTCAATTCTTTAAACAATTTAATTAAATTTGAACCTAATTACATGGAATATAGGGATGCAGCAGCTAGTGGACATTATTAACATGTGACCACTAATATAGCCACGGAACATGATCTGTGTGCATCCCCTCATTTGACCCAAAGTGCAGTAACATCAACCTTCGAGTAGCTACATCCTCCTTTTTACAGTTTTACTGTTACTTCTTTCAAGTGAAAAGAACCGTACGCAAACGACTCTAATAACTATGGATCATGATCTCACAACATGACTTCTAGATATGAGGATTATGTGAATAAGAAAAGAATAGTTAGTAATTTTTTAAAAAAAGGGGATATGAGGATTATGTGAATAAGAAAAGGGTAGTTGAGTAATTTCTTAAAAAAAGAGGAAATATGTAATTGAATTTTTTATTTGGGAAAATATGTAATAAGCCCTCTTAGGAGGGGGAAATATGTAAAAATCCCTAAATATAAACACGTCGATACAATAATCCGTTTAAAGTAACATGCAGAAAATTGTGTGGTCCATTATATGCTAAACAATTTATTTTTTTCTCTAAATTTGGTTTTGTAAATTATAAACATAAACAAAATATTTTCCGCCTAATTAAAGTACCGCTAGAAAAAGGTTACAGTTGCGAAAACAAGAGAAAGTCGGGAACCATTGGTTACCTTGTGAATCAAAGTAGCGACGGGTTGAGTATTACGACTACAAGGGGCAGGGGCGAACCCAAGTTATGGGGTGGGTGGGCTGCCGCACCCCTTGAAAAAAAAAAATTACTGGTATTTTTCGCGAAAAATTCAGACCGCACCCCTTGGAAATTTTCGTCCGCACCCCTTGAAAAATTCCGACCGCACAAGGCAAAGGAGGCTTTGCCCTCCAAAACCCCAAAACCATGGGGTGGTGAGGGGCGTTTTTTGTTTATCAACCCACCAATCACTATCTTCCACCACCAATCACCTTCTTCCAACGTCAATCACCATCTTCCTTTCCCAAACCTAACATGCCCCATGCCCCATGCCCGTGAGAATCTCCAAGCCCCCTTGGGGCAACACCGGTCCACGCCAAGGAGGGGGCAGTGTGTGGGGCGTGGAAGAAGGGCTCCCATCACACCGGGTAGTCTTAGTCGTCCTTTTCTTTTTAAACAAAAAAATGTTATCAAAGTTTTCAGGTGGGACATGAAGTGAGTAAACTTTGTGGGTAAAGAGATACATAGAATGTCAAGATTATGATTAGGCTAATAGACTTCAGTATCATTATTTGTTAGCCTGTGAATTTAGAGAATTTTATAACATATTTTATGGATGGGTCTCCTCAAGTAGTTTGACAATCGGTGATCTAAAATCTTAGGCTCTGACAAATATCACTTAGCTTTCTTTTTTTTTGGAAGGTGACTTTCTATGTACTGGACCTATTGGTCACCGGGTTCACGTCGAAGACAATCCCCCGTCAGCCCCGCACTCTCGGACGCGATGTTCGATCGGGCCCCGGCCGCCGCGCAAGCTGACTTCCGCCCGGAAACCATACTGCCCCCACACGATAGACTCGCTGGGGTAACAGCTGGGTAAAACCGGGTTGCCCTCAAGACCACACCATGCCTCGGTAGGATACGATCCATCATTGGGACGTCCCACCCCCCGTTGCACCTCCCGGGAGTCGAACCGGCGACCTCCGAAGAGGAAGCCGGCCCAACCCAAACCACATGGGAATTGCCGGTTGGGCTAGGGGGCGGGATATCACTTAGCTTTCTTATATTTATATTTGAAATATTATAAGAGTGGAGGGTGTGGGGGCGCCACCCGGCCACCTCATCACCGATAGCGCATCCATACCGTGGCTGTTAAACCGGGGCGTCATGGAGTTGTCCGCCACCATGGTAGCGCCAAGATGGAGATATTCAGGTGGGGCCCACTTGCTAAAAACCAATGAAATCTTTTTTTTTTAATTTTGTTTAATAGGGGTTCCATCCACACCATGCAAATTAAAGGGGGCTCCATGGCTGAGGTGGATTCTAGGTGGCGCTGATGTGGCCTGATAAAGCCCCTAAGGGGCTCCAACCACACCCTCCAGCCTAACAATTTTGTTTTTTTGTATAATTCTTAGGCAGGTTAAGTTCCTAGTTAAATAATATGCTAAATCTTGTAACATTTAAGTGTTTCTTTGTTAGTTTATTATAGTTATTTAGTGCTAACTTATTAGTTGATGATTTTAGGCAGTACGTATGAACAATTGGAACTATATGAAGTTAAGAACCAGATTAAAAAAAACTCTATGAAGTTACAAATCGAATAAAAAACCGTAAACCTACACTATAATGTGAGATTAAATATATTAATATTATAATATTTAATCTAGTAGCCATTATAATCATTTATATTATATAGATCAAAATATATTAATAACCTATTAATAATTAGTTGGTAATTGTTGATGGACCATATTACCCTTATTAACTAATTAGGTTTCCTCTTGGGTGTATATATAAGGAGATTATTAGAGAGTTTAAGGGTTAGACAATTACACAGTTAGACAACCCTCATAACATCATTCTCGGCTCTCTCTCCTAACCGAAACCATTCCTAGTTTCGGTTCATCACCATCATAACGTTACACCCTAAGGAGGAACCAGATCATCCTGACAAGTATGTCGAACTCAATGACTGCATCTCTGACTGGATTCTCTGCTGGTCTGTCTGCTGTAACAAGTATGTTATTCATGTTTTCCATTATGTTTAAACAGAACTGATCAACATGTGGTATCAGAGCATATGTTGATAAATCAGTTCTGTTTTCGTGTCCATTATTCTAGGATTAAAATATGGAAAACATAAATTTTAAAGCCTTAATATATCACGGCTGGTTTCGGTCCTCATTATGCCGAAATCACTGTTTTGAGTAAAGGGTGGTTTATCATGTCACTCGAAATCACTATGGGTAAATTAATATCCGAAATCTGTTAATAGAAGTCTTAAAATTCAGGTTTCGGATCCCAGAATTATGTTTTAATTTTCTAGGGTTCATCACTTGTTCTAAGAAAAACTCAAAAATTCCTTAAGTTTTGGAATATAATTTGGATTAGTGGATGTTTTTTACTGTTTTGATCTTAATTTTATCTATTAAAATCTTCGAAAACTGTTAAAGAGATAATCAGCTTCTAATTTCGAAATCTTTGATAAATTTAGATCAGCACTAAAACAGGAAACATTATCCCACAATCCCCAAAATTTCGAGTTTTCAGTTATTATCACAACAACAACTGTTAACAGTGGATTCGAGACCATCAGATTGTAACTCGAGACCATCAGATCTCGACTCGAGACCACAAGGTCTCGACTCGAAATCATAAGGGTCATCAAATCTTTACAACTCTAGACACAGGTCTCGACTCGAGACCATAAAGTCTCGACTCGAGACCATTGAGTTTTCGACTAAAGGCTTCAATCTTCACCACTCGAGACCGTGGTTGCGACTCGAGACCTCATTATGAGTCGAGATATCATAAAATACAGTAGTCGAGACCATGGTTCCGACTCGAAACAACAAGGTTGCGACTCGAGACCTCATAACTGACTCGAGATCTCATAATTCAGTCGAGACCTGACTCGAGACCTCATACCTGACTCGAAACCTCATTATTTTAGGCTGTTTCATGTGGTTTGCTATTAAATACTTGGTTTTGTAAACACTTAATTACCTAATCAGAATCAGATAACTTTTTACAAAACCTAAATAGCTTAACTTGAATGAGCTTCTGATGTATCATTTCTGGCCAAAGCTGATTTAATACATCTATTTATTGTTCAAGTATTATAAAAGCTATGCTGAGTATGCATTACAAACGTGAAATGTCTTAATTTCTGGCCAAAGCTGATTTTAATTCATTTATGTCTAGCATACTTGACAAGTGCATAACTAAAGTAATTGTCTCATTTCTGGCCAAAGCTGATTTGTCACGATTACTTTGCACACATACTTAAATAATTACACTTCTGGCCAAAGCTGATTTGTCTTCGTTTAAGTAGAATTTTAACTAAGTCTATTATTTTGATGTTAGTAATAGACAATATCACAGCTTCATAATTAAAATGGTCATTATTTATGCCTGCCTTAGTATAACATGCCCTTAGATCACATTAGGACTTCTTTCTTAGTATCATAATTTGCTCATCTTATTTCCACTATCAGCACCCAATTGCAGGATTCCACCTTTGACTGGTGATAACTTTGCTGAATGGAAGGATGCCCTCATGCTTACACTTGGATTACTAGACTTCGATTATGCTCTTAGAGAGAATAAGCCAGCGGATCTTACTACTCAAAGCACTGCTGCTGAGCAGATAGTTCATGAAAAATGGACTAGGTGTAACCGCATGTCTCTCATGTTCATGAAGCAGTCCATTCATAATGCAACTAGAGGAGCTATTCCTGATTCTGAGGATGCTAAAACCTATCTGGCTTCTGTGGAGGCTCAATTCAAAGGAACATCAAAAGCACACGCTAGCACTCTTATCCTCAAGCTGGTGACGACTAAGTATGATGGGAAGAGCGACATTCGTGAACACATCATGATGATGCATGACATGGCCAATAAGTTGAAAGGGCTAGAGATGGAAATCAGTGATGGTTTTCTTGTTCACTTCATCATCACTTCACTTCCTTCGTCCTATGAAGCATTCAAGATCAATTACAACACCCAGAAGGACAAATGGACGATGAGTGAGCTGGTCGCTATGTGCGTACAGGAGGAAGAGCGTATGAAGATGGATCGCACCACTGATGTTGCTAACTTCACCACCTCCAACTCTAAGAAGAGGAAGAACAATCATCAAAGGAAGGATGCTTCCAAAGTCCAAAAGCCAAATCCTAATACAAGTACACCTTCCAGCTCTAAGAGCTCCTTAGGCAAACCCTATTGCAAGTTCTGTAAGAAAACATGACATAAGCAAAAGGAATGCCCTGACTTCAAGGAGTGGTTGGCTAAGAAAGGTAACGATTTTTTCATGATACTTGAGTCCTTTAATTTAAATATTCCTGCTAATTCTTGGTGGTTTGATTCTGGTTCTATGGTTCATGTAACCAACTCTACTCAGGGATTCCTTTCAATCCGGAAGCTGGGAAGAAACCAAACAACACTTAAAGTTGGGGATGATCGGGAATTAGAAGTGAAGGCCATAGGAACATTACAATTATTTTTGAAAACTGGTTTATGTATTAAACTTTATGCTACCTTATATGTTCCTGAGGTAACTCGGAACCTTGTATCAGGACCAAAGTTAGACATGGACGGTTTTGTTGTTTCCCATGGTCATCGCAAACTCTCTATTCTCTATGATTCCGTTGTTTATGGTACTGGCATTCTGGATGGTGGTCTCTATAGATTAGAACTAGATGATAATTTTTCCAAATCTTTGTTGTCATATAATATTAATGAATCACTCACAAAGATGAAACAGAATCGAGACTTAGAGACTTCATCTATGTTGTGGCATCAACGTTTAGGCCACATCTCAAGAGAACGATTAAATCGTCTCGTAAAGGATGAAGTCTTACCTCCTCTCGATTTCACTGATTTTGGAACATGTGTCAAATTTCTTAAAGGCAAAATGACATTAGCGAATAAGAAAGGTGCCACTAGGAGCTCTAATCTATTAGAACTCATTCATACTGAAATTAGTGCTCCCTACCAAACCGCTGGCATAACATGACATACTTCATTTATCACTTTCATTTATGATTATTCTCGTTACATGTACTTGTATCTTATTAAGGAAAAATCTGAGTCTCTTACAACTTTTAAAGATTATAAAGCTGAAGTTGAAAAACAATTAGATCGTCAGATTAAAGTTGTGAGATCAGATAGAGGCGGTGAATATTATGGAAGACATACTGATGTGGGTCAAGCTCCTGGTCCATTTTATGAGTTTTGTAAGGGCCAGGGGATTGTGAACCAATACACCATGCCTGGTACATCTCAGCAGAACGGTGTCGCTGAACGAAGAAATCGTACCCTTATGAACATGGTGCGCAGTATGTTAGCCAACACTAATTTACCATTATTCCTCTGGACTGAAGCATTAAAAGCAGTTGTTCATATACTCAATAGAGTCCCTTCTAAGTCTGTCCCTAAAACTCCTTATGAACTTTGGACAGGAAGGAAACCGAGTCTTAAATATATGAAAGTATGGGGCTGCATTGCTGAAGCAAAACTCTATAATTCTTTCCTAAGGAAACTTGACCCTAAAACAATTACCTGTTTCTTTATCGGGTATCCTGATCATTCGAAGGGTTATCGTTTCTATTGTCCTTCCCATGTCACCCGTATTGTTGAAACCAAGCGTGCTGCGTTCCTGGAGGATTTCAAGGTCAGTGGGAGCAGTACCAACCCTTACGAAGAATTGCAAGAAGTACAAGACGCCGGGGGGGGGGGGGGAGACTCGTCGCTTACCATTATGCCGTTTACTCCTCTTGTACCCAATGCAACAACTGCACCTGAAGCTACTGCACCAACTTCGTCTCCACAATCAGAACCCATTATACCTCATAACGAAGGCACATCAAACGCTCAAAACCAAGACAACGCTGAACCCGATAATCAACTCAGGAGGTCATCTAGGCAAAGACGGCCTACTAATTGGGATGATCATGTTACCTACCTGACTGAAATGGATGCTGGAAAGCTCAATGATCCTATCTCTTATAATGAAGCCATTAGCAGTGATCACTCTTCTAAATGGAACAAAGCAATGATTGATGAGCTTGAATCCATGAAGAAAAATGACGTTTGGGATTTGGTCAAATTACCCAACGGTGTTAAACATGTAGGATGTAAATGGATATTCAAAACAAAACTGGATCCGAATGGGAACGTTGAACGCTACAAAGCGAGATTGGTTGCAAAGGGCTACACTCAGAAAGAGGGAATTGATTATCAAGAGATGTTTTCACCTGTCTCTCGTAAAGATTCATTAAGGATCGTTATGGCCCTAGTAGCTCATTTTGATTTAGAGTTGCATCAGATGGATGTCATAACTGCTTTCCTTAACGGAGACTTAGACGAAGATGTTTACATGAAACAACCTGAAGGTTTTAAACCTGAAGGTCAGGAGCATCTAGTCTGTAAGTTGAAGAAATCCATTTATGGGTTAAAACAAGCATCACGTCTATGGTACCTCAAGTGTGATGAAGTCATGAAGAGACAAGGTTTTATGAAGAATCAAGTGGATCAATGCACCTACCTCAAGATGAGTGGGAGTAACTTTACTATACTTGTCCTTTATGTAGATGATATTCTATTGGCAAGTAATAGTTTAGACATGTTGCATGAGTCGAAGCGATTACTCTCGCATAACTTCGACATGAAGGATCTCGGAGATGCTTCATACGTCATTGGCATCGAAATTCACCGAGATAGACACAAAGGGATCTTAGGATTGTCTCAGAAGACTTACATAGATCGTGTCCTTACACGTTAAAACATGCAACAGTTGTAACAACTCTCATCAAAAAGTCATATTTATTATTTTAATTGTCCAATAGGAAACCCTAATTAAGACACCCAATTAATTCTGCGCAAACCCTAAAATTTTCAGAATCATCAGAATCAAGATCAGGGTCCCTAAAACTCAGGGGGGGGGGGGCATTTCCTACTTGATGATTATCCTCTTAATTCGTTATCAGAATAAAAAATTCAAGAATCGTCGACTCAGCAGGCCTAGTCCCACACGTGGCTACCCTATCAATTTTATTTATCCCTTACGGACCGTAAGGGAATATTGTTACGGTCCGTAAGCTAGTCAAAATCGGTGTATAAATAGCAGACATTGGCACTTAGTTTCTGGAGTTTGAGCGACGAGAAAATTCGTTATATTCTCTGAGTTTTGGTCCGATTACCACAATTAACACACACAAATCACTAATTGATGCTGCAATCAGGGTAATAACTCGATCGCTATTACGATTCAACGTCCGATCGATTATAACTATCCAACGATTGTTTAAGTGCCGCTCAAATTGAGTTTATACTTTGTTATTCATCGTGATTTCGACTTGAATGTTTGAGTGCTGTTCGAACTCGGACTATACTCTGTCATTCGTTGTGAATCCGCTGAATTGTTAAGTATTGCACTTGTAAATCGTTGTGAGGGTTTAATCTCGTGAATTGTCGTAACTACTGTATTAGTTACTAACCTGTTTGTGTGTGCATTTGTTATTTAAATTAGGTTAATCAAGGCTAATCAGTAGGCTTATACTCTGCTCGTTAAATCTATAATGTGAGTCATTATCTTTTTATCAACTATTTTACAATACCTCAAATTATTTTCAAAGGTTATAATTACAGGGATTAAGTCATGGATATCTTGAATTACTGGCTAGTGGGGTATTGTGCACATTACTAATTTTCTCCTGATTACGTTCATTGACCTAATCGGGATAATCACTGTTAGGTTCATTGACCTACAGGGATAATCATCACTATTTAGGTTCATTGATCTAATAGTGGTATGACCATTGTCACCATTGTGACTTGTCACCATTGTGACAGAGCGCCAGATAAAAATAAGATAGAAGCCAATGTAATCGCCCTTATGCTGTAATTAATAACTATGCATCGTTATGCAAAATAGAATGATTCACTCAGTATTTTCCGATGACAAAACCTTTTTCAAACATGTTTCAGGTGATCTGTTATGATCTAGGAAAAGTGCCATAAAGCACTACAAGCTCAAGGAAGTGGCTCAGTATAAAATAAAGAAACATGTTTTGTAAAATAAAAGATTTCTTCGTGAAATCAAACGATTGTAAAGTACGGGGTTTTATCCCGAGTTGTGAAATAAAATAATCGGGAAATATTTTCAGTTTTAAAAAGATCCTGATGAAAACTTCCGCTGTTAAACTCAATTAATTAAATACCACGGGATTTCTGTCCCACGGCTCCTGAAACGGGTAAAACCGGGTCGGGGGCCGTGACAGAAAAAGGTGGTATCAGAGCCACTGATTTAAGCTTACTATTGATTTTAGCCTATTAAAGTAATTGAGAAATACTTAGGAAATTTAATTGCCATTTTATGATTATATGTTTTATTATCTGACTAACTGTGTACAGTATGGACAGATCTCTATATTCTAGCCACTATAGCAATAAATACAAATCTTTAATTTAATCTGATTCAAAGTTTTAGCACCCTTATTAAATATAAGCCAGAAACCTGATTCAGTGAATAAATAAATTTACAAATAAAACTTAAGTTTCAGTTGTTTTGGTAGTTAACCAGTATGAAATACTATTTAAAAAGTTTTTCTATAAAATTTTGTTATGATTTCTAATTTAGTAATGGTGTGTATTTTGCTAAACAGCATGAGTAATTTGTCTGATGCCCTTCAGAATTTAAATCTCTATCCAATAAGAATCGAGGTTTCCAGAGATTTCAATAGGTATATACCAGACATAGAAGAACCTATAGAATTCAATGCCTTACCTCTTGAGAAACCCAAGCCTAAGAAAATGGAAATTGGGGAAAGCTCTAGGCAAATTGAGGGTTTACCATCTCAAGAAGAACTAGATTTTATAATGGTAAACGGTGATACTATTGAGCCTATTAATGAAAATGATTTTATTCATTCTCTTGAAACACAACTACCAATGAACTTAGAACCAGCTATTCCAAAACCTTCACTCCACTCGCAAATAGACGAATGGTTGAATAATGAAATACTGTTACAAAACCATCCCTATAAGCTTTTTCCTAAGTTCAATCCAGAACCTTTACCAAATCCACCAATGAGTAACGAGAATATGGCTGAACTCCGTTATTTTAACAAAGAACTAATGGATGCTGAGAATAGGATCCAAGAGATTTTGGGACAGATCTCCTGGAAATACGATGAGAAGGAACGCCGTTACTAGAATATCACCTGACAAAGGATAGGGGATTATGAAACTGTGGTTGTGTAATAGTAATAGTAAAAACAGTATGTGTAGAATAAATAATAAAACGGGTGTATATAGGAGCATGATATAAGGAAATTTTAGAAAGTTACAATTTTGTTTGTATATTCGTTTATGTGATTATGTGCAATTAAATTGTGACATTGGATTATTTCCTTTATACTAATTATTTATCTATAAATTAGATATCAGATGGAAAACGCTAATAATGAACCAGTTAATGAGGTTAATCAATCTGAGCAACAACCGGGGGACCAATATGTGACTAGGCAAGATATAGAAAATATCGTTGCTCAAGGGATAGCCAACACTATTCCAGAAATAGTTGCTCAAGGGATAGCCAATGCTATTCCAGCAATCATTGCTGCTGTTAAAAATCCAATTGAACCTCAACAAATCGTTCCTAGTAAACGTATTTCTGAAGATAACTTCAGTAATAGCGTAAACGGAGGCAATAATCATGTTAATCATGATAATGAACCACGGCAAGCTCCGCTCCCTAAGAAAAGGAACACTGCAACGCCTGGTTGCACTTATAAAGAATTTCTTGCTTGTAAACCCACTGAGTTTGCAGGCAATGAAGGAGCGACTGCGGCACTGCGTTGGTTAGAGAAAACCGAGGCAGTAATTACCATAAGTAAATGTGCTCAGGATGATCAGGTCATGTACGCGTCAAATCTTTTCAAAGAAGTGGCGCTAGAATGGTGGAATACGGTGTTACAAGCAAAAGGAAGAAGGATGGCATATGCTATGAACTGGGAAGAATTTAAGAGCTTTGTAGAAAGAAAATTCTGTCCCGAGTATGAAAAGGAACAAATGACAAATAAGTTCCTAACCCATCGGATGGTGGATGTAGATTGTCTAAGGTATACTACGACATTCTTCGAATATGCTCGAGTGGTACCAACCCTGGCTTTGCCAGAACCGATACTTATTTCTCGTTATATTTGGGGATTGATTGCCGAAATCCGTAATATCGTCAAGGCTGCGAAACCTCGCACGATTGATGATGCGGTGGAATTAGCTAATACCCTGACTGACGAACTAGTACGGACAAGAGAAGAAAATAGAAGGAAGGAAGTAGCCCAAAAGATTTCCCAAGAATTCCGTTCGGGTAACCATAACAATTTCAAGAAAGGAGGGAATGGGCAATCTTCTACTAGCCCATTTTGCAATTTTTGCAAAAGGAAGCATTTTGGAAGATGCAAAGGATATTGTAATTTTTGCAAAATTCCAGGGCATCAAGAAGAAGACTGCAGGAGGAAGAAATTTTCAGTCTGCTACAACTGTGGAGAAGTTGGACATCTTAGGCCAGATTGTCCAAAACTGAATAAACCATTTGACAATAAAGCCAAACCGGCAGAAGGAGAAAAAAGGAATGCGAGAGCCTTTCAGCTGACTACTCAAGAAGCCGAGATGATTCCAGATGTGATAGCCGGTACGTTCTTAGCTTACAACGTTTACACAAAAGTATTATTTGACTCTGGTGCAAACCAAAGTTTTATAAATACTTTACTCTGCCAAACTCTTAACTTACCGTTAACCAGCATTAGATAAATTTCTACAGTAGAAACGGTAGATGGGAATTTAGTTAAAATAAATAAGGTTCTGCAAAAATGTAGAAATAGAACTTTTAAGTCATAAATTTTATGCAACCATATTGGTTGAATTCGATGTTATGTTAGGAATGAATTGATTAGTAAAACAACTATGCTCGAATTCTTTGTGATAAGAATTCCATAGAAATTCAGGCAACCACTGGAGAAGTAATAATGATTACAGGAGATAAAGCCCTGTAAACCCATAAAGTTCATATCAGTAATAAAAGTTGCTAATTTGGAATGAAAGCAAGGAGTAGTATATATGATTTCAGTAATCATTAATACTAAAGATAAAGAACTTAAAGAATTTCTGTAGTATTCAGAATACCCAGATGTATTCCCAGAAAAGTTACAGGATTACCATCAGATAGGGAGGTGGAATTTAGGATTCATCTAATTATATCGATAGCAAAGGCACCTTATCGGTTAGCACAGTATTGGTTGATAAGAAAAAGGATGGTTCAATAAGAATGTGTATTGATTATAGAGAATTGAATAAAGTTACAATTAAGAATCGATACCCATTACCTAGAATTAATGATCTATTCGATCAATTCCAGGAAGATAGATAGTTTTCTAAGATCAACTTGTGTTCCGGATATTATCAATTAAAAGTACAAGAGGAAGACGTATCTAAGACTGCTTTCAGAACTAGGAATGGTCATTACAAGTTTACAGTCATGCCCTTCGGGTGAACAAATACACCTGCAGCATTCATGGACATGATGAATAGGATTTGTAAAACATATTTGGATAAAATTTTAATTCTCTTCATCGACGATATACTTATTTATTCCAAAAGTCAGGAAGAACATTGTCAGCACTTGCATGCACTCTTAACTCTATTAAGAAAAGAAAAGCTTTACGCCAAATTTTCGAAGTGTGAATTTTGGCTGCCAGAAGTGCAATTTCTAGGTCATATGGTGAATCATGAAGGTATTCACTTAGATCCTGCTAAGATAGCAGCAATTATCCAATGGAAGGTTCCGCAATCAGCAATGGAAATTAGGAGTTTTGTAGGTTTAGCCGGATACTATAGACGATTTATTAAGGATTTTTCAAGATAGCTATACCATTAACTAAGCTAACCTGTAAAACAACTAAGGTTGATTAGAGATCTAAACAAGAAGAAGCCTTTAGGATCTTAAAGCAGAAATTAACCAAATGCTCCAATCTTAGCCTTATGAACTGAAAATTTTGAAGTATACGGTAATGCTTCAAAGCTAGGACTTGGATGTGTGACAATACAACGCAAAAAGGTAATTGCGTATGTTTCAATACAGTTGAAAAAGAACGAAGAAACTATACGACTCATGACTTAGAATTAGGAGCCATAATTTTGCCCTTAAAAGATTTGGAGACATTATCAGTATAGAAGTAAGTTTATTGTCTATACGGATCATAAGAATTTAAGATATATATTTGAGCAAAAAGAATTAAACATGAGGCAAAGAAGATGGATGAAAATCCTAAGTGACTATGACTGTGATATTCAGTATCACGAAAAAAAGGCTGAAGACAGTTATAGATCGTCAGAAAAGTTATACAGATAATAGATGAAAGCCGTTGGAGTTCGAGTTGGAGACAAAAATTGCTATTGAAAGTATCTCCTTAGAAAGGAGTAAGAAAGGAAAGCTAAGTCCAAGGTACGTAGGATCATTTCCAGTAATCCAACATATAGGACCAGTTGCTTATAGTTTACAACTACCAGAAGAGTTAGTTGGAGTACATGATGTATTTTATGTATCCAATCTCAAGAAATTTCTATCAGACGAATCTTTGGTAGCACCTCTCCAAAATATAGAATTAAATGCAAGGTTAAAATTTGTAGAGAAACCTCTTCAGATAGAAGATAGAAAGATAAAATTTCTCAAAACACAAACGATTAGTGTTAAATCAAGTCAAGTGGAATTCAAAACAAGGACCTGAATACACTTGAGAACTGGAATTAGAAAAAAGAAGCGAAGGTATCCTCAATTATTTCAGTAAATCTCGAGGACGAGATTTTTATTAAGATGGGGAGAATGTAACAACTCTCATCAAAAAGTCATATTTATTATTTTAATTGTCCAATAGGAAACCCTAATTAAGACACCCAAGTAATTCTGCGCAAACCCTAAAATTTTCAGAATCATCAGAATCAGGATCAGGGTCCCTAAAACTCAGGGGGGGCATTTCCTACTTGATGATTATCCTCTTAATTCGTTATCAGAATAAAAAATTCAAGAATCGTCGACTCAGCAGGCCTAGTCCCACACGTGGCTACCCTATCAATTTTATTTATCCCTTACGGACCGTAAGGGAATATTGTTACGGTCCGTAAGCTAGTCAAAATCGGTGTATAAATAGCAGACATTGGCACTTAGTTTCTGGAGTTTGAGCGATGAGAAAATTCGTTATATTCTCTGAGTTTTGGTCCGATTACCACAATTAACACACACAAATCACTAATTGATGCTGCAATCAGGGTAATAACTCGATCGCTATTACGATTCAACGTCCGATCGATTATAACTATCCAACGATTGTTTAAGTGCCGCTCAAATTGAGTTTATACTTTGTTATTCATCGTGATTTCGACTTGAATGTTTGAGTGCTGTTCGAACTCGGACTATACTCTGTCATTCGTTGTGAATCCGCTGAATTGTTAAGTATTGCACTTGTAAATCGTTGTGAGGGTTTAATCTCGTGAATTGTCGTAACTGCTGTATTAGTTACTAACCTGTTTGTGTGTGCATTTGTTATTTAAATTAGGTTAATCAAGGCTAATCAGTAGGCTTTTACTCTGCTCGTTAAATCTATAATGTGAGTCATTATCTTTTTATCAACTATTTTACAATACCTCAAATTATTTTCAAAGGTTATAATTACAGGGATTAAGTCATGGATATCTTGAATTACTGGCTAGTGGGGTATTGTGCACATTACTAATTTTCTCCTGATTACGTTCATTGACCTAATCGGGATAATCACTGTTAGGTTCATTGACCTACAGGGATAATCATCACTATTTAGGTTCATTGATCTAATAGTGGTATGACCATTGTCACCATTGTGACTTGTCACCATTGTGACAGAGCGCCAGATAAAAATAAGATAGAAGCCATTGTAATCGCCCTTATGCTGTAATTAATAACTATGCATCGTTATGCAAAATAGAATGATTCACTCAGTATTTTCCGATGACAAAACCTTTTTCAAACATGTTTCAGGTGATCTGTTATGATCTAGGAAAAGTGCCATAAAGCACTACAAGCTCAAGGAAGTGGCTCAGTATAAAATAAAGAAACATGTTTTATAAAATAAAAGATTTCTTCGTGAAATCAAACGATTGTAAAGTACGGGGTTTTATCCCGAGTTGTGAAATAAAATAATCGGGAAATATTTTCAGTTTTAAAAAGATCCTGATGAAAACTTCCGCTGTTAAACTCAATTAATTAAATACCATGGGATTTCTGTCCCGCGGCTCCTGAAACGGGTAAAACCGGGTCGGGGGCCGTGACAGAAAAAGGTGGTATCAGAGCCACTGATTTAAGCTTACTTTTGATTTTAGCCTATTAAAGTAATTGAGAAATACTTAGGAAATTTAATTGCCATTTTATGATTATATGTTTTATTATCTGACTAACTGTGTACAGTATGGACAGATCTCTATATTCTAGCCACTATAGCAATAAATACAAATCTTTAATTTAATCTGATTCAAAGTTTTAGCACCCTTATTAAATATATGCCAGAAACCTGATTCAGTGAATAAATAAATTTACAAATAAAACTTAAGTTTCAGTTGTTTTGGTAGTTAACCAGTATGAAATACTATTTAAAAAGTTTTTCTATAAAATTTTGTTATGATTTCTAATTTAGTAATGGTGTGTATTTTGCTAAACAGCATGAGTAATTTGTCTGATGCCCTTCAGAATTTAAATCTCTATCCAATAAGAATCGAGGTTTCCAGAGATTTCAATAGGTATATACCAGACATAGAAGAACCTATAGAATTCAATGCCTTACCTCTTGAGAAACCCAAGCCTAAGAAAATGGAAATTGGGGAAAGCTCTAGGCAAATTGAGGGTTTACCATCTCAAGAAGAACTAGATTTTATAATGGTAAACGGTGATACTATTGAGCCTATTAATGAAAATGATTTTATTCATTCTCTTGAAACACAACTACCAATGAACTTAGAACCAGCTATTCCAAAACCTTCACTCCACTCGCAAATAGACGAATGGTTGAATAATGAAATACTGTTACAAAACCATCCCTATAAGATTTTTCCTAAGTTCAATCCAGAACCTTTACCAAATCCACCAATGAGTAACGAGAATATGGCTGAACTCCGTTATTTTAACAAAGAACTAATGGATGCTGAGAATAGGATCCAAGAGATTTTGGGACAGATCTCCTGGAAATACGATGAGAAGGAACGCCGTTACTAGAATATCACCTGACAAAGGATAGGGGATTATGAAACTGTGGTTGTGTAATAGTAATAGTAATAGTAATAGTAAAAACAGTATGTGTAGAATAAATAATAAAACGGGTGTATATAGAAGCATGATATAAGGAAATTTTAGAAAGTTACAATTTTGTTTGTATATTCGTTTATGTGATTATGTGCAATTAAATTGTGACATTGGATTATTTCCTTTATACTAATTATTTATCTATAAATTAGATATCAGATGGAAAACGCTAATAATGAACCAGTTAATGAGGTTAATCAATCTGAGCAACAACCGGGGGACCAATATGTGACTAGGCAAGATATAGAAAATATCGTTGCTCAAGGGATAGCCAACGCTATTCCAGAAATAGTTGCTCAAGGGATAGCCAATGATATTCCAGCAATCATTGCTGCTGTTAAAAATCCAATTGAACCTCAACAAATCGTTCCTAGTAAACGTATTTCTGAAGATAACTTCAGTAATAGCGTAAACGGAGGCAATAATCATGTTAATCATGATAATGAACCACGGCAAGCTCCGCTCCCTAATAAAAGGAAAACTGCAACGCCTGATTGCACTTATAAAGAATTTCTTGCTTGTAAACCCACTGAGTTTGCAGGCAATGAAGGAGCGACTGCGGCACTGCGTTGGTTAGAGAAAACCGAGGCAGTAATTGCCATAAGTAAATGTGCTCAGGATGATCAGGTCATGTACGCGTCAAATCTTTTCAAAGAAGTGGCGCTAGAATGGTGGAATACGGTGTTACAAGCAAAAGGAAGAAGGATGGCATATGCTATGAACTGGGAAGAATTTAAGAGCTTTGTAGAAAGAAAATTCTGTCCCGAGTATGAAAAGGAACAAATGACAAATAAGTTCCTAACCCATCGGATGGTGGATGTAGATTGTCGAAGGTATACTACGACATTCTTCGAATATGCTCGAGTGGTACCAACCCTGGCTTTGCCAGAACCGGTACTTATTTCTCGTTATATTTGGGGATTGATTGCCGAAATCCATAATATCGTCAAGGTTGCGAAACCTCGCACGATTGATGATGCGGTGGAATTAGCTAATACTCTGACTGACGAACTAGTACGGACAAGAGAAGAAAATAGAAGGAAGGAAGTAGCCCAAAAGATTTCCCAAGAATTCCGTTCGGGTAACCATAACAATTTCCCAAGAATTCCGTTCGGGAGCCTGACGTATGCTCAAGTCTGTACTCGCCCATATATCGCTTATATTGCTGGAATGCTAGGCCGTTATCAGACTAATCCTGGCCTAGATCACTGGAAAGCAGCTAAGAAGGTCCTTAGATATCTGCAAGGGACGAAAGACTATAAACTGACATATAGAAGAAGTGATCATTTAGAAGTGGTAGGTTATTCTGATTCTGACTTTGCCAAATTCAAAAATGACAAGAAATCCACTTCGGGCTACATCTTTATGTTAGCAGGCGGACCTATCTCATGGAAGAGTCATAAACAACAGTTAACCACAACTTCCACAATGATGGAAGAATACATTGTTGTTTACAACGCAACCTGTCATGGAATGTTTCTTAGAAATCTGATCACTGGACTCAAAATCGTTAATTCCATTTCTAGACCATTGAAGCTTTACTGTGATAACTCAGCTGCCGTTAGTTTCTCGAACAGTAACAGTTCGACTGGAGCTGGTTTATATCTCGATACAAAATATTTGTTCGTACGTGAACGAGTTGAGGAAAATAATCTTTGTATTGAGTATATTAGTACTAAAGATATGCTTGCGGATCCGATGACTAAAGGTCTCCCACCTAAAGTTTTCGAAGAACATGTATCGAATATGGATTCACTAAAGACCTTATTTAATGGCATATTGTATTAGCTTATGTTTTAATTAATAAAATTTCCTCAGTTTGATTTTGTATGTCTCTAACATATATTCTGCCGGTGTAATGACATATAGACAAATATAAATACAATTCAGACGCTAAAGGGCTTATGCGTATTTTGATAATAGCTGTTAGGTTTTAAATTGAGGCTATAGTATGATTAATGGGGGTCCTGAGTCGAATGATAATTCAACGGCTGTATTTCTCTGTTATATTTCTTGGTTTAAGGCTAAAATGAGTGTTAACTCTTGGCCAGGCTCATCTAATACTCATGATAAATGATTACTCGGCTAAGTGGGAGAATGTGAGATTAAATATATTAATATTATAATATTTAATCTTGTAGCCATTATAATCATTTATATTATATAGATCAAAATATATTAATAACCTATTAATAATTAGTTGGTAATTGTTGATGGACCATATTACCCTTATTATTAGGTTTCCTCTTGGGTGTATATATAAGGAGATTATTAGAGAGTTTAAGGGTTCGACAATTACACAGTTAGATAACCCTCATAACATCATTCTCGGCTCTCTCTCCTAACCGAAACCATCCCTAGTTTCGGTTCATCACCATCATAACGTTACACCCTAAGGAGGAACCAGATCATCCTGACAAGCATGTCGAACTCAATGGCTGCATCTCTGACTGGATTCTCTGCTGGCCTGTCTGCTGTAACATGTATGTTATTCAGTTTTCCATTATGTTTAAGCAGAACTGATCAACATATAAAACCCAAAATATTTCTAGCACTGATGCAATTTGGTAATATAATTTTAATGACCTGATCCGACAATAAATCACTCTTGACAGACATGAAGATCATACACATGAAAAAAGTTCTTGCATCCGCCACGAGGTTTTAGTGGTAGTAAGTCTGACATCATAATGTAGATGCCAAAACATGCGTAGTGATTGGAGGCGTGCCGAACAAAAAGAATAAATAATCTAACACTTAGAGCATCGACATCGCTGGTCAAAGTCTAAAATCCAAAACCACCACATTATTCCAAACATCAATCACTCCAAACCCATTTTTTCCTCTAAAACTGAATTATTCCAAATCTCCACATCACACCCCACTTGTACATCGTAAAACAAAAAAAAGGAAAAAAAGAAAGGAATGTGTGTTTGCGACCCTCACTTAAACAAACCAAACCACCAAAGTCAATCTCTCACAACAGGGCGTGGTCCGGAACTGGCCGTCGGTTTTCCACTTAAGAACTCCTCCAAACCTGTTAATAAATAAATATGTATAGAGAAAAAGAACGGTTTGGGGTTTATTATGATAAAAGTAAATACACAAAACAAAGATAAGCACTAGAGAAATTGTGTAGGGTTACTAGCTAAAAGAGCTAAACAACCCAATATAAAAAGAGCCCTCTAACTTTATTATGCTACCCCCCCCTCACAATGCAACAGTAATAAGCATTGAGAGTTTATCACACAAGAAACGAAACCAAGACGCTGACTGAGCCTTGGTAAAAATATCAGCAATCTGTAAGGCTAACGGAACCAGGGCCGGCTCCATAGGCTTGCCAACCTAGGCCCAGGCCTAGGGCCACCAATAAATTGAAGCCTTCAAGTTTTTAGAAAGTGTTATATATAGTATATGTATTAGGCCTAAATAAATACGTTTATTTCAAAACTAAACTGTTGATCAGTTCTGTTTAAACTTAATGGAAAACATGAATAACATACCTGTTATAGCATTCAAAGCAGTAGAGAATCCAGTCAGAGATCCAGCCATTGAGTTCGACATCTTTGTCAAGGTGATCCGGTTCCTCCTTAGGGTGTAAAGTTATGATGGTGATGAAAAACCGAAAGTAGGGTTTATTTCGGTTATGGAGAGAGAGATACGAATTTGATGTTATGAGGGTTAAGTGTATTGTATAATTGTCTAACCCTTTAACTCTCTAATAAGCTCCTTATTTATACACCCAAGAGGAAACCCAATTAGTTAATAAGGGTAATATGGTCCATCAACAATTACCAACTAATTATAATAGGTTATTAATATATATTGATCTAATATAATATAAATGATTATAAAGGCTACAAGATTAAATATTACATAAATAATATATTTAATCTCACATTCTCCCACTTAGCCGAGTAATCATTTATCATGAGTATTAGGTAAGCCTGGCCAGGTGTTAACACTCATTTTAGCCTTAAACCAAGAACTATAGCAGAGAAATACAGCCGTTGAATCATCATTCGACTCAGGACCCCCATTAGTCATACTATAGCCTCAATTTAAAACCTAACAGTTACGATCAAAATATGTATAAGCCCTTTAGCATCTGATTTGTATTTATATTTGTCTATATGTCATTACACCGGCAGAACATATGTTAGAGACATACAAAATCAAACTGAGGAAATTTTATTAATTAAAACATAAGCTAGTACAATATGCCATTAAACAAGGTCTTTAATAAGTCCCATATTCGATACATGTTCTTCGAAAACTTTAGGTGGGAGACCTTTAGTCATCGGATCCGCAAGCATATCTTTAGTACTAATATACTCAATACAAAGATTATTTTCCTCAACTCGTTCACGTACGAACAAGTACTTCGTATCAAGATATAAACCAGCTCCAGTCGAACTGTTACTGTTCGAGAAACTAACGGCAGCTGAATTATCACAGTAAAGCTTCAATGGTCTAGAAATGGAATTAACGATTTTGAGTCCAGTGATCAGATTTCTAAGCAACATTCCATGACAGGTTGCGTTGTAAACAGCAATGTATTCTACCATTATTGTGGAAGTTGTAGTTAACTGTTGTTTATGACTCTTCCATGAGATAGGTCCGCCTGCTAACATAAAGATGTAGCCCGAAGTGGATTTCTTGTCATCTTTGCATTTGGCAAAGTCAGAATCAGAATAACCTACCACTTCTAAATGATCACTTCTTCTATATGTCAGTTTATAGTCTTTCGTCCCTTGCAGATATCTAAGGACCTTCTTAGCTGCTTTCCAGTGATCTAGGCCAGGATTAGTCTGATAACGACCTAGCATTCCAGCAATGTAAGCGATATCTGGGCGAGTACAGACTTGAGCATACATCAGGCTCCCGACTACTGACGCATAAGGTATCTGGCTCATCTGCTCCTTTTCAACCTCTGTTGTCGGACACTGGAATGAACCGAAAACATCTCCCTTAACTACTGGAGCGACGGAGGGTTTGCACTGTTGCATGTTGTAACGTGTAAGGACACGATCTATGTAAGTCTTTTGAGACAATCCTAAGATCCCTTTGTGTCTATCTCGGTGAATTTCGATGCCAATGACGTAAGAAGCATCTCCAAGATCCTTCATGTCGAAGTTATGCGAGAGTAACCGCTTCGACTCATGCAACATGTCTAAACTATTACTTGCCAATAGAATATCATCTACGTAAAGGACAAGTATAGTAAAGTTACTCCCACTCATCTTGAGGTAGGTGCACTGATCCACTTGATTCTTCATAAAACCTTGCCTCTTCATGACTTCATCAAACTTGAGGTACCATTGACGTGATGCTTGTTTTAACCCATAAATGGATTTCTTCAACTTACAGACTAGATGCTCCTGACCTTCAGGTTTAAAGCCTTCAGGTTGTTTCATGTAAACATCTTCGTCTAAGTCTCCGTTAAGGAGAGCAGTTTTGACGTCCATCTGATGCAGCTCTAAATCAAAATGAGCTACTAGGGCCATAACGATCCTTAATGAATCTTTACAAGAGACAGGTGAAAACGTCTCTTGATAATCAATTCCCTCTTTCTGAGTGTAGCCCTTTGCAACCAATCTCACTTTGTAGCGTTCAACGTTCCCATTCGGATCCAGTTTTGTTTTGAACACCCATTTACAACCTACAGGTTTGGCACCATTGGGTAATTCGACTAAATCCCAAACGTCATTTTTCTTCATGGATTCAAGCTCATCAATCATTGCTTTGTTCCATTCAGAAGACTGATCACTGCTAATGGCTTCATTATAAGAGATAGGATCATTGAGCTTTCCAGCATCCATTTCAGTCAGATAGGTAACATAATCATCCCAATTAGTAGGCCTTCTTTGCCTAGATGACCTCCTGAGTTGATTATCGGGTTCAGCGTTGTCTTGGTTTTGAGCGTTTGATGTGCCATCGTTATGAGGTATAATGGGTTCTGATTGTGGGGATGGAATTTGTGCAGTGACTTCAGGTGCAGTTGCATGGGGTACAAGAGGAGTAAACGGAGTAATAATAAGCGACGAGTCTCTCCCCCCCCCCCCCGCGTCTTGTACTTCTTGCAATTCTTCGTAAGGGTTGGTACTGCTCCCACTGACCTTGAAATCCTCCAAGAACGCAGCACGCTTGGTTTCAACAATACGGGTGACATGGGAAGGACAATAGAAACGATAACCCTTTGAATGATCAGGATACCCGATAAAGAAGCAGGTAACTGTTTTAGGGTCAAGTTTCCTTAGGAAAGGATTGTAAAGTTTTGCTTCAGCAATGCAGCCCCATACTTTCATATATTTAAGACTTGGTTTCCTTCCTGTCCAAAGTTCATAAGGAGTTTTAGGGACAGACTTAGAAGGAACTCTATTGAGTATATGAACAGCTGCTTTTAACGCTTCAGTCCAGAGGAATAATGGTAAATTAGTGTTGGCTAACATACTGCGCACCATGTTCATAAGGGTACGATTTCTTCGTTCAGCGACACCATTTTGCTGAGGTGTACCAGGCATGGTGTATTGGTTCACAATCCCCTGGCCCTTACAAAACTCATAAAATGGACCAGGAGCTTGACCCACATCAGTATGTCTTCCATAATATTCACCGCCTCTATCTGATCTCACAACTTTAATCTGACGATCTAATTGCTTTTCAACTTCAGCTTTATAATCTTTAAAAGTTGTTAGAGATTCAGATTTTTCCTTTATAAGATACAAGTACATGTAACGAGAATAATCATCAATGAAAGTGATAAATGAAGTATATCCTGTTATACCAGCAATTTGATAAGGACCACTAATGTCAGTGTGAATGAGTTCTAATAAATTAGAGCTCCTAGTGGCACCTTTCTTATTCGCTAATGTCATTTTGCCTTTAAGACATTTGACACATGTTCCAAAATCAGTAAAATCGAGAGGAGGTAAGACTTCATCCTTTACGAGACGATTTAATCGTTCTCTTAAGATGTGGCCTAAACGTTGATGCCACAACATAGATGAAGTCTCTAAGTCTCGAACCTCTTTCATCTTTGTGAGTGATTCATTAATATTATATGACAAGAAAGATTTGGAAAAATTATCATCTAGTTCTAATCTATAGAGACCACCATCCAGAATGCCAGTACCATAAACAATGGAATCATAGAGAATAGAGAGTTTGCGATGACCATGGGAAACAACAAAACCGTCCATGTCTAACTTTGGTCCTGATACAAGGTTCCGAGTTACCTCAGGAACATATAAGGTATCATAAAGTTTAATACATAAACCAGTTTTCAAAAATAATTGTAATGTTCCTATGGCCTTCACTTCTAATTCCCGATCATCTCCAACTTTAAGTGTTCTTTGGTTTCTTCCCAGCTTCCGGATTGTAAGGAATCCCTGAAGTGAATTGGTAACATGAACCATAGAACCAGAATCAAACCACCAAGAATTAGCAGGAACATTTAAGTTAAAGGACTCAAGTATCATGAAAAAATCGTTACCTTTCTTAGCCAGCCACTCCTTGAAGTCAGGGCATTCCTTTTGCTTATGTCTTGTTTTCTTACAGAACTTGCAGTAGGGTTTGCCTAAGGAGTTCTTAGAGCTGGAAGGTGCACTTGTATTAGGAGTTGGATTTGGCTTTTGAACCTTAGAAGCATCCTTTCTTTGATAATTGTTCTTCCTCTTCTTTGAGCTGGAGGTGGTGAAGTTAGCAACATTAGTATGGCGATCCATCTTCATACGCTCTTCCTCCTGCACGCATATAGCGATCAGCTCACTCATCGTCCATTTGTCCTTCTGAGTGTTGTAATTGATCTTGAATGCTTCATAGGACGAAGGAAGCGAAGTGATGATGAAGTGAACAAGAAAACCATCACTGATCTCCATCTCTAGGCCCTTCAGCTTATTGGCCATGTCATGCATCATCATGATGTGTTCGCGAATGCCGCTCCTCCCATCATACTTAGTCATCACCAGCTTGAGGATAAGAGTGCTAGCGTGTGCTTTTGATGTTCCCTTGAATTGATCCTCCACAGAAGCCAAATAGGTTTTAGCATCTTCAGAATCAGGAATGGCCCCTCTGATTGAGTTATGAATGGACTGCTTCATGAACATGAGAGACATGCGGTTACACCTAGTCCACTTATCATGTAGTAACTGCTCAGCAGCAGTACTTGTAGCAGTAAGGTCCACTGGCTTATTCTCTCTTAGAGCATAGTCAAAGTCCAAGAGTCCAAGTGTAAGCATGAGGGCATCCTTCCATGCAGCAAAGTTATCACCAGTTAAAGGTGGAATCCCCTGATTGGGTGCTGATAGTGGAAATAAGATGAGCAAGTTATGATACTAAGAAAAAAAGTCCTAATGTGATCTAAGGGCATGTTATACTAAGGCAGGCATAAGTAATGACCATTTTTAATTATGAAGCTGTGATAATGTCTATTACTAACATCAAAATAATAGACTTAGTAAAATTCTATTTAAACGAAGACAAAACAGCTTTGGCCAGAAGTGTAATCATTTAAATATGTGTGCAAAGTAATTGTGACAAATCAGCTTTGGCCAGAAATGAGACAATCACTTTAGTTATGCACTTGTCAAGCATGCTAAACATAAATGAATTAAATCAGCTTTGGCCAGAATTAAGACATTTCACGTTTGTAATGCATACTTAACATAGCTTTTATAATACTTGAACAATAAACAGATGTATTAAATCAGCTTTGGCCATAATTAATACACCAGAAGCTCATTCAAGTTAAGCTATTTTGGTTTTGTAAAACATTATCTGATTCTGATTAGTTAAGCAATTAGGTATTTACAAAACCAAGTATTTAATAGCAAACCACCTTGTGCGATCAGTAATGCCTTGTGCGATCGGTAATGCCTTGTGCGATCGGTAATGCCTTGTGCGATCGATAAGGCCCAAAACTTGTGCGATGTAAATAAAGCCCAAGTCTTGTGCGATCAGTGAGGCCCAAAATTTGTGCGATCAGTAAGGCCCAATAACTTGTGCGATCAGTAAGGCCCAAAACTTGTGCGATGTGTGTAAGGCCCAAGTCTTGTGCGATCCATAAGTTCTTGTGCGATTATGCAGTCTTGTGCGTTTTCCCTTGTGTGATCAGTCTTGTGCGATCAGATCATTTTTTTTTGTGTGTGTTCTGATCTTGTGCGACTGTTAAGGGACTTGTGCGATTATGACATTTATGATTTCGAAACCACTTTTAATGCTGTTTATTGTGATAATTAACTGAAAATCAAAATTTGAGGGATTGTGGGATAGTGTTTCCTATTTTATTTCTGATCTAATCTTATCAAAAGATTTCGAAAATAATAACTGAAAATCCATTAACAGTTTTCGAAAATTTAATAGATAAAATTAAGATCAAAATTATTAAAACACCCACTAATCCAAATTAGATTCCAAAATTTATGGAATTTTCGAATTTTCTTAGAACATAATGATGAACCCTAAAGAATAAAAACATAATTCTGGAAATCCAAAACCTGAATTTTTAATGGTTTTGTAATGGATTTCGTGACAACAAGTTTAATCCTTTATGATTTCGAGTCAATTTATCAAATAACAGTTTCCGAAAACAGGGATTTCGGCAACAATGAACTCGAAAACAGTTTTGATTTTAAGACTTTAAAAAACTTCCGTTTTCCAGATTTTTGATCCAAGAATAATGGATACAAAATCAGAACTGATTTATCAACATATGCTCTGATACCACATGTTGATCAGTTCTGTTTAAACTTAATGGAAAACATGAATAACATACCTGTTATAGCATTCAAAGCAGTAGAGAATCCAGTCAGAGATCCAACCATTGAGTTCGACATCTTTGTCAAGGTGATCCGGTTCCTCCTTAGGGTGTAAAGTTATGATGGTGATGAAAAACCGAAAGTAGGGTTTATTTCGGTTATGGAGAGAGAGATACGAATTTGATGTTATGAGGGTTAAGTGTATTGTATAATTGTCTAATCCTTTAACTCTCTAATAAGCTCCTTATTTATACACCCAAGAGGAAACCCAATTAGTTAATAAGGGTAATATGGTTCATCAACAATTACCAACTAATTATAATAGGTTATTAATATATATTGATCTAATATAATATAAATGATTATAAAGGCTACAAGATTAAATATTACATAAATAATATATTTAATCTCACATAAACTAGTTTTTCATTCAAGGAACCCAAAGTATATATTGTTTAGCAAAAAAAAAGGGTCCAGTTTCATAGCCCATTTCGCATTAATTTCCAGCTATTACGACGCAACAACCATCGATCTAATCATCATTATTGAGCGGTCTAAAGCTCCTAAAATACAACCGCAGTCATCGTTCCCACTTCCCATCGTAACCTGCTTTCAATTTCTAGGCTACCGGCTATCACTAGACGAAAAAAGAAACTGTAATCACCCATGGCGACGGGTTCATCGGGATTGGAGGAGAGTTTATGGGTGAAATTAGGGCCCCACTTCGTAGTTCACATAGGGTCTCCAAAAACGTTGGAACGGCCTGAACGGAACAAATGGAAGCGAGATTGTCTCCTTTGAGATCAACCGAACCTCATGTTGATGTTATAATTTTAAGTTATCATCTAGCATTTTAATTTAGCAAACTGCTGGGAGCCTGGGAGGGAGAAAACGAAAGTTCAGGACCAATAATCAATTAACAACAAAGTGGTTAAGTGGTATTCGTATTTACACACCTTCAACAACCATCTTTCAACTACACTTATTACCAAAATAATTGGACTCTGATTCACACAGTAAAAAAGGTGATAGGGTTTGATGAATACATGCGAAAGCATGTTCATCGTTTAATCTGTCTGGTCTACTTTAGGAAACTGAATGATCCACATGGGCAAATCTGACAGAATGAAATTTACAACACTTGATACTTTTAGTGACGAAACCGATGAGCCGAAAGCAACGACTTTAATGCAACTGTGTGAGTGTGTGACTTTTATTTCTATTTTTTTTTTACAATCTTTATTGGCATATGATGTTGTTTTGAAGGGAACATCAAATCTATTTGCCACCCAACTCACTAGATTTCGGTTCTTGATTTTATTGGTTATGGAGTGGGGGTGGGAGGTTGAACTTGATAAAAGTTTGGTGGTTTCTAGCGACGAAAATGGTGGGTGTTATTCGTTTTCGGGGTTTTTGGATGAACAAGAAGATGGGTTGAAGCTTGGGCGACAGGCGTACTGTCGGGAAAAGTGTAGGGATTTGTCGGTGAAGAGATCTAGAGGTTCGTACCAAAGTTCTATTTTGCCGCGGTGTCAGGTTGAAGGGTGTGACCTTGATCTTTCGTCGGCAAAAGATTACCACCGTCGGCATAGGATATGTGTTGATCACACGAAAAGCCCGAAAGTTGTTGTTGCTGGGATGGAACGTAGGTTTTGTCAGCAATGTAGCAGGCAAGTTTTTGTTTATAAGTGTTTAAACAATCATTAGTAGTTTTTTCAAACACGGTTGCTATAGAAAACTGGGTAATTATGACCTAAAAAGGTATAAAAAAAAAACAGTCGTAAATACGACTGATTTGCAACTGTAATTATAACGGTCGCAAAATGCTTTCCCAGTCGGAAAAGTTTGAAAAAGAACTTTTCCGACTGAAAAGGCAGGAGTTCCTGGTTGTCTAGTAGTATTTTTGTCACTTTTGGTAAGATGACCTTATACAATGAAGTCAATCCATTTGATTCATGATCTTGAAGGTTGCATGATCTTTCGGAATTTGACGATCAGAAACGTAGTTGTCGGAGACGCCTCTCCGCGCATAATGCTAGGAGACGTCGGCCACAGTTGGAGGACACAAAGCTCAGTTCAACACGTATGTTCGATACAAAACAAAACAGTTTTTTTTTTTTTTTTTATGTTCTGCTATGAGTGAGATTTTACTGGGTATGTTTTTTTTTTTACAATATTTTTGGAACTAAACAGATCGAAGAGGAGCACATATGGGTTTTCTGGTGGACCGGGTTTCCATATTGTTGCGGAATTCAACACCACAAAGCTCTTCAAGTTTCAAAGGTGGTTTGTTGGACATTTCCTCGTCTATCCATGGAACCACATCTAGAGGGGTTAATCATGATGGTATGTTTCCTCACAAACATGATTTTCTACCTAAAATTTTCATTACATGTCTTAGATCCTTTTTTTTTTTTTTTTTGAAAAGTGAACTTCATTAAAAAAACACAGCTACCTCAAACCGAGGCAACCACAACCGACTACAACATTACAAATTTACAAATTTACACCAATCATCCTAAGACGTCACTACACCCTTATTCCTATTCTTGTACCATAAAAAAACCCATCTTCTTGAGCTCACCGATAATAATAATTGACACATAGTGTTGAGTTTGTGGGTTAAATATTAGTTTTGACTTGATGGGTAATTAGCTGGATGAATCGCAACTGAACATGACCCATGCATATATTCATATCAAAGACGTCAACCTCTAATATACATTTAAAATCGTGTATTGTGTAACCCGAAACAAGTCAAATTGTTGACGAACTGTATACGAGTCGATGGGTTGTAATAGTTGACGAGTCGTGATCAAGTTGTAAATATGTTAAACATGTTGTAATAACTGGGTTAAACACGTTTGCAAGTTAATGGGTCAAACTGTTTAATTAAACGAGCAAAACGTGTTAACCTACACACAACCCATTTAATGAATCAGGTTAAGCAAGTCAATTTGAACAATACTTATTTAGTAAGCAAATTAGATATGACAATTTATAACATTGATTATTTTCGTGTCATCTTACTCGTTCTAGTATAATTTGTCGACAACACTAAAATTGGGACGAGTATTTAGTACCGCGTACCGGTAGCGAACCGTACTGTGTATCGGGTATATTCAGTACCGGTACCCATTTTCTCCGTTTTTGGTACCGGTATTTACCGGTAAAACATCGATAAATACTTGTACCGTACCGGTACATTCGGTACCAGTACCCACTTTTTCCGTTTTTTGACACCGAACATGTACCGTGTTCATCCCTACCTACACTAAAAAACAAAGTCTTAATACTTTATTTTGTCAACTATTTTTCTTCCCTATAAATTATTGAAATCAAGAAAGTTTTAAGTCACCTCGGGAAGGTTTTTTCTTTTATTTAATGCCGAACCGTACCAGGTATATTCGGTATCGGTACTCACTTTTTTTGTTTTTCGGTACCAGTATTTACCGGTAAATAATAGTACCGTACCGGTATATTAGGTACCGGTACCCACGTTTCCCGTTTTTCAGTACCAAACAGGTACCGTGCTCATCATACACTAAAAAACAAAGTCTTAAAACTTTATTTTGTCAACTATTTTTCTTCCTAAAAATTATTGAAATCAAGGAAGTTTTAAGTCACCTAACGAAGGTTTTTTTTTTTTTTTTAATATGTAAAGGTCTAGAAGCAATTTCTAGCCTAACTAATGGGATGGAAGGTCATCATTCATTCTCCCTTGAAGGACTGCGTTCATGGGGTTTTAGAGGTCATGAAGAACCCTCATCCTTCGATCAGTTCATACATGGACACGACACCAGCTTGACACAGCCTGGGATGCCACTTGAGATGCAAAGTACCCATAACACTCAAATACCATCTGATTTCGACTGCTTTTGTTCTAATTAAGCTTGGTTGTTGGTACACGACAAGCCTAGATTCTAATGATGATTTTGGGCGTTAAGACCGGGTGTTAGGTCAAGGATTAATAATGTTTATGTGGCGGAGTAGCCGCTTACGTTTAAGATGTGTGTATATTTGTCAAGGGCTAGTAATTGTGTGATGTAGTGAATTAACACATGTGTAACTTATTATACTTCTTAAGGTCAAGTGAACTTATGGGCCTATGGCCGTAGGTTTATATATCTTCTTGTTGAGTCGTTGGTAGCAATGAAAAATAATGCAATATTTTATTTCGTATCAGTTGAGTTCATTACAATACTATCAAGATAAACCTTCGTCCTTTGAAAACCTTTAAATTGTAATTTGTGAATGGTTTAACAATGGGATCGATGCAATGTTACATACGCACTTGCCTTGTAATTTAGATACGTGAAACAAAAAGGGGTCGATAACTCCAGTGACTGTATGTGGATTTGTATGAATGCGGAAAAAGGTGAAGAAAACAATAAATAACGGCTAAAAAATTATTGTTAAAAGTTTTGAATTGTTTTTTTGATAGATTATTGTTTTTAAATTGGAATAATGGATTTTAATAATCCTAACTATTAGTCGTTGGCCGGCAGCGGTCCCAACTTTAAAAATAACCAGTGGTGGTCCCACCTTTTCACATATTGTAAACCAATTGACCTTCTAAACCGAAAAAGACACGGGGACAAAAAGAAATTAAGGTTTTATTAGTAAAGATCCATTGGTTTACAATATGTGAAAAGGTGGGACCACCACTGGTTATTTTTTAAGTTAGGATTATTGTCTGCCAACTGCTAATAGTTGAGATTATTAAAATCCATTATTCCTTTTAAATTTGTTTTAATAAGTATATAATGCCATTTATTAATTTGATGAAAACTAAAATTTTCATTACATTTTCAGTTTCATTTACATTTATGGGTATAGTTTAAAGACAAAAGATCAAATACAAAAACGGTTATCGTACAAAATGTACGAATGACATAGAAAAGTAAAAAAGGACGGTGACATTTTTCGTAGTTATTATATTAGTAGAGTAATTATCTTAATGAACCAGTAGAGTAACTATTTCCTACCTAATTACGATCACGTAGCCATGATCGTCTCGAACAATGGCTGCTTGTAGAGTGATTCTGAATTTTATTTTGTTTGACACACTTGTAGAGTACTTTTGAATTTTATGTTTTTTGATGAACTTGTATAGTAAATGTGTCTGTTATATCGTTTGATGAACTAGTAGAGTAATTATGGTGTACTTGTAAAGTAATTTTGAATTTCATGTTGTTTGATGAACTTGTGGAGTAATTGTGTATGTTATGTTATTTTGATGAACCGGTAAGTAATTATGATATACTTGTAGAGTAATTTTGAATGACTAGTTGTTTGATGCACTTGTAGAGTAATTTTGAATAATATCTTGTAGTAGTGTATTAATGATGAACTAGTAGAGTAATTATAATGCACTTATATAGTAATTTTGAATGACTAGTTGTTGAATGTACTTGTACAGTAATTTTGAATGACTAGTTGTTTGATTCACTTGTAGAGTAATTTTCAGGGCCGGCCAACCCGTGTCATTGCTCGAGGCCCAAATTTTCAAAGGGCCCGAAAGATTTTATAAGCTTTTATACATATAGTAAATGATATATTTAATATATACATTCATTTACTATACATAAAAGTCTTGGTGGTGAAGTGAAAAAAAACCATCTCAAGGTAATGTTGATATAACAATCCTCAAGAAAACCGATACCCTCGAATTTTTCCGACACCCTAATATATTTTAAAATACCCTTATATGTCCCAAAATACACCCCGTATGTGAAAACCGAGCCCAAAATACATCTACGCGGGCCGCGACAACTTAAAAGTCTCGCGAACCCCTGTGTTGACACGTGTCATGACGCGTGTTGAACCAATGTGGTGACCCGGATCACCTACACCTTTGACCGGGTTTGACGCGGGCCGCGTAAGCCTTTGCTTACATTTACGCGGGCCGCGAGAAAGTGAGAAATCAGCACTATAAATAAGAGGCATCGGATCTTCAGTATGTTCGTTCAATTCTTTTCTAAATCTCGACTTTCTGAAGTAATAGGCATAATATTCAAGTATAATACCCCCTAAATAGCGAAGTTCTGCTCCGTTGTAAGTATTATAACCCCTGGATACGTATTAGATACTCTGCCCGATTGATCTAGGGTTCCGTAACGGCTGTCGTGGTTCTGCCCGACGTAGTCGTTGGAATGCCGTCTCGGGGAGGGTATTACTAATGTTAAAATGGGTTATTATACTAACGCGTGTGCATTTGTGTAAATTATAGATTGTCACCAGGAAACCCTAAAGGATAATCTAAGACAGCAATGTGAGTTGATCCGCTTTTTGTAAACCTTTTGTTGACTGTTTTTACAAAACCTCATACAATTAATTATATATTAAACAGTTATTGAGTATTTGTAAGAATACAATTATCATGAGTATGTTGGGGTTTTGTATACAAAATTTGTTACCACCTGGTCAAGGAGTAACATTTCCACAAGTCGGGTCTGACAGTACCATGGATGTTAATTGATATAACTTGGAAACAAATGTAATTGCGAGATCGCCCTTAATACTGTACAATGGTTTTTTTTTATTTAAACTTGATTAAACTGGGATTCACTCACTAGTATTTCCCACTGACAAATGTTTTTAAAACGCGTTTCAGGTAACAAACTGTGAAAGCCAAATAGAAGCCAGCTGGACAGCACTGAAGGCTTGGAAAAGTGGCAATAAAGTTACCTAAATTAAAATAGATGTTTTTAATAAATAAAATAGGATTTATTCCTATGAAAACGTGTGTACTACGAACTTGGGTTTATCCCATATGTTTAAGATTATGAAAATGTGGTATTTTACTCTGATCAAATATTTCCTAACTACGGTCCTGATGAAAAATTCCGCTGCCAAATTAGACAATACGCGATACCACCAAAACTGGCTCGCGGCCGCCCGTTCCCAGGGATTAGGGATCAGGGGGTTGCGACAGAAGGTGGTATCAGAGCTAAGCCACTGATTCAGCCACAGAAGTGTTCTGCTGACATCAAAATTCAATCTGTTAGGAAATAAATTACGAGAATACGTGCATAATTGTATTTTATTGCTATGTGTTATTTTACTATTTGTTAGTTTACAGTATAAGCGACCAAGGACCATCTGACGCGTACCGTCAATTGTCTGGTTCGCCTAGAAGCGAAGGCACCTCCTCTTCTCAGCCTGCCCTCTCAGGGTACTCTGCTGATACGGTAGAAGGAATCTTTGTGTTTAAGGCTCAGTCAGAAGAGCCATTTCCTCAGAAAAAGAGGAGATGGTTCAGTAGAGGGGTACACGAGCGTAGGAAGCGTATGAAAAAGTTACAAGACCAGAGAGTACTAGCAGCAGCTAAAAGAGAAACTGATGCCTATGCCCAGGATATGCTTAATAGGGGTATAGCCAACATCTACATCTTAGCAACCACTGCAGCTGACCCAAACCTGGAGCAAATAATAGCACCCCAACCACAACCATCAATTCCTGACCAACCAATGGAAATAGAAAACCCTGAAAATCAAGTAGAAATGCATGATTTTAATCCGGAAGAAATACCTAGGGTACCTGCATCAAATCCCTTAGACCCAAATTACGACCCCTAGTGGGATGACGTTAGGGACTATGTGCAACGCTACCCGATACATGAAGACACGCCCATGCCAAACATAGGAGTCTACCCAGGTTTGGATCCCTTAGATCCCTATTACCACGATGAATACATTAGGGAGATTTTAGAAGATCCTTACCGATTTCAGGCCCCTACACCTCCATACCAGGAACCTGCACCCCAGATTCCAAACCCAGTCCTAGAACCTGCACCCCCAATGAGTGCAGAAAACGTACAAGAACTTAGGACATTTGGTGAGGAAATTTTAGAGAGTAGCGAACGGATGAGACAGGTGGGAGAGCGACTCGTCTGGAAGTATGACGAGCGCAATATGGATTTTTGGATGAATCCATATCCATGAATGTGATGGTAGAGACGGTAGTAATAGTAATAATAATAATAAATTAATATGATATGTGTGTATGTGTATGAAAAAAAAAACTACGGATGCCTATTACTAGTAGCGTAACTTTAAATTTCAGTTGGTATTGTATTTTTTTAATTTCAGTACTGGTGTGTAATAGATGCATAGTATATGAATAGAGTAAGTCGCAATGATCGACGCTTTTGACCAAAAATGCGTGTCATATGATTGGTTATATTAAATATTATTTTGTGATATTAATATGTGGTAAATGTTTAAAATTCAGATGGCCAACGAAGGAAATCAAGAAAATCTGAATAACGATAACCAGAGTAACATTAACTTGGTTAATGAGAATCCGAGCATCAATAATAATGGAAACCAAATGGATAATAGTGCTATCCAACACATAGTGGCACAAGGAATTATAGATGCAATGCCATTTATTCTTCAAACTGTTAAGGAAGATGATAATAAAAGTAAGCGGCCAACTGAACCAGAAAACAGCGTAAACAATGGACCTGTACTTCAAGTGCTCATTCCCAAAAGAAGAAGAACCGTGTCTTACGGTTGTTGTTACAAAGAATTATGGTCCTGCAAACCAATAGAATTCTCGGGCAATGAAGGACCCATTGCAGCTCTACGCTGGATAGAAAAGACTGAGGCTGTTTTAAAAATAAGCAAGTGTGCTGAAGAAGATAAGATAATCTTTGCTTCTAATATGTTTAAGAACTCAGCCTTAGAATGGTGGAACACTATCCTCCAGTCTAGAGGAAGTGATAAGGTATATAATATGGAATGGGAGGAATTTAAGAACATGGTAGAAAGAAAATTCTGCCCTCCCAATGAAAAGGAACAGATAGCAAATAAGTTCCTGAACTTAAGAATGACCGGGGTAGATAGTAAGGGTTATACTACCACATTCTTTGAATATGCTAGAATAGTACCAACCCTTGCATCACCTGGACCAGTATTAATCTCCCGCTATATATGGGGATTAATTGGAGAGATTAGACATGTAGTCAAGGCAGCTAGACCTCAAACCATAGAAGAAGCTGTAGAACTAGCCAACACCTTGACAGATGAATTAATCCGTACCAGAGAAGAAGACCAGAGGAGAAACCTAGCTCAAAGGTTTACCCAAGAATTTCGTTCTGGGAATTTCAACCGTAGGAATATGGGTTCTACCTCTGCACCATTCTGCAAGGTTTGCAAGAAAAAACATTCAGGAAAATGCACCACTCTTTGCAATTTCTGCAAGGCACCAGGACACAAGGAAAAAAATTGCAGAAGAAAATCCAGTAATGGACTATGCTTCAACTGTGGAGAAAAATGCCATATCAAGCCGAACTGTCCGAAACTAGCTCCAGTTGTGAACAACAAGAACACTAAAAATGCTAGAGCATTCGTTCTGACTGTAGATGAAGCCAAGATGATTCCAGATGTCATAGCCGGTACGTTTTTAGTTAATGATGTTTTTGCTAAAGTATTATTTGACTCTGGTGCAAACCAAAGTTTTATTAATACTTCATTTTGCAAATTCGTTAATCAACCATTAACTAAACTACCACAAGAATGTCTAGTAGAGACAGCAAATGGAGAAACGATTAGGATTTCTGAAATCTTGCAGGGAGCAAGAATAGAATTTTTAAACCAAAAGTTTATGACAAATCTTTACCCAATGAATCTGGCAAGATTTGATATTGTATTAGGAATGGATTGGTTAATAACCAATAAAGCCAGTATTTTATGTGATCAAAAGTCAATCCAAGTAAACTCACCAAAGGGTGAAAAGATCACAATTAAAGGTGATAAACCATCTAGATCCACGAAATTTATCTCTGTGATGAAAACTGCAAGCTATATAAGAAAAGGATCTATAGTGTATTTGATTTCTATAATCACTAACACTAAAGGAAAAGAACTAAAAGACATTCCAGTAGTATCTCAGTTTTCAGATGTATTTTCAGAATAATTACCAGGACTACCGCCGGACAGAGAAGTCGAATTCAGAATCCATCTATTACCAGGAACAGCACCAATTGCCAAAGCACCCTACCGTTTGGCACCAGCCGAAATGTAGGAACTAAAGAAACAGTTAGACGAATTGTTGGAGAAAGGATTCATACATCCAAGCTCATCGCCGTGGGGAGCACCGATTTTATTTGTTAAAAAGAAGGACGGATCAATGCGTATGTGCATTGATTACCGTGAATTAAACAAGGTCACGATTAAGAATCGGTACCCATTACCGAGAATCGATGATCTGTTTGACCAATTGCAAGGAGCTCGATTTTTCTCTAAAATTGATTTAAGGTCAGGATATCATCAATTAAAGGTACAGGAAGAGGACATTCCTAAAACCGCATTTAGAACAACGTATGGTCATTATGAATTTACTGTCATGCCATTTGGTTTAACCAATGCCCCAGCCGCATTTATGGACATGATGAACCGAATATGTAAGCCATATTTGGATAAATTCATAATTGTCTTCATAGATGATATTCTAATTTACTCTAAGAATAAAGAGGAACATGCAAAGCATTTGCACGCACTTTTAAGTCTATTAAGAAAGGAGAAGCTTTACGCTAAATTTTCAAAGTGCGAGTTTTGGTTAGAGCAAGTACAGTTTCTTGGACACTTAGTCAATCATGAAGGAATTCACGTAGATCCAACAAAGATCGAGGCGATTACCAAATGGAAAACCCCTGAGTCACCAACCGAGGTTAGAAGTTTCTTAGGATTGGCTGGTTATTATAGAAGATTTATTCGAGATTTCTCTAGAATAGCCATTCCTTTAACTAAGTTAACATGTAAATCTATTAAGTTTGAATAGGGACCAAAACAAGAAGAAGCATTTAGAATTCTTAAGCAAAGATTAACCCATACACCCATTCTAGTGTTACCAGAAGGAACTGAAGATTTTGTAATCTATTGTGACGCTTCTAAGTTAGGTTATGGATGTGTGTTGATGCAACGTCAAAATGTTATAGCTTATGCGTCTAGACAACTTAAGAATCATGAAGAAAACTATTCAACCCATGATCTAGAATTAAGAGCTATAATTTTTGCCCTTAAAATTTGGAGACATTATCTTTATGGTAGTAAGTTTACCATATTCACATATAATAAAAGTTTAAGGTATGTTTTCGGGCAAAAAGAATTGAATATGAGACAAAGACGCTGGATGGAGATGCTTAGTGATTATGATTGTGATATCCAGTATCATGAAGGAAAAGCAAATGTAGTAGCAGATGCTTTAAGCCGAAAGTATCACGAAAAGCCAAAAAGGGTACGTTCTCTTAAATTAAATCTGCAAGTAGATTTAAATGATCAGATAAGAGAAGCACAAGAATCAGTAATCAAGGAGGATACTGAAAAATTAAAAGGTATGCTAAAGGAATTAGAACAAGGAACAGATGGAATTTGGAGATTCCATAAGAAGAAAATGTGGATACCTAAATTAGGAAACCTACGTCATCGTATATTAGAAGAAGCCCATAAGTCTAAGTATACAATGCATCCAAGAAATGATAAAATGTACCAAGATTTAAGAAAGAATTTTTGGTGAATAGGAATGAAAAAGGACATAGCAGCCTATGTTTCTAAATGTTTAACTTGTTCACAAGTTAAAAGCTGAACATCAGAAACCCTCAGGATTGTTGCAACAATTAGAAATGCCAGTGTGGAAATGGGAATTGATAACAATGGATTTTGTTACTAAATTACCCAAAACAAAGAAAGGAAATGATACAATCTGGGTGATTGTAGATAGGCTAACCAAGTCAGCTCATTTCTTACCAATGAAAGAAACTTTCAATATGGAACAGTTAGCTAAATTATATGTAAATGAAATAGTTTCTTTACGTGGAATACCTTTATCAATTGATTCTGATAGGGATAGTCGTTTTACCTCTCATTTTTGGGCAAGTTTCCAAAAAGCAATGGAAACCAAGTTAAATCTAAGCACAGCTTATCATCCTCAAACAGACGGACAAAGTGAAAGGACAATTCAGACGATGGAGGACATGCTTAGAGCTTGTGTAATTGATTTTGGAGGTAATTGGGATGATCACTTATCTTTAATAGAATTTTCTTATAATAATAGTTATCACACTAGTATCAATGTTGTACCATTCGAATCACTTTATGGACGAAAGTGTCGAACCCCAGTCTGTTGGGCAGGAATTGGGGAAAAGCAACTATCTGGACCTGAGATAGTACAAGAAACAACCGTCGAGATCATTCAAGTCAAGGAACGACTGAAAACAGCACGTGACCGACAGAAGAGCTACGTTGATTACAGACGTAAGCCATTGGAATTTCAAGTAGGAGATAAGGTATTGTTAAAAGTCTCTCCTTGGAAATGAGTGGTAAGATTCATCAAAAGAGGAAAGCTAAGTCCCAGGTATGTTGGACCTTTTGAGATTATTAGAAGAATAGGACCTGTAGCCTATCAGCTACAACTGCCAGAGGAAATGGCAGGAATACATAATGTATTTCATGTATCAAATCTCAAGAAATGCTTAGCTGATGATGTGACAACCCTCACCAAACCAGGTATCCGTACGAATTAATTAATATCTAATTATTGCTTAATTACTGTGCTTGCTTTCAACTGTGATTAAACTACTTACTAATTTCTGATACATACATGCTCATGCATCACATTTTATACTGTCACTCTATTATTTATACGCAAACATCAGTGACAACCTTGATGCACAACAAGCACAGTGAGCACACTACTGGATACCCATTAAACATGCTGACATAACCAACATCAGGCAGACACTGCCTCTAAGGCCAGTACGAGCCGGGAATAGATTACTACACTAGTAGTGAGTGTAGGGAGGTGAGGATTGTAGAACTGCGTCACTAGGTAAAGTTTATAGTGACCGGATGTGCCTAAAACGTACTTTAAGTACAAAATTCTGCGCTTTAATATAAAACTCAGCATTTTAAATTACTAATAAAGTGCAAAAACATCGCAGAACTGTCCCGTATATTTTCCTAAGTACCGGGAATAATTTATGTTACAAAAATATACATAAAGGACTTTTTCGGCATAATTAAACATTTTAACGGAACGGTATTTAATCGTATAACCGGACATTACCCGAGACACTAAATTTTTGGCAGACACTTTGTTTTATTATTTTTTGGCTAGTCATGATCCCCGTATGCCAGAACACCCGCTAATAATAAACAATCTAACATATACCATCCAACACTTGGGTTCTAACTTGTAGTTAGACTTTAGTTGAAATTTTGCAACTATACCCCCCCCCCCCCCCAAACCGAATTCAGCCCTCAAAGGGGACCCACCCCCATACTCCAAATCCCCTACTTGATTTAATCCTATTATTTTACTAGATGTTGCTTGTTGAAGTTGCATAAAAATGTGGAGATCATGTATAAGTATGGCCATGTCTTACACTTATCATTTCACTAGATTTCACACTCCATCTTCACTCTCTCTCCCTCTTGATCGGCTGCCCAAAACCGAACACACCATCACCACCTTAAACATCATCATCTTCTTCATTACATTGTCCATTCAAAGCTTGGTTTTCATCCATGGAAGGTGCAACTTGAAGGGACTTCATAGGAGCTTGTTCTAGTCCTTCTCACCATCATTTTCTCATCACTTTCTTCATTTGATTCTTCCCTAGCTAGAGGCTAGTAGTAAGTTTCCTTACACTTGATTTCATCTTGTTCGAAAATTATGATATGTAGTATGATGTTTTGTTGTTTAAATCACTAAATTACAAGGATACTAGAAAATATGAAACATGTGTTATGAACATAAAAGCTACATAAAAGTTTACTTGTGACTGAATTATGAAGCGGAATCTTGTGGGTTTGAGGGTTGGTTAAATCATACTTGATTTTTAAAAGTTGTTTCCTTGCTAAATCCATTGTTCGGACACTCGTTGATGCGATTTAGTAATGTTTAAACCGTGAAATAACATGCTGAGTTACTTTTTCAGCCGCCTTCAACAGGCTGTAAACAGACTTTAAAAACTCGAAAAACGGAATTTCAAAAGCCTAAATTGTGTCTTTTCGAAAAACGAAGAAAATGGCGCTGGAATTGTATTTTTCTGAGGTCGGTTACTATTTTAAAAATCTGTTTTCGTGACAGCAGCTAAGGCTGATTCTTACTGCAGTAAATTGGGCTGTGCGTTTTCGATCACAACTTAAAACCTGAACCAAACCAGCCCCTGAAACTTTTATCAAAGATGTTCACGGATGTATTTGTGACCCTCGAACTGGAATTTCAATAAACGGACTGACGAGGAATTTTTGACGAATTTTTCCGTAAACTGTGATCAGAATGTAACAAATCTGATCACAGTTCGGTAAACGATTTTCTATAAATTTTTGATAATGAACTAGACCCCGAAATTTTTACACAATAATTTGTGGGTCGATTATAACGTTCCTCAAAAATTTGGGAATTTTTGGAATAAGTTAGGTATTTTATTTACACGTCCGAAAACAGTCCAGTTTTTCACATATTGAAACTGAAACGAAAAGGGTAGTATTTTGCGTGTTAAAACGTAAGGGTTGATTGTTGATGATCATGGGTTGATTTCAAAAAGAAAAAGATGTGCGTATTAGCACGGACCCTCCCATTTTTAGGGGAAGTTCTGGCGAATTTTTCTAAAAATACCAAGACTTAGAAAAATTATTTTTCTAACAAGTATGTTTAACTTTATTTCTCGGAATTAAACCTCGCCATGAGTTTTGACATAAAACTTTAAAGTGTTGGATATGAGACTTGTAAATGTATTTTGTTAATACTTTAAGTCACCGAATACATAATACATGTACGAATACCCCATCCTTGGGAAGGAATCTATTTATACGATAACCAAGAAATATAAACACGAAATAGTTGTCTAACTATTTCCTCAAGAACGTTAAAACTCTAAGCTAAGGCACGGCCGTTCGTCTAATAGATATTAGCACGTTGTAGGTTGTCGTGCTGCAGACCGAGTTTGAGTTGCTGTTATCGAGGACACATTACTGTGAGTTCATGTCCCCCTTTTCTCTTAACTGTTTTCAGTTTTCTAAACTGCGGGGGTGAAATACATGTTACTATGATTACGAGTACTTTATACATGGTATGGTTAGCGTAAGGAGGGTTACTACTTAGATCATGTGAGTGGGTAGGCGGGAACTGGAGGCCATTAATCCTCATGGTAGGACCGAGGGACACAATGCGGTAGATCTATTTGGGTGTAGCGAGCCCAGCTCCAGGCCCACAGTACGGACCTTGGAGTGACTATGTACCCGACGCACAAATCCGCTAGGTTTGAGTCTTCCTACTTGCACTTCACACATACCAATGGCCTTGCAAACCATTGGTGATCTCTATTTCCTTATTTGCTACATACCAGGGTTTTTATACTTACAAGGATTTTACATACTCATTTGCACATGAACTCGCTCAACATTATGTTGATTTTTCCAACTTACATGTATTTCAGGGAACTAAGGATCTGGCCCGGTATGCTACGTTTTCCCGCTGTGTTAGAGTTACGGGATCATCCACGTTTAGGGATTGCGACTTTTACCTGGACGAGTCGTAAGTCTTAAACAGTGTTTATGTTATGTTTGTGGTTGCGTCTTAAGAACAAAGTTTTATGTTATCAGGTTGTAATTTCCGTTGCATGCGTCAACGCCTTAAGACAATGTTGTGATATTTTACTTTTCAAACTTAAATCTATGGATGATCTGCATGTTTTATTTTCATATAGCTTTGTTGTGATTAAGCTATGGTATTAAGAAGTCACACCAAATTAACCCACGCTTCCGCAAAGCCAGGGTGTGACAGATGAATCACTAATGGTACCTCTTAAGGATATAGAGGTAAATGAACAACTCAAGTTTGTAGAAAGACCTCTACAGATTGAAGACAGGAAAGTCAAAAACTCAAGCACAAGAGATTAGTTCTAGTCAAAGTGAAGTGGGACTCCAAAAGAGAACCAGAGTATCCATGGGAGCTTGAATCAGAAATGCAAAGGAAATATCCACACTTGTTCCAGTAGATCTCGAGGACGAGCTCTAAAACAAGGTGGGGAGGATATAACAATCCTCAAGAAAACCGATACCCTCAAATTTTTCTGACACCCTAATATATTTTAAAATACCCCTATATGTCCCAAAATACACCCCCGTATGTGAAAACCGAGCCCAAAATACATTATAACATTTAAAATAAATAAAAAAACAAAGAAAATTGATTTTAGGCGGGCCGCGTAAACCTTAGTTAACATCTACGCGGGCCGCGACAACTTAAAAGTCCCGCGAACCCCTGTGTTGACACGTGTCATAACGCGTGTTGAACCTATGTGGTGACCCAGATCACCTACGCCTTTGACCGGGTTTGACGCGGGCCGCGTAAGCCTTTGCTTACATTTACGCGGGCCGCGAGAAAGTGAGAAATCAGCACTATAAATAAGAGGCATCGGATCTTCAGTCTGTTCGTTCAATTCTTTTCTAAATCTCGACTTTCTGAAGTAATAGGCATAATATTCAAGTATAATACCCCCTAAATAGCGAAGTTCTGCTCCGTTGTAAGTATTATAACCCCTGGATACGTATTAGATACTCTGCCCGATTGATCTAGGGTTCCGTAACGGCTGTCGTGGTTCTGCCCGACGTAGTCGTTGGAATGCCGTCTCGGGGAGGGTATTACTAATGTTAAAATGGGTTATTATACTAACGCGTGTGCATTTGTGTAAATTATAGATTGTCACCAGGAAACCCTAAAGGATAATCTAAGACAGCAATGTGAGTTGATCCGCTTTTTGTAAACCTTTTGTTGACTGTTTTTACAAAACCTTATACAATTAATTATATATTAAACAGTTATTGAGTATTTGTAAGAATACAATTATCATGAATATGTTGGGGTTTTGTATACAAAATTTGTTACCACCTGGTCAAGGAGTAACATTTCCACAAGCCGGGTCTGACAGTACCATGGATGTTAATTGATATAACTTGGAAACAAATGTAATTGCGAGATCGCCCTCAATATTGTACAATGGTTTTTTTTTATTTAAACTTGATTAAACTGGGATTCACTCACCAGTATTTCCCACTGACAAATGTTTTTAAAACGCGTTTCAGGTAACAAACTGTGAAAGCCAAATAGAAGCCAGCTGGACAGCACTGAAGGCTTGGAAAAGTGGCAATAAAGTTACCTAAATTAAAATAGATGTTTTTAATAAATAAAATAGGATTTATTCCTATGAAAACGTGTGTACTGCGAACTTGGGTTTATCCCATATGTTTAATATTATGAAAATGTGATATTTTACTCTGATCAAATATTTCCTAACTACGGTCCTGATGAAAAATTCCGCTGCCAAATTAGACAATACGCGATACCACCAAAACTGGCTCGCGGCCGCCCGTTCCCAGGGATTAGGGATCGGGGGTTGCGACAGTTGAGATCTCAAGTTCAAGTTTTGGCTCTACAACCAAGGTCTTATTTTTTTTTAATTCATTTCCTTTTACTACAATTTTGGGTCCAATTTTTATTTTGCCCGAGGCCTAAATTATTTTGAGAGTTCTTGAAGAGGGCTCTGGTAATTTTGAATGATATCTTGTAGTAGCGTATTAATGATGAACTTGTAGAGTAAGTATCATGCACTTGTAGAATAATTTTGAATTGTATGTTGTTTATGAACTTGTAGAGTAATTGTGTGTGTTATGTTATCTTGATGAAGTACTAGTAGAGTAATTATAATACACTTGTAGAATATTTTTGAATTTTATGGTGGTTGATGCACTTGTAGAGTAATTTTGATAATTACTTTACTAATAGAATAATTACAAAAATGTCACCGCTATTTTTTTTTACTTTTCCACGTCATTCGTACGCTTTGTACGATAATCGTATTTGTACGGGATCTTTACTCATATGTTAGTTTTTAAAATTGTAGATAAATAAAGACCTATCTCTAATGTTTGAAAGACCTTTGATATATGATATAAAATGTTCTCACATTTGAATTTTATCTAAACTAGTGTTTTTCAATGACGCGCGTTGCGCGAAAGGCATTGGTGTTTTCGACCGACATCATTCTTCAAACGATTCGAGATAAACGATGTGTAACCAGCCATATCCGGCATCGTGGAGTGTATTAAAAAGGGAGCAATTGGACGGTTGGATGCTGGGCTAGGTGTTTCTTGGAATGCCCACGGATTGTTCGGGTCAAAACCACGATTATGAGGATTCATTTTTCGTATTGTGGTTGGATGAGAATTTTTTTTTTTAAAATAAGATAGAGATGATTATAGAAGAGGTGGAGTAGTTGTGGTAAAAAAATGAATAGAAGTGTGAGTATTTATAGTGAATAATTTTTTTTAAACACATAGCCGTTGACCAACGGCTAGCCCAAACGGCTACTTGTCTTGGCCAATGAGATCCTGCCATGTCATCTTGATAGCCCCGTCCAACGCCCGGGCTAAAACCCCCGCCCAAGGGGCCACGCCGAAACCCAAGCCCACCCGGGGTGGTGACTTGGGCGTTTGTACCCAACCCACGGTATAACCCCCGCCCCCAGGCTGAAACCCCCGCCCAAGGGGCCACGCCGAAACCCAAGCCCACCCGGTGTGGTGACTTGGGCGTTTGTACCCAACCCACGCCCCAACCCCCGCCTCATACCTCATATTCTAATATACCTTAAATTCACTGTTCATTTAGTTTGATTTTTATCATATATAAATTCACTCTTCATTTAGTTTGAATTTTATCATATATATATATATATATGAACTAGTGGGAATACCCGCGCTCCGCAGCGGGGAATTCAGTCGGTATCGTTTCGGCACGTTATGATAACAACACTCGCTATAGTAACCGAAAGAGAAAATCAAAATCATAAAGTCCTAATATGCCCAAAAGAAGATCAACACATGTTTTATATCGATCAAAATCTTAAAAACGAATATTGGTTTTGATAATACGTACCGATGTTGTTTGGTCAGAATGGATATAGTTTGTCAAAGTATTGACACACCCGAGAAAAATAATCAATATTTAATACAACTCTATTGTCAACAAAATTTATACCGAACTAAACACAACCGCATTATGTATTTTTTTAAAGTTCACAAACGCAAGCTATCGAAAGAAAATTAAATTAGATGAGTTAAAAACTACTGCCTCCGTCCCATTAAAAGTGTCATATTTTGAAATTTTCAAAGTCTTTATTTCTAAACTTTGACCTTAAATAATTTTGTTTGTGTTACATAATAATTGATGAAAGTTGTATGATTTGAGTGTGTTTTACAAGTGTTTTTATCGGGTTAATTTTCATCAAGTTTTATATAACACAAAAATATATAATTAAAGTCGAAGTTTATAAATAAAGACTTTGAAAATTCAAAAGAAGACACATTTAATGGGACGAGGGTAGTAATATTATTTATAGTTTAAAGGGTTTAATAAGTAAAAGAGAAAATAAAGTAATTAATATTAAGAGTAAACTGCAATTTTACCCCCTGAGGTTAGGGGTCATTGGCACCCTTACCCCCCCCCCCCCCCCTAACGAAATAATTGCAATTTTACCCCCCACTGTTTGCTGTTATGTCGCAACCTTACCCCTAAGCTCAATTTTGTTGACTGATCTGTTGACTTGGTGGTGAAATGACTATTTTACCCTTTTATTTTACCCCCTGTGTTTTGTTTACTCTGTAATATTACCCCCTGCCACCACTGCCACCGCCATTCACCACCACAACCACCACTGCCACCTCCAGCCACCACCCTCAACCACCACTGCCACCGCCATTCACCACCACTGCCATCTTCTTCCTCCCCCTCTCTCTCTCTAAAAAAACCCACCACCCGCCTTCATCTTCAACAATCACCACCGTCATCTCCACACCCCAGCCTCCAATCATACACATACATACAACCAAACCATTCATAATCACCACCTGCAACTTCTCCGTAACAATAACCACCGCTTCCTCTCTCTCCTCCACCTTCTCCACCCCGCTTCTCTCTCATCCCCTGTTTTGTAATTTTATCTATCACAGGAATTAGATTTGATCAAATTGATGTAATAATAAAATGGATTTACATATTTTGTAATAATAAAATGGATTTTATCTATCACAAGAATTAGATTTTATCAAATTTTATCGATCGTCCTGTTTCGTAATTTTACCCCCTGTTTCGTAAGTTCTGGTAGAAGGATAAGCATAAAGTCAAAACTGTTATCCAAATTACAATAAGATGAAATGATGTTATCCCTTTGTCAGAAAGAAAATGCTGACACTTTCTAATGACATGATTAAACTCAGTATTTTATCATCAACTTTGAGAAACATTTGGATGCTTGTATGTGGCAGGTTTTCTGTTGGGGACAAGACAAACTCTTTTAGAGACCAAAGACGGGGGCAACACGTGGGTTTCCCGCTCAATATCTTCAGCAGAATCACAGTCATTTCTCCCTCAAACACCACCAGCCACCACCATTCGCCACCAGCCACCACCATTTCTCCTTCAAACACCACCTTCATTCTTCACAGATTTGTTGGCCAGAGAGAGAGAGAGAGAGTGGAGATGTAGATGGTGCCGATTTGGTGGTTATTCCGACGCCCGGTGGCGGTGGAGATGTAGACGGTGGTAGCCAAAGCTGTGGTGGTGCTCTCTGCGGTGGGGGGAGTGAAGAAGAAGGATTGAGTGGAAACTTAGGGGGTAAAGTTGATATAGAAGGTTATATTTAGGGGTTATTATAATATATAAGGTACTAATTTTGGTGAAATTACAAGATTACCCTTTGACCCTTCCATAGTTTAGTTGACCGGTCAACAAATTTGAGGCCGGGGTAAGGTTGCGACATAACAGCGAACGTTAGGGGGGGTAAGGGTGCCAATGACTCCTAACCTCAGGAGGTAAAATTGCAGTTTACTCTAATATTAATAATAATTGCTAAATTATATAAATACAAACATACTAAATATAAGTAGTGAAAAGTAAAGAAATAGAGAATTAATATAAATTTAATATTATAATTATAATAAAATAATATTGAAAGAAAAACCATTCGTATATGGAAGAAAGGGTCACACCATTAAAAAAAATATGCACAAAAAATGATGGCTATTGGGATCAAACTCCGGTAATCTCTTTATCAAAGAAAATAACTTAGCCATTTGATCTGCATTAGATTTTAGGAAAAATTACAAGTTTTGTCCTTTATCTTTATACCACTTTTCAGACGGTGTCCTTTTTAATGAATGTTGACAGGCGGTGTCCTTTACTAGGTATTTTGTTGTAAGTTTAGTCCTTTACACCCAACCCAGTTAAAAAACCCTGTTAATTGTTGGGTGTAAAGGACTAAACTTGCAACAAAATACCTAGGTAAATGACTAAACTTGCAACAAAATACCTAGTAAAGGACACCGCATGTCAACAATTAACAGGGTTTTTTAACTGGGTTGGGTGTAAAGGACTAAACTTGCAACAAAATACCTAGTAAAGGACACTGCCTGTCAACATTCGTTAAAAATGATACCGCCTGAAAAGTGGTGTAAAGATAAAGTACACAACTTGTAATTTTTCCTAGATTTTATTAATGATTTATGCCATGCAAAATTTAAATAAAATAAAAAAGTTATTAGAATAGAAGTGGCACCCTTTAATTGGCTCCATCTTTTCAAACCATCAATAAAAAATAAACAGTTACTGTTAATGCTCTTTGAAAATGCTCCATCTTTTCAAACCATCAATCAAAAATAAACAGTTACTGTTAAGACTAAAGGGTATGGTGAGGCCCATCCCCACGAGGTTGGGCCGCCACGTAGGCGCCACATCACCGGCTCGTGGAGGATGGGCCTCCTTAACTTTTCAGGGGGTGGAGGATGGGGCTACCCCACGTTAATATTTTATAATTTTCAAAGTTTTTTTTAACTTTATAAAAATAATAAAATACAACATAAATAAATTCATTTCATAACATAAAAAAATTACATTTCCTAAAAAAAAAACATTTCCGAAAAAAAAATTACATTTCCTAAAAATAAAAAATTACACTACTCGTCTTCGTCTTCGTCTTCGTCACCGTCCCCGACGTTTACGTTGTTCCATATATGTTCTACCAAATCCTGTTGAAGGTTTGCATGCGTGAAGTCGTTGGTTAGCGCGAAGGAGTTTAAATCCTGTTGCGTCGGATCTACCGGGACAGTATTCCCGTAAGATGCATTCTCATCATACTCACAAATCGCCCGACCTTCGTCTTCAATAATCATGTTATGGAGCAAAATGCAAGCGTACATACAAAGGCGCAACCTCTTCGGTGTGAACGCACGAGCCGGTTGTTCAAGGACGGCCAATTTTTTTTTAAAACACCAAAACAACGTTCGATGTCTTTTCTTGCAGCTTCTTGACGCTTGGCGAATTTTTTCCTTTTTTCGTCCTCGGGAAATGAAATAGTCTTGACAATTGTAGACCAAGACGGATATATTCCGTCAGCAAGATAATACCCGCGCCTGTACTCAACCCCTGAAACTGTATAACGGGTGTCCGGACCGATTCCATTAACGACATCGCTAAAGATCGTCGATTGGTATAGCATGTTGAGGTCGTTGAGTGAACCAGGGAGCCCAAAGAAAGAATGTCAGATCCACAGATCTTGTGACGCCACGGCCTCAAGTATTAAGGTTGGATAGCCGTGATCACCTCGCGTGTATTGGCCTCGCCACCCAGTCGGGCAGTTATGCCACGCCCAATGCATACAATCAATGCTACCAAGCATTCCCGGAAACCCGTGCCTTGCTTCATGAGCTTGGTACAACTGTTGAACATCATACGCGTTTGGTTTCCGCAAATATTTTTTGCTATACAGTTTCACCACATTATGGCAAAACCGATACAAACATTCCCGCGCAGTTCTTGCCGACATCTGTAACTACTCGTCCAAAGCGTCGGCCACTGTCCCGTACGCCAGTTGGCGAATGGCCGCAGTACACTTTTGTAACGTGGTGAACCCTTCATAATTCCGAGCATCGGGTTGTTGAGTGAAAAACGGGTCTAGCCCCGCCAAATCATCAGCAATTCGTGTGAATAAACGGCGACTCATTCGGAACCTTCGTTTGAAAGTGTCGGCGTTGTAAAGGGGTGCATCCGAAAAATAATCGTTAACCAATTTCTCGTGCGCTCCTTCGCGGTCTCTGTTAACCCGTATTCGTCTGGTAATAACATTTTCAGACGAGTCATCTTCCTCTTCCTCTTCCTCTTCCAAAAGAATCTGCGCCGCCTTTACCACAGCGTTTGCGAAAAACATCTCCTCTTCGTTCGAAGAAGACGAGGACCATCAAGAATTAGATGCCATTGTGGATGAAGAGATATTTTTTTATAAAAGATTGGTATAAAAATGGGAGTGTTTTTTTTTATAAAAATGGATGAGAATGGGAGAAGAATGGTAGAAATATTGAGGAAATGGTATAAAGAATGAGTATATATTTAAAGTGAAAAAGGTTTTTTTTTTTTTTTTTTTTTAATAAATCTAGCCGTTATGTAACGGCTTTATGTTTCAAATGTGGCACGGCGAGACCGGCTTTGGGCCGCTGGGGACGACGGAAAGAATGGAGGGGGGCGGTGTGGGGGACCGGCGCCGGTCCTAGCCGGGCCTCAGCCGGCCCCCATACCTTCTAGTGTAATGCTCTTTGAAAATGTAAGATATAGAATAGAATGGTTGATAGGACGTACATAGTCTTTTTCGCTTCTTTCATGTAATATAAACTATTCTTAGGCTACACGGTATGGGGGTCGTCCCCCTACCGTCCCGGTCCGTCGCCGCCGTCCAGGACGGAGCAAAACATGTGGGCCCCCCTCTTTCTTCTCGGCGCCGCTCCGTCACCCCATCCCGCCACCCCCCGTCGCCGTCCATCCCTCCGTCACCATACCGGTCAGTCTTAGTTTCATCACAACATGAGCAAAAGTATAGTGTTTAGAGTGGAGTTTTTAGCCAAACGAGTATAACTGAAAATGTTATTTACCATAGAGGTGTGTGTGACTTTAAAATACTAATCAATTACTGGTTTGATTTTAAGGAAAAGGATGTGGTTGAAAGTTTTATTCACCAAATGACTATGCTTTCAAGTTTCAACTCATCATATATTAAACTTTTTAACCGGCCCATTATATTCTTATATCTTACAAATTCAAAGGACTTGTACAGTAACTCAATTAATTAGACCAATCACATTTTTTGCATTCTTTTTGTTTTTTAATTAGTTTTTAAAAAAGAGTTATAATGGAGTCCATCAAACATATTTTTTGTTTTTTTTTTTAATTTTTTAATATAATATCTTAATATCATAATTCATTTTGATTAAATTATGTTTTACGTTTATAACTTATAAATAATACAATATTTATAAAATTCCGAGCATTTTATTGTGATGTGCTTAAATTTATTTGTGTGTATATATAAATTTTATTTAAAACATAGTTATACACAGTAATATAAAATGACGTTGTTTACCCTTTTCGTTATTTAAGCAATATAATACAACGTTTTATAAGCCGGTTAGCTTTTTTCGTTATTTGAGTAATATATTATGACTTTTAATAACATTTTGAATATGCCATTCCGACGTATTTATTTTTATCTACGATAAAATTTTATTTGAACGAATATCAATACCGGTGTTGTATTCAGTTTTATGGTTTTCTCAATATGGTGATGCAAAATTCATTGAGTTTTTTTTTATATACACTTACATCTTTTACCTTTTTTGTTATCCGGGTAGCATAATCCACAATTTTGAATACACTGTTGCAACATGCGTATTTTTAGCTACGATTCGATAAAACTTTTGATCGAACGGGTAAATATAGTTGATTTCTTTTGTTCTTTACGGTGATGAACCGGGCCAGTTGTTCGAACTATATCGGTACTGATATGTATTCGTTTTTATGGTTTTCTTGACATTGCGGTATAAAAGTGATTGAAAATAAAGTTGTGTTGGTAATAGAGTCTTTTAGTACCGTACTACCGTATGTTATAGTGAGTGACATTGACCGAACCAATGTCCGCCCGAATAACATTGATACCCGCATTTGTTTCTATAGTTTTCGATTAATGTAAAACACATGTCGATATCCTTTTGGGCGTATCTCTATTGGAAGTTATATCGAGTGCATGTATCATACTTGTCTTTAATGAATCGAGTAGATGCCGACCAAAAGCCCGCTGCGAAGCGCGGGAATCCAACTAGTTATATTTATACCATCTTTTTTTAACCGGCCCATTATATTATATTGGGGAAAGTTCTTGTACAAATAATCTTAACATACTAAACATACAAATTGAAGGAAAACTCAAAAAGACAAGGTGACATTTTTGTAATTATCAATAACTATCAAAGTTACTCTACAAATATACCTAAAAAAAACCTAACCCCCCCCCCCCCCACCCCCACCCCCACCCCCAAAAACATAAACCCCACCCCCAACCCCCAACCCCCAAAAACCTAAAAAAAACTAACCCCCCCACCCCCAAAACCTAAAAAAAACCTAACCCCCCCCCCACCCCCCCCCCCCCCCCCAAAAAAAAAAACCTAAACCCCCCACCCCACCCAAGCTAAAATGCTAAAAACTAAACCCCCAAAAAAACCTAAAAAAAATCTAAAAAAAAAACACACAATTTTTTTTAACATTTTTTATTAAAAAATCGCTACTTTAAGTAGCAGCAAAAAAATTTTTTTTTTTTTTGCTAACAAAATGTAGCGATTTTTTATAAAAAATTTGTGTTTTTTAGGTATTTTTTGTTGAGTTCACATTTGTATAGTAACTTTGATAGTTTGTGGTAATTACAAAAATGCCACCTTGTCTTTTTGAGTTTTCCTTCAATTTGTATGTTTAGTATGTTAAGATTATTTGTATTTGATCTTTTGCCATATTATATTTATACCATCTTAAATGTGAAAGTGGTTGACTTTTAAAACACTAACACCCAACTTTCACACTTTGCCGCAATCACCCCTTCTACTTTGAATTTCCATAACCACAACCTCATCTTTCACACTTTGCCAGCACCAACCCTCCACTTTGCTTTTCCACCATCACCCTCTCAGCTTTTACACATTTACGCCACAAATCCTCTACTTTTACATTTTCGCCAACACCCCTGCATCTTTTACACATGTTCGTCACCACCCCTCTACTTTTGCACTTTGCCTTTTTTAGACTTTGCGTTTTTACCCCTTGCACTATTACTCCATTTTTACACCCGTCCGAAGTAAAAAAAAAGTACTCATACTTTTACAAATGCCAATACATTGTGCTTTACGAAATGTGTGTTTTACACTTTGTGTCTACATTTGTGTTTTACACTTTTTGTAATTGTCTTTTACGTATTGTGTTTTACACTTTTTTTGTAATTGTCTTTTACGCACTACGTTTTACGAATCGTGTTTTGTCTTACTACATGTTTCCACCCGCCGCGCGCTACCGCAATGCGCGACGGGCAAAATACTAGTATATTCTTAAAATCAACGGTCGGTGGCTGTCACATCACAGCTACCTCCATCTTCTATATATATAATGTCTGCAATACAAGGAACTAAAATTGCAACTTGCTCTGGTGGTTGGTATGTATGAATTGCAACGAAATTAGAGGGGTTCTTTCCCCCGCCTTATTTTTTCTTTGAGATTGCAATGCCAACATCCAGCCAAAAATATCAGATTGGTGGGTCCATTATACATGATTCATTAAAACCAATATATATTATGAGTTAAGTTCACGTATAAAGTGTCTTATCGTACAAAACGTATGAAAGACATGAAAAAGCAAAAAAAAAATGCGGTGACATTTTCGTAATTATTTACTCGTAGAGTAATTATCAAAATTACTCTACAAATGATCCTGTAGAGTAATTTTGATCTTGTAGAGTAATTTTGTAAAAACGTTCATGACAATATCTCCTCACGTGAACATGATTTCATGTTCTTGATAATCCTTAAGAGTAGGGGGCTCTAAACGAACTGAATGTTCACCGAATAGTTCGTAAACCGTTCGGCGGGAAGTTCGTTTATGTTCGTTTGTTTATTAAATGAACTAACAAGTTCAAGAAATTCCGTTCATTAAGCTAAATAAACGAACATGAACAGAGGATGCGTCTGTTTGTTTGTTTATGTCCGTGAACGTTCGGTAATGTGTTCATTTATGTTCGCTCGTGTATATTCATTTGTGTTTGTTCACTTAAAGGTTTTACATGTTATATTTTTTTATTGGTTTTAGCTTTTAAAATTTTTTGAAACTTTAGATATACTATAGGCCTCCGCCAATATACCTTGTTTGACTATTTTAATTTTAGTTTGTGTTAAAGCCTATGGAACTTCTTAATTTTTGTGTTAGTTATGTTTATATTATAATTAAGTCTAACTATGTTTGGATATTATGTCAAGTACTTGTATGTTTTTGATAGATTTTTCATATGTAATGAGAAATGCATATTTTATTCTAAAATAAATATATGTTCGTTTGTATTTATTTGTGTGCGTGAACGTTCGTTTGTGTTCATGTACGTTCATGAACATTTATTTGTGTTCTTGTGTTTATTTGCGTTCGTTTACGTTCGGTAAGTATACGTGAACAGTTCATGAACATATTCATTCCCTTAATGAACAGACACGAACAAGAACTATCGTTCGTTAAGCGTTCATGAACAAGTTCAATGCTTAATTAAACGAACATGAACAAGGTCTTGTTCATATTCGTTTACAGCCCTACTTAAGAGTCTAAGTAGATTAGTATGGGTTCGAAACTCAATGTGGTTTTCGAGTTTCATGATCCCTAATTATTCATAAATGTTTTATATTTTTTTCTTGAAAAGCCGGATTATTAATAAAAATGACTAGTAAGAAATAAGCCAAAAAAAAAAATACAAATATCTCGCAGAGTTTTGTAACCAATCGATCCAGTTAAGATTCACCTTTTTCCTCCTATTAGCAACAAACTAGCCATAAATGCCTTAGAGTAATCTGCCATTTTGGTTTATGAGGTTTGGTCACTTTTGCCACTTTAGTCCAAAACTCAAACCTTTTACATCTTGGCCCCCATGGTTTCAGTTTTATTGCCATTTTAGTCCAAAAGTGAAATCATGTTATATTTGTCTTATAAAATCTTTCTATTTTATCTTTTTCTTCAGAGGCAAAATGATCATTTTTAATAAAATTGAAAATAAACTATTTTAAAAAAATCTTAATTCTGTAAAACCCACCACCACCACTATCACCTCCTCCACCGTCAATCCACCACCTCCACCCAACCACTACCTCCATTATATATATATTAATTTGCAACAATTATTGGCATTGTTATTTGTAACATGATGCTTAGTGGCTTGTACCACTAAAAACAACTTGTTATTTCATTAAAATACTGTAAATAATATTGCGAGTTAACACGGCGCAACGTGCGTGTGTGGTTAAATGTTTCTACGTCGTCTATTTTTTTCCGTTTCATACGTTCATCGTAACGCTTGAGTCCTAGATCGACTTAGTTATTTTTTTCTATGTTTTACGTTTCGATTTAATTTTTTTCACATTAACACGCTGCAACTTCAGTGTTGGTTGTCGCTGATAGTAGTGTGACGTTGGTGTTCGCCCCCACCGCAACGCGGGGGTGCTTCAGTGTCGGTGGTCGTTGGCGGTAGTGTGGCATTAGTGTTCGCCCCCGCCGCAACGCGGGGGGTGCTTAATACTAGTTATACATATATTTAAAAAAAAATTCTTAATTTCTGTTAGATCACACCAAAGAATGCATCTCAATTGGCCACCAATTGTAACACCACACACACAAATCTAACCCGCAGATAAGGTGCCATTTTCTCTCAAATTATCTTAGGCATATACCCTCATGTGATTCTGTCAATTCAATAACCACCACAACAATCGTTGTGTTTAATTAAACTAATACTAAATTTAACAACTGAATTTCATTATTTGACATGTGGACTAGGTTGGTGTTGTATCTGGCCAATGGAGTTACCTTCTCTATCAAGAAAGATTGAAGAAGACGGGGTATTGGGTGAGATGGTGGAGGTTGCTGGAGACGATGACAATGGTGAAGGAGGTGATCGGCGGCTTCTGCGTCTCACCGGCGGGTGTGAGTGTCGATGATTGGGTTGGTGGCTTCCGGGTCTCACCTCCACTACAACACAACATCAACCCAACCTCCATTGCCAACACCACCCCAACCATCACCACACACACCCTCGAACACCCACCACCACCAACTTACCTCCGCCACTTCTCACCTCTACCCCTGAACACCAAAACACCCACCAACACCGAAACCCACCACCACCAACGAACAGCTCCACCACCGGGCAGGCCACCACCACCGCCATAACCACCACACCAGCCTCGTCGCCCCTGCTGCTTCACACCGCCACAACCACAATGCCACAAGCATCGCCCTCCACCGGAGGACGCCACCGGAAAACAGATCTGGGATGGGTGGTATATTGTTTGGTGGGTGAAAGAGAGTTTTGTTAAGAGAGGGTTTAGAGATTTGGAGAAGAAAAAGGTTTAGAGAGAGAGAGTTTTTGTTAAAAGAGAGATATGGGCTTAAATATATATAGAGGGTTTAGAGATAGAGTTTTTTTTTAATTAAAAATGACCATTTTTGCCTATAAGGAAAATGACAAAATAACAGGATTTTATAAGACAAATACGACCTGATTTCACTTTTGGACTAAAATGACAATAAAACTGAAACCATATGGACTCAGATGCAAAAGGTTTGAGTTTTGGACTAAAGTGGCAAAAGTGACCAAACCTCAGGGACCAAAATGGTAGTTTACTCAATGCCTTAGGGTGAGAGGAGCACTCCCCTAAGAGGGGAGTCCCCTCTCTTACGCACACTGTAACACCCCGAAAACGGCTTTGGTAATCAAACCACGTTAATAGTAAAGACGGGTAAGATACCGTTAGTGGTAAAATTTACCCGGTAAATATTAGGATTTAAATAATTAATCCTAATAATAAATAAAAAGTGAATAAAAGCTTTTAAGAAATAAAAGCTTAGAAGGCCCGAGTTAACGGGACCTAAAATAAACTTAGTCATAAATATTCCTGAACCCGATAAGTTAACTAGGAATATTAAACCTAGTTAATAAGTGGGAATATTATTGAAAATAATCAGGTTGTGATCTAATTAATAACTAACCAAACACGAGGGACCAAAGCCGGGTAACTTGAAATGGGAATTATAAACTTAAAAATAAAACACAAAAACACACACACAAGAGTGTGTGCGTGCGTGAGAATGGCCAGGAGAAGCTCTTAGAGAGCTCAAACCCTAATGAGCCGGTAATGGGATATAACTAAATAAGAATAAATTATGGATTGTCAATATCCTGGTATGGATAATTGACAAAAGTTACAGAGAAGATCCTAAAACCAAAACTTCGGTTTTAGTAAGAAATAATGTTTTTTTTACAAACATAAATTCTGATAGGAATTTAAATAATAAGTATGAAAGATACAAGTCTTGACACTGATAGGCGCAAGACAATATATTCGAAAAGTGAGATATTTTCGAAAATGAAAGGTTGATATAAATTAAACATGATGTAACACAATCACGGTCAAGAAATGTAATGTGAAGTAGAATCACATTATAACCAAGCAAGCGGTAAAAAGGAACTGGACAAATAAGTCTAGTTAGTGAAACCGGTTAAAGTCAGCAATTCAAGTTAAGAAATTTGGTTCGCTTGTAAACGGTAAATTCGGTATAACTAAACCGAATAAATAAATTTGAAAATAAAAGGAATTGTTGCTAGAAGTGAAAGATTTCACTAGAGACCTTTAAACGGGTCAAAGTAATGGATTCATAAAGAATTCGATAGTATATGAAAGCGAGGAATATCGCTAAGTTAATTAAACTAGTGGAAATAACGAGATTACGTTATTTCAAGTCGCATTATGTCATGTAAGATACGTAGATGATTAATAACCAAAAGAATATTACCATACTTTTCTGGTAATACTAACAATCGGTTAAGATATGAGAAATGCTTAATTGATTATCGAGAGCAAATGCATGGAGTTGAACTCGATAAATTAAGTAAGAAAAGGTTTCGAGGACGAAACCTCTTTAAGGGGGGTAGACTTGTAACACCCCGAAAACGGCTTTGGTAATCAAACCACGTTAATAGTAAAGACGGGTAAGATACCGTTAGTGGTAAAATTTACCCGGTAAATATTAGGATTTAAATAATTAATCCTAATAATAAATAAAAAGTGAATAAAAGCTTTTAAGAAATAAAAGCTTAGAAGGCCCGAGTTAACGGGACCTAAAATAAACTTAGTCATAAATATTCCTGAACCCGCTAAGTTAACTAGGAATATTAAACCTAGTTAATAAGTGGGAATATTATTGAAAATAATCAGGTTGTGATCTAATTAATAACTAACCAAACACGAGGGACCAAAGCCGGGTAACTTGAAATGGGAATTATAAACTTAAAAATAAAACACAAAAACACACACACAAGAGTGTGTGCGTGCGTGAGAATGGCCAGGAGAAGCTCTTAGAGAGCTCAAACCCTAATCAACACAATTTCATCAAATTGAAGGGGTAAATCAAGTCCAAATCAAAATCCGAGTATGAATTAGTGATCTCCATTGAAAAAGGAGTCACGAGGTATGTAAATTTCTTGAAAAATCTCTAGTTGAAATTCTGAGCAAACCTAGAGAATTCGAATCTGAGCTTGCATGTTTGTTGTTTGGATGAAATTGGGGATGAAACTATGTCTAGTAGTAAACCCTAGCCATGTATTTGTTGAACTGATGTTCATTGTTGTGAATTCATAATCATACACTCATGTGTCAAGTGGGTTTTGATTATGTAGAAAAGATGATAATATAGTTGTGTTAGAAATCATCATAAGTGATAGTAGAAACAAGATACTTGAACAAATTTAGGTGTTTGGGTACATAAATCATATTTACCATGAAATGGGTTGTTATATGATATAAAAGAATTGATGTTAAGATTGTGATATAGATGCTTGAAATCATGTTACCTAGTTGTAAAATGTGTAAAAACAATGTATACACATTAGGTGTTTGTTAAAATGCCTAAATGAAAACTAAAGTGTTGAAATTAGAGTGAAAATGTGCAATGAGAAAGTTGATAAGTCGATTGACCTTAAAAAGTCAAATCGACCAAGTGTATGATCGGATGGTAAATTCGATATAAGAAGAGTAGGAAGGAATAGTCGTAAATGATTATGACTAACCTAACCATCTTACAATTACAATGATAGTTTGACGCTTGGCAAGCTAGGTGAAGGCTTGGGGAAGGAAGCGGGTCAAACGAAGCAAGAATGACGGAAAAAGCATGATTCGGATGCAAGGTAAGTATAGCTTACACTAGTCTTAAATTTTGGAATATTTTCTTATCATATAAATTATGAATGAGATATCTAAACAAATGAAATATGATGTTCCGTCGTGTAGTCGAATGGAACAAGAAAATCAAAGATGAAAGAAACCGTAATAATGGTTAAAAAGAAGTAAATCGATAATTCGGTCATATTATGTCGAAAGTAATAAACGGTTTATATGTTAAAATGACCGTACGGTGTTAAACGGAACGAGTCATGTAGAGGAGATGATAATAAATATCATCTCGCAAAGATAAATGGTCATTTCGGCCAAACGGGTCAAAAGGTGTAGACAACACCTTTTGACTACATAGACTAATGATTCATTGTCGAGTTATATGCTTACAGGAATAGATATCCAATGGATATTCGCATTGTTCTTAATAAGCGAATATAAAGAAAGGTACTAAAACCGGGTTAATAAGTTGATCCGGGCCAGGTATGTATAATAGATCAACTCCTCATTTAGAACTTGGAGATCTATGAGATTTAGGCAAAGTAAAAAGGGACATTCGGTTACCTTAAAAGGTAAACCGAAGGATTTAATTATAGACGGAGTGTTTTGAAAACAAGATTTGGTTAAAAAAATTAGATTTTGGGCGTACATGGCTTAAGCAAGCCATTCGTTGTAAATGAAGGGTTAAAAATGACCAAAACGCCATTGTAAGTGAAATTAAGCAAGCAACCCTTAGAAGTCGCTTGAAAACGAGTTTTATAATCAAGTCAATACTTTGAATAAGTATGATAAGCGAAAGATGTAAAATATTGGTCAAATGACTCTATAAAGAGTCTTCGCCGTAAAATAATGATTTGATGAGTAAAATTTGTAATAAATAAGTCACCACATTGAATCCACCACAAATATAGTTGTGGTGGAAAATCCTTTGATAAGAAATGTGTGACACATGTATTTGGAAAGGAATGAAAGCAATTGGTGCTTAAAATACGCTTAAATACCTCAAATGGGTCAAAATAAGCATATGGGTGTAAAAGGGTTAAAGAAGGTATATAATTATATGATTGGAACCCAATATGTTAGATATCATTGAATTTAATAGGTTTATGAGAAATAAGGGTCAAACAAACTTGTATGTTTGATAAAATCACGAACGGGTCAAATTTTGGTAAAAGAGTAATAAGCCGAAGACTTAAAAGTCTTGAATTTTATCAAGCCGGATGCCGGATTTTAACTCCATATGATGGAGAATCAAATTACAAATATGTAGGAAGAAACGGTAGGTCAAACGGATAAGCGGGTTGAAAGATACGAAAGATTTCGTGTCAAATTACGACGAAATAGAGAATCTGGATGCAGAGTCCACCGTAATTTACGGTCCCACCGTAAATTACGGTGGAGTTGAATTGGTTACGGTGCTAAATGTCTGTTGTACGGCAGAAGAATTGAAACCCAGGGGCCACCGTAATTTACGGTCCCACCGTAAATTACGGTGGAGATTTTTTTTTATATTTTGTTTTTCATTTGAAAATCAATTGTTTCCCGGATATCGTTCGGACATGATTAAACCCCGTATGACTAAAGCATTTTATGTTTATGAAATGTAGGTACACCTAAAATGCCGGAAGACGATCAAGCTCAGCGAAGAACCGAACACGATAAAGATACACGCTTCCGCACTTTGCTACGTTGTAATTTTTAAACAACGAATTCGATCACATTATGTAGAATAACTTATGATTTGTAAAAGTTTTAATAAACCCGTATTTCCAAATGTCTATGTAATCTTAATTACATGTTTGTTTTACGTAAAATTTACGTTAAACCTTGAATAGTAAGAACGGGTGTTACACACACCCAATCAGGTTATGCCATGTCAACTCCCCTCTTAAACTCCCCTCACACCCCAATTTGATGGCGGCACTCCCCTCTTAGGTGACTTGTTTTTTTTATTCAAAAAAAAAAAAACAATTGATTGGTTGAAAATTATGGTGGCCCCACCATCTCTCTCCTTCTTCATGCGGTGAACATACACCGAGCTTGGTCCCCGATTTGCCTCACCGCAGGGATGGCGGCGGTGTTCCCTAGCGGGGACTTGGGTCACCGCTGGTGCCCCGCTCACCCTTATATCATCTCTGATCCTTCTTACACTTGAACATGTGCCTCACATCAACTCTAAACCTCACAACATAGGTCGTTTCGATCCAATCCTATTTGAGCATAGATCTTGTTACACCATTTAAGTTACTAGTTACCTCGTCGAGTAACATATAACTTTTAACTAACACATTCAAATCGTTGATCTTTTCAATCCAATCCTATTCAGACATAGATCTTGTTACACCATTTAAATTACCAATTACCTCATCGAGTAACATATAACTTTTAACCAACTCATTTAAGTCGTTTAATGATCATGGTCATCACCAAACACATGAATCATACTTCAAAAATAAAAATAAATATATCACCCAAAAAAAAAAAAAGAATGAACAAAGTAGTGATGATAGGCTGATGGCCCTGTTGTCAAGAATATAAATAATAAATAATAAAAAAAAAACAATTAATAATATAAATAAAATAAACGAGAGAACGAAGACCAGTTGTTCTTGCTTTTCTTTCTTTCTTCGTCTTCTCTCTTCCTTACTCTCTCTCCTCTTTCTCTCTCTAGACTTTCATCGTCTTCAAACCCACCAACGACACCAACATTCTTCCTCATACTTGTCTCCGCCATTATCACCATCTTCTTCCCGCAATCTTCATCGCAATCGTCAATCGGATTCACTACACACAAAACCCTATTTTCAATCTGTAAGTTTTCCCCCTTTTTAACCCTAATTCGTTAGCTAATTTACTTTTATGTTCACAGATCATTGTTAATCTGTCGTTTTTTTTGTGTATTTGATTACGTTTGCTTCGTTTGACTGTGAAATGTTCAATTTTTATGTGTTGGAGGTGCTCTAATTGTTTGATGTTTAGGGTTTCTAGGGTTTTGACTGTTTGTAATTTGGGGATTTTGTGTGTGTGGAGTTGATTGATGATGTTGTTGGGGAATTAAGTATATAGAGGGTTGATGATTAGGTTTAGCTGATAAGGATAGGGTTTAGTTGCAAATTTCGATAGAATTCGGTTCGATTTGTTTACGAATTGTGAAATCGAGCGTCGTTATTGATCTTTAGTTGTCACTGGTATAAAGAGAATCATTTTGTGTTTGTGCATGACTCCATAATTAGTCTATTTTGAAATTAAAATGTAAACAAATTTATGTAATCTTGTATGGAAGAATATGTCACATGACTTTATATTGAAACTGATGTATGACTTTGTGTTGTATGTTGGTGCAGCGTGCGAAAGATTGAGTTTTTACGCATGCTGAAGGGGTAAGAAAACTTGAAAAGATGTTAGAGGCTCCGAAGTTTACAGGCATGATGGGGCTAAACAATGGCCATGATAATTTTGTTGATCTGTCACAAGGGTTTTATCATAAGCTTGGTGAAGGGTCAAATATGTCAATCGACAGTTTCAACAGTTTGCAAATGAGTAATGGTGGCGGGTCGGTTGCGATGTCCCTTGATAACAGTAGTGTGGGGTCGAATGAATCTCACACTCGTATATTAAACCACCAGGGTTTAAAGCGTAACAAGAATTACACAGATGCTCAAAGTGTGAACCGTGGTCGAGTCTCACAAGGGTTAAGTAATGATGCTTTGGCTCAAGCCCTGTTGGACCCAAAGTTTCCAACCGAAGGGCTTGAGAATTTTGATGAATGGACGATTGATTTAAGGAAACTCAGTATGGGGCCCGCTTTTGCACAAGGGGCGTTTGGGAAGCTGTATAAAGGAAGTTACAATGGTATAGATGTTGCTATTAAGCTTTTGGAAAAACCTGAAAATGATTTGGACCGGGCTCAGCTTATGGAGCAGCAGTTTCAGCAGGAAGTTATGATGCTTGCAAGATTAAAGCACCCCAATATTGTAAGGTTTATTGGTGCATGCAGGAAACCGATGGTTTGGTGTATTGTGACTGAATATGCAAAGGGTGGTTCGGTTAGGCAGTTTTTGACTAAAAGACAAAACAGATCGGTGCCTTTGAAATTGGCAGTTAAGCAGGCTTTGGATGTTGCTAGAGGGATGGAATATGTGCATGCACTTGGATTGATTCATAGAGATTTGAAATCCGATAATCTTTTGATTTCGGCTGATAAGTCGATCAAGATTGCTGACTTTGGTGTTGCTCGAATTGAAGTGCAGACTGAAGGAATGACGCCAGAGACTGGGACCTACCGTTGGATGGCTCCGTAAGTTCACTTAACTTTCTATATACGATTTGTCTTTTTAAATTTTTTCGAGTAAAATGCCATTTTCGCCCCAGAGGTTTGGCCAGTTTTGTGATTTTCGTCTAAAGGTTTGTTTTTCCGCATCTGGACCCAAAAGGTTTGAAATCTTGCCATTTTCATCCGGCTCGTTAACTTCATCCATTTTTCTCCATCAAGTCAGGGGATTTTTTTGTTAACTTAAAGGGCAATTTGGTCTTTTTTACATAAAGTGCAAAAGACCGAATTGCCCTTTAAGTTAGCAAAAAAGACGCCAAGTTTTTCTGCATCTGGATCCAAAAGGTTTAAAAATCTTGCCGCCACTTTCATCCGGCTCATTAACTCCATCCATTTTTCTCCATTAAGTCAGGGGATTTTTTGTTAACTTAAAGGGCAATTTGGTCTTTTTACATAAAGTGCAAAAGACCGAATTGCCCTTTAAGTTAGCAAAAAAGACGCAAATACATCTGACTTAATGGAGAAAAATGGATGGAGTTAATGAGCCGGATGAAAGTGGCGGCAAGATTTTAAACCTTTTGGATCCAGATGCAGAAAAACAAACGTCTGGATGAAAGTCGCAAAACTGGCCAAACCTCAGGGACGAAAACGACATTTTACTTGTATACATGAAACTTTTTTCGATATTTTTACCATTATGTGGCCAATATTATGTATAAAGTTGTATCATAAGTTCTTTGACAAATGGTTTCTTTATCTAGTAGGCAAACCAGTATATGTACACATGCATACCTGTGTATATAGATTACATTATACACATACATAATGCTTACACTTGGAGAACTGCCTACTTGTATGATTGTAGGGAGATGATTCAGCATAGGCCTTACACACAGAAAGTAGACGTTTACAGCTTTGGGATAGTTCTCTGGGAGTTAATCACCGGGATGCTTCCATTCCAGAACATGACAGCTGTACAGGCGGCATTTGCGGTGGTGAATAAGGGTGTCCGCCCCACCATCCCGCCGGACTGCCTTCCAGTACTTGGTGAAATCATGGTTCGTTGCTGGGACGGGAACCCAGATGTGAGACCGCCGTTCACAGATGTGGTTAGAATGCTGGAACATGCTGAGACTGAGATTATGACGACAGTTCGAAAGGCTCGGTTCAGGTGCTGCATGAGTCAACCCATGACTACTGATTGATGTGTGAAGGATGAATTGAATATAAGAAAAGGAAAAAGGTAAAGAAAATCAACAGGTGATTTTATATGCCGTCTATGTGTATCTATTATCAGGGTAATTTCTTTCTTCAGATAGGGTGAACAAAGGAAGAAAATTATGATATGAACGAACTACTTGGTTTCTGGCTTTTTTTTCCGGCTTTTTTGTTGTTGAATATTTATGGATTATGTTGCTAAGTTAGTAGTAATGGAAATGATTTGTGTTGTATTTATTTATATATATAATGATGATGTTTCTTACCATATATTAAAAACTAGCCTTTTTCTAGTTCTATACTGTTGCAGGTTATTATCACGAGAGCACCCCCAATGGCGTTTTGGAGGCAGTTCATGAGCCTGCGTGGACATCCGTTCGCGTTGGGAGGTTGGTCTCGGTATGGCGTCGGAAACCTTGCATCCGATGGGGTTAGGTGGGACCAGGTTGGGTTTTTAATATGTTTTACTCTATTGACTCTCATCGTTTTCAGAAAAGTGGGAATTGTGGGTTGATGGATGAGTTAGGATGTTCAGTGGGTAGAGGAATTTTTTTATGTTATTTTTTGTCTATATATATTTTATCTTTGAAATAAACGAGTTATATTCAACCTTTTTTCAGAATTTATCAAAACTTTTATAAAATTTAGAACTGTGATCTTTATAAATGGTATTAAATGAGTTATCTTGTTACGAGAAGTTAATGTAAAAACACGAATCTTGTGAAAGATCGATTATTGGAGTTTTAGAAAGATGGATTTCTGATATAACTATCGACTATACGTGTTTTTGGGCGTTTTTAGGCTCACCCATTGGAGACCGAGTTCAGATACAAACATATGTATTCCCTTTCTTAGAAACACTTTGGACGTTTGATACGTACACGATGGTAACTTTGGTTTAGTAGAATGCTTTGTGTTCTGTTCAATGCACGATACAAGTCGCCGGAAAACTTGACGAGAGAAAACAGATGGTCGGAAGGGATTGTTGTAGGACTAGGCAAAAGAAAAGGACATAACTCAAAAGATAGGGTTGGATAGTTGGCCGTGAGGGTCTTGATCGTGGGGCGTGGTGTTTCCCTTTGTTCCCGAGTCCACCTTAGCTCTCCTGATCCCCATACCCCTTAGCCTTAAGGGTGTTGCTGTTCATCAGTCGGTTGACCACCATTGCGAGGTCTGACCACCGGGACTGAATTTGTAAAAATATTTGGAATCAAATATTAAATCCATAATTTAATTCAAATTAAGAAAAATAATTATTTCACCTCTACGTGGGTCCATGACTACTCCTTTTTGACGTTATTAATTAGGGGTTGTTTCTTTCACGTTTGGACGTTGGCGAGGTGACAGGTGGTGAGGTAGATGTTAATAGATTTCTTTTGCACTTTTTAAAGTTATTTTTATGTAAAATTCAGTTAAATAACATAACATCAATTGTATAGTTACAAGTATGATCAAATTTACGGTTATCAGCGCTAAAAAAAAAACTATGTTTTCAAGAGCATGTAATCTTAACTTTCATTAATAGCCGAATTAGAGACGTGAATTTGTTACACGATACAATCCTAACACGAAGTTTGCATATTTATGACACGTACAATCCTAACACGCAATTTGCATGCTTGGGCTTAGTCTGAACAACTTTTGGTCATAATTTGATCAAACTTGCATACATGTTATCTAAACGAGTTGGGTTCGGGTTTACTTGACGGATTTGTGGATTAATCCATCGTAATTGTTTTATATGTATTTTTGAAATTCTTTTATTCTTAATTTATGATTTTAGAGTATACTTTTATTCTTAACAAAAAAAACACAGGATTAAACAGATCATATTCTTATTATCGGTCATCTAACGCGCTTAAATATTTTAATAATAAATACACACTACTCAACCTTAAATAATTTTAAGTTTTTAACTATCTTGTTTTGTACACATCTTTTAAGAGTTAGGATATAATAGGAAATTTATTAGGGTAGGAAGTAGGGCTGGCAATTGGGTACCTATTAAGACACGATTAGACCTGTTTGACTGAAAAATACATCCTTTGACTTTTTTAATTTTTAAAATAATTAAAATTACAATGTTATGATCTATCATTTATTCATCTTTGTACATAAAACATAAAACTGTTTTATAAACATGAGGTAGAAAGTAGTTAAACGAGTCGTAATCATGTTTGACACTTATGTTGTGCTCGTCGTCAGAAACCTGTTAAACCTGTTAAGACACGATTTGCCAGCCTTAGTAGGAAGGCTAGTAAGTGATCTTGATCATCCATTTACTTAATCAAGGGCTAAGATTAAATGGGTGAAATTGAAAGAAAAAAAAGGAGGCGCGTGAGTTTGTTCAAGGGCATTCTAATCAAGTCAAGGCAATAGTTTTTCTCTCATCCAATTCCCCCCCCCCCCCCCCCCCCCATTTTTTAAACGTTAATAACTCTTTCATACGACATTATTTTTTTATAAAAATTGCACAAAAAAACGAGCGTTTTTTTATCTTTAAAACGAGTATACTATTGCTATATTTTCGAAAAAAAAATTAAAACCCAGTTGCGTAAAACGCAATGGAAAAAACCTAGTTGCGTAAAACGCAATAGAAAAAAAAACCCTAAAAAATGACATTTTTGTAAAACGCAATGCACCAAAAACACAAATAAATGTCTTATTTGTAAAACGCAATGGCCAGAAAACACAAAGAAATGTCTTATTTGTAAAACGCAATAGCCTAAAAACACAAAGAAAGTGTACTTTCTAAAACGCAATGGACTGAAAACACATAAAAATGTGTTTTACCTAAAAGGCAATGCACAAAAAACACAAAGAAAATGTCTTATTTCTAAAACGCAATGGCCAGAAAACACTTAAAATGTCTGTTTTCTAAAACGCAAAGGACTGAAAAAACATTAAAAAGTGTTTTACCTAAAACGCAATAACTAAAAACACTTCAAAAATGTGTTTATCTAAAACGCAATGGCCAGAAAACACTTAAAAATGTCTTATTTCTAAAACGCAATGGCCTAAAAAAACAAAAGAAAGTGTTCTCTCTAAAACGCAATCGACTGAAAACACCTAAAACGCAATGACTAAAAACACTTCAAAAATGTGTTTTTTTCTAAAACGCAATGGTCAGAAAACACGTAAAACTCTCTTATTTCTAAAACGCAATGGACACAAGCTGACCTGTCTGTGAATTTGTCTGAACCAAAGAGTAACAAATCAAAAACTGTCTACGAATTACTGCCTTCGAAATGAGGCAATTTACAGAAAACTAAATTTTCTGATGCACTTTTATTAAAGCAGCTCAACCCCAGCCAGGGGCTCTGCCCCTTGGACCCCGCCAGGGGCTGCCGCCCCTGGGACCCTGCTACCAGGGGCGCTGCCCCGGACCCCCGCCAAGATCGTAAAACGCAATGAATGAATCAAAAACCCAGATAATAAAACTGAAATTAAAGAATTTCTTACATGGATCGAAGCCGATTTCTTCAACGATTGACGAAATTTGAATGATTGAAACACTTATCAGCGATCGAATCGAACTGATCGAGTGATTATCTTCAAAATCACCGGAAAAAACGAAATTTTGTATGAAATTAAACTGGGTTTTCTTCAAAAAAGCTGAAGAACACGTTGATCGGGTGTTTGAATCATTGATTGTTGACGAAAATCGCACTATAATGTAGTGATTATTGAGATAGAAAGTGAAGAAAAGGTTGAAGTTGATGGGTTTTGAAGTTACTGGGGAGAAGAAGGAAGAAGAAGAAAGGATACGATTGACTAAAATACCCTTGCTCTTTATTTTAAAGGGTTAATGGATTTAAACACCCCCAACTATTGCCATTTGGCCGATGGCACTCTCAACTTTCACTTTGACTCACACCACTCCCAACTAAACACTTGGGTTGCTGTGTCACCCCGTCGTTAAATAAACACTAACTTTCTTTTTGCTGACATGGCTATTTTGTCCGACGTGGCATGCTGACGTGGCTTGTTTTTATCAAGTAACATGCTGATGTGTCATAATCTGCTTCAAATTGAAAGAAAAAACAAATAGATATAAATCAAACAAAACAATTTCACCAAAACTATTATTAATCAAAATTTCAACCTACAAATTCATAATCTGTTCAAATATATAATCTGAATAATGAGCAGCCACCACCTCCTTCCTCATCTCTCACCACCGCCAACATCAACTCAGCCACCACCTCCTTCCCCCTTTCTCACCACCGTCACAATCAACCCAACCACCACCAACCTAGCCACCACCTCCTTCTCTCTTTCTCACCGCCGCCACAATCAACCCAGCCACCACCTCCTTCTCCCTTTCTCACCACCGTCACAATCAATAAAAGGGTGCTAACCCTAAATCCCCTTCCATTATAATCAGCCGACACCCTCTTCTTTTGTCTCTCCCAATTCCTGATATACAAACTTCATCCAGACAATTACACCCACCTTCTCTCCATCTTGATTTATCCCTGCTCATCAAAAGAAACTCATCATCAATTCTAAACTCAAACAAACTAATAGAACACCTTACCCTCCTAAAAACACACACATGTAGAACCCTATCTACCCCACCACCACCTACTCGTTCCCCTCTCCCTCACTCTATCCATGGTTGGTGGCGGCGCCAGACGGTGGCGATAGAAGACCCGACGGGCAAGGGTTTTGCAAGAATAGCCACCACCACAGGCGGCGGCTCTGTGGTGGGTGGAGTCGGTGGGTCGTTCGAACGGGAAAGGGGAAGAGCCGACGGTGGCGGCGTGACAGCGGAACCAGGCGAGACAGAGAAGTCGGGAGCGAGAGAGAGGAACCGAGGAGGTGGTGAGCGACGGAACCAGAGCCGTCGCCGGTGGGTGGATGGCAGTACGGTGGTGTGGGGTGGATGTTGGTGGTGTTAAGTGTCTGTGTGTGAGAGAGAGAAAGAGAGAGAGGGCGGGGGGAGGGGGGTATAAACTGATTTTGATTTTTATGTAATATATATATAAGTTTTTTAATTATGTTTGTTTATTTACTAAAATGTTTTAAACTAAATAGCTAATAAGAATATGCTCTAGATCCACGTCAGCATGCCACGTGGGACAAAATGGCCATGTCAGCAAAAAGAACTAACCCAGTTAGTGTTTATTTAACGACGGGGTGACACAGCAACCCAAGTGTTTAGTTGGGAGTGGTGTGAGCCAAAGTGAAAGTTGAGAGTGCCATCGGCCAAATGGCAATAGTTGGGGGTGTTTAAATCCATTAACCCTATTTTAAATGTTGTCACATGTCATAATCCTATTGCTTGCTACACTTCCTAGCCAAAATAAACTTTATATTTAATCCTCACCCATCTTTTAATATCTAACATAATGAGGTATAAAATATCTAACATAATGTCAATATCAAGTTATGTACCCAAACATACAAGTTCCAATGCAGGATGTACAAGCAACCACAGCACAACTGCTTCAAGACACTTTGCACTTTAGAATTACGTGAAGATGTAGGGAAACTTGAAGACCGAATAATGCTCGAATCTCGAACGGTCCCTCCAAATTCGTTTTCGCAGCGAAAATAACGGCTTTTCAATCTGAATCAATCACCATCATCATTCACAAATCTCAACTACTCTCTTCATGCAATTCCGAAAGTTTCTGTTGATCAGTTCATAATCATTTCGATCTCAATTGTAAAAAGTTGGTTAATCGATCGAAGTAATGAGTGTTTCCGTTAGTTCTCCAGTGTTTAGGGCTTCCGTGTTTGATTACTGTGTTCCGATTCGGAAGAAGACGGTTATCGATCGGAAGTTTGTGTTTAATTGTACGAATTGTTCTTCACTCGAGGTATAAACTGTTTTTAGATGTTGTTTTTTACCTAATTTTGTTGACTGAATGTGTTTAGTTTGAGGAATTTTGATAACTGTGTGATTGAGGTTGGTATGATAGTATCAAGTGTTGTTGATTCATATAGGAATTTAGTAACGGATTTAGCTATTATATTTGTATTTATAGAACATAAGTGAATGAAGATGTGATTAGTTTTTAAGTTTGTTTAGATTCAAAGTGTTTTGATCATGTAAAAGTATGTGAAGATTTACTAATATGTTGTGAAATGTGTATTTACTAGTTAACTACTGTGAAATGAAAGGAAGAGAAAGGAAGTGATCATGAGAAAACTTAAATGATCATTGAAAACTTCGAAAAACCTTTTAAAAAGATTTCTTTAATCATTTTTATATGTTACTAATTTTTGCGGTAGTTAGAAAAATATAAAAAGTTACATGTAGATTGACGAGCTATATGTATATATATATGAATAGTTCACGAGTTACATAATTACATATATGTAGCTCGTCGATATACATATATTGTGTTATTTTTTATTTATTTTACAGTAATAACCTTATAATAAAAGAAAGGAAAAAAAAATGATTGGCTGATAGTAGTTTTCTTGGATTTCAAGTTTTTAGGATTTCTCATGAACCCAACTCTTAATGAAACTATATAGTTCTGATTAGCTTTTTTACTTAACAACTGTTAGTGAGCAAATCCTCTATGTTGTACAATTATTAGGTAGCTGCTGACAAGCCAGAATTGTTAACTAATTTGGTCAAAGATGTTGACTGGCCGTCTCCAACCGATGAAATCCCATTTTGGAAGAGGAAGTTTCACACTCGTGATGTCAATCCCGAGATTCCTGTTAACATAGAGAAAGATTCTGATCCTTTGCATGTTATTCACGTGACTGCCGAAATGGCACCAATAGCAAAAGTTGGTGGTCTTGGTGATGTCGTAACTGGGTTGGCTCGTGCGTGTTTATTACGTGGACATAAAGTTGATATCATGCTTCCTTTTTATGAATGTATCCAGAAGGACGACATTCAAGAATTATCATTATTGTCTACATATAGTTCATATTTTGATGGAAACTGGATCCAAACCAATGCATACAGTGGACTAGTTTCAGATATTCCAGTAATACTAATTGAACCAATGAACCAATTCTTTAAAGGTGAAGATGTGTACGGAGGTTCATATAATGAGCTGGAAGCGTATTTATTTTTCAGCCGCGCTTGCCTTGAATGGATGCAGGTTTGTAGGTTGTTATACACATTTTTTTCTAGTTTTGATGAATTATATATCTATCTGTGAAATATTAAACTCTAGAATGAAAATAAATGCTTACATCTTTCAAAGATTTAGAATAGAGTAAAATGCCATTTTCGTCCCTGAGGTTTAGTCAGTTTTGCGACTTTCGTCCAAAGGTTTGTTTTTCGCATCTAGATCCAAAAGGTTTGGAATCTTGCTATTTTCATCGGCCTCGTTAACTCCATCCATTTTTCTCCGTAAAGTCAGGGCTATTTCCGTCTTTTTTTGTTTACTTAAAGGGCAATTCGGTCTTTTTCATTTTATGTACAAGCATTTAGCATAGTGTACAAGTATTCAAAATACCCTTAACGGAGAAAAAAGACGAAAATACCCCTAACTTAACGGAGAAAATGGCAAGATTTCAAACCTTTTGGATCCAGATACGAAAAAACAAACCTTTGGACGAAAGTCGCAAAACTGGCCAAACCTCAGGATGGCATTTTACTCTTTAGAATATTATCTATGATGTACTGAATAATTTTTATACCCGTGTTTACATAATTACACATTACCTTCAAGAAATCTGAGAAGAGTTTTAAGTGGCCATTGATTAAATGCAGGTGACTGGAGCACAACCCGATATTATACATGTACATGAATGGCAGACAGGTGCACTGCCACTGCTCTACTGGGACATGTACTGTTATCTTTCACTTCATGTATGACCTTATCTTGAAGCTGCACTCTAGTTTTTTTTTTTTTTTTTTCATTTTGGGATCACTAAAGGTTTAGTAGAATCCTTTAATTAATAAAACTAGAATTTGTACTTTGTAGAAACCAAGAATAGTATTGACAATCCACAATATGGAGCATTATGGGGAATGCAGGTATTCTCATTATTATTGCCCTGTCTGGCACTTTTGACACATGCGTAATAATGTTTTCTGTGTGTACTTTATTTGCACATACTTATGAATTATGATGTCATAATTGAACATACTTTGGTTCTTTGATGGCAGACAAGAGCAGCTCAATAAGTGTGGCCTTGATGGGTCTTTATATGCAACTATTGACAAGGTAAGTTATAGTATTTAATCTGTGTCGTTTGGTCTCATAATGTTTTCATTATTTTCTTTGTTACCAAATTGCAATTAAAATTAGTCAACTTTGAGTTGTAATAAAAAGATGCACTATTGGGTTACTTACGAGTAAAAGTGATTTTTTCTGTATCTCTCATATAATAGGCGATTGATGATCGAACAATTGGCCATAATCCTGAAAGGCTGAGTTTATTGAAAGGAGCCATTGTGTACAGCAATTCAGTAGTGTAAGTAGTTTTTGGATTTCTGCATGCAATTCAATGTGGCTAATATTATAGATAACATAACTACATGCTTATTTAATAGTTTTTCACCATGGTGATTATTTAATAGTTTTTTTCAAAATACTTATCAAGGGAATTACTAGAGTTGAGAAACTCCAGATTACTTATATGTCAAATTGGACAGATAAAAAGTCAATTTCAAACAAACAAACAAACAGAAAAAAAAAAAAAAACAGGGATCCCAGGGTGATTATATATACTGTCACTTCCATAATTGCATCACTCAACTACTATGAAATATATGTATGTGTTGACTGTTGAAAAACTGTAATTAGTTATTATGCTTCACACACACACATATTCTCCGAGTTCATGACAGATTACTATTGCTTCTTTCTCCAGTACAGTCTCTCCAACTTACCTCCAAGAAACACTTTGTTCCGGATGGCTTGCAAGTGCTTTGATAACAAATCGTGACAAGTAAGCATATTGGACACTTAGTTTATTCTACTCATGTTTCCACTTTGACACTTTGTTGAAACCGGATACGTATCATCATTTGATGCAATAACTATTTACATGTTTTTTTATTTTGAAATTATTTTAATTAACTCATTTCTCTTTTCATACACGGTGCTTGGGTTGCGTATTGGATTTCCAGTTTACTTCATAACCTAACTGTATAATCATCATTCACTGTAGATACCATGGTATTCTAAACGGGATTGATACTGTTATGTGGAACCCTGCTTCTGTTGCTTTCTTGCCTGCCAATTATCATGGTAATTTCATCTTGTTTTTTGTCCATATTCCTTGTGGCTAACCAAATAAATGCATTGTATTCACATTAAGCTTAAACATAACAATAAAATCACAAAAAAGAATCATTTTTTTGATGTGTTATACCTCGTGTAGCGATAAATAGCGGGATTTCAGTTTTTTTTTAAACTATAAATAGTGATTAAATATAGCTATAAAATAGCTGGTGTTTAGGTTTTTGTTAAATATACATGTAAAATAGAGTATATACCAGGGTATTTTGATGTGTAAATAAAATTTTTAATTTTTTTTCTAGTGTATCACTATTTATAAAATAGTGCCCACTATTTATCGCTATGCGACATTAACAACTATGGTCACCATATCACGTATAGAATGAAAATATTTAGCGCTCAGGCAATTAAAAAAGGAGATACACAACCAAAGATTCGCGTATCTCATGAAGTCATAGTTATATGAGTAAAATTGATCTGACATCACTATAGAGGTATAACACACTTAGAACAAGGTTAGTTACGTGATATATTTTATTTTATTAATGTAATTTTTAATATAAATGTAATGTACTAAGATTTTTCCCATTTAATTAAGCTCAAAACACTGATGGAAAGAAAGTATGCAAACAGTATCTCCAACGAGGGCTTGGTTTAGCCTTTGAAGGCAGGGTGCCTTTAGTTGTTTGCATTTCTAGATTGGTTGCTCAAAAAGGTCTTCATCTAATTAAACATGCAATCAGTCATATTGAAAAACATGTAAGTTTGTGGAAATGTTATTTTACTACTATTAACATATTCACACTGAAATAGAATATTCAAGTTAATATGTGGTCTTCTTCCTCCTTTATATAGGGTGGACAGATGATTGTGCTGGGAAAAGCTCCAGATGGTAGGGTTCAAAGTGAATTTGAAGCTCTAGCTAATTTGGTAATATTTTATTTAACTATATATTCCTTGTTTTGTTATTAAAGTTAAGAGTAAAATGCCATTTGTCCTTGAGGTTTGGCCAGTTTTGCGACTTTCGTCCAAAGGTTTGTTTTTCCGCTTCTGGATCCAAAAGTTTTGAAATCTTGCCATTTTCATCTTCCTTGTTAACTCCATCCATTTTTCTCCGCTAAGTTAGAGGTATTTCCATCTTCTTTGCTAACATAAAGGACAATTCAGTCTTTTTCACTTTATGTAAAAAGACCAAATACCCCTTAAAAAGACCGAATTGCCCTTTAAATTAACAAAAAAGATGGAAATACCCCTGACTTAACAGAGAAAAACGGATGGAGTTAACCAGCCGGATGAAAATGACAAGGTTTCAAACCTTTTGGATCCAGATGCGAGAAGACAAACCTTTGGACGAAAGTCGCAAAGCTGGCCAAACCTCAGGGACGAAAATGACTCTTAAATTTATCTAATTGACCATTGCGTATATTTCTTTTTCTAGCACAACAAAGGTTCTGCAATCCGAATCCTCTTGATGTATAGGTAAAGTGTCATGCATAAATTCTCCTACAAATTATGTTTAGAATTTGTTACAATTTGAAACTCCCATGTATTTATGACATAATATTTATGTTAATTGCAGCGAGGAGCTGTCACACATGTTGTATGCTGGTGCTGACATGGTGTTGGTTCCTTCTATATATGAACCATGTGGACTTGCTCAGATGATTGGAATGCGCTACGGATCAGTAAATCATTCTGTCCAGAAAAAAAAACATTTTTTTTATTATGGTATAAGACCGGGTGTAGTGGTTAAACAAAATAATGCCCCCACCATAGGGTATTATTCGACACGTGTCATCCCAGTCAGCATGGGCCATTATTGCAAAAGTGGTGTCGTGGGCATAATGCCTAATAATGCCCCTTCCAATCATTAAACAAAAAAAAAAAAAAAAAACTACTTGCTTATTGGCTAGTCAAACCTTGGACCACTCCCATTGGCCACATGCCCCTTCCATTTGACCACTTCAGCGTTTTAAATAAAACGCCAACATGCAATTTTTTCAAAAAAAAAAAAAACGCCTTATAACACCGGGTGTAATGGGGGGGGGGGGGTGGTGTTGGGGCGTTTTTTTCAATTTTTTTTTTAAAATACCGCCCCACTACGGGTGGTCTAATTACGTGCAAACTAGTGTAAGCCGTTGTATGGTTATTCAGGTACCAATAGTACGGAAAACTGGTGGTCTTGCTGACACTGTTTTTGATATGGATGATCAGTCACAACCAGAGATGGCTAACGGGTAATCATTTAAATTACATGGAATTAGTCTCTTAATATGTTTACTTAAATACTACAGTTTTTGGTTACCTTTATAGTTAGCTATGCAGTTAATGCGGTAAAATATCGGATATCGGTCAAGGACCGATATTTGAGATATAGGTTATCTCGGCGGTAAAATATCGGATATCGGTCAAGGACCGAATATCGGATATCGGTCAAGGACCGATATTTGAGATATAGGTTATCTCGGTGAGATATTGGTGGGATATCGCTAATTCTAATATAATGCAGAATTTATATATAGCAATTTAACACTAATAATTCAGTGATATATCGCTGATATATCAGTTATATCGGTCAAATATCGGTGATATATCGGTCAAATATCGGTGATATCTCGGTCAAATATCGGTCAATATCGCCGATAACATCGGTACCGATAATCTGACCGATATTTGACACCGATATTTTACGAGGAGACGGATATAACCGATATCTCACCGATATTAACTGCATAGATAGTTTATATTTTTTTCTTTTTTATGATTACATTCTTGGTTAATTACTAGGTTTAAATCTTTTATGACCCACCAGCAGTGTTGTAACAATCGGTAGGCGCTAATCGGTCGGTGAGATACCGACTAGCGATTAATCGGGATTAATCAGATTGGGATTTTTATATGTAGTTTTTAGTTTTATATATAAACACACAGTTTTATATGTATTTTTTGAAGTAGACATGTTTTAACCCCGCGTTGACCCATTTTTTAAGTAATTGGAGGGAATTTATAAGGTTTGGTTGTAATTTGGCTAAAATCTGGCCATAATTTGGCCGGAATAGGACCACCGTTGACCGCCTTGCGATTAATTGGCCATTAGTCGGCGAACCTCCGATTAGTGATTAATTGGCGACTAATCGAAGCCTAGGTGGGATTTTTCCAACCATGCCCACCAATAACCGGCTTATTGTGCTGGGCAGGTGGTCTTGTAATGTTTAAAAAAACAGTGTATAGCTGAAGTTTATAAAAAAAATGCCGCGAATAGTATTCTAAATCATTTCATACAAACTTCTAAAATTTCTTATATAAATGCCGTTCCAAAAAAAAAAAAAAAAAAAAAAAACCTAAAGTTCATAAAAGACTTGCTAAAATCTTTAAGCTATTAAAAATATGTGAATAGTATTCTAAAGCATTTCATACAAACTCTTAAAACGATTTTAGTCAAAAAATTAAATCGTTGTAATAACATTTCAACTTTTTATCTACTTTTTTCTTAAAAAATGTACAGAATTTTATCTACTTTTTTCTTAAAAAATGTACAGAAGTGTTTGCAGGGCCCTCCACGCCCCAAACACCATCCCGTGGTGATATGCACTGCGTTGCCCCTTGGGGGCGGCATAATTTTCATGGGTATGGGGGCACGTTTGGGTTGTTAACTTGGGGTTTGACCGAGTGATTTTGTGGGGCAGAATTCTCATGCTCCCTTGCACCGCCTAGGTGGCGTACACGTGGCAGGATTTGCCCCCCTTGCCCACCACACCATCTAGTCTTAATTCCACAAAAGAAAGATCAAGTGTTTCTTTTCAAAATGTTGTTATTTCTTTTTCTGCACAAGGTTTGTCTTTGAAGGGATTGACGAAGCTTCTCTAAGTGGGGCTCTTGATCGCGCATTTTTCTATTACAAGGAGAGTAAGTTTGCATAATTACTTCATATCATACCATTCATTGTTTTTGTATCAAGAATTTTTGAACATTGATCTTGCCAATGTTTTATAAACCGGTTTTTGAAACCTTGGATCTTGCTTACATCATTCATATTTTCCTTTCGTTTGCAGAACCAATCGAGTGGGCGAATATCGTTCAGAAAGTTATGCAAATTGACAACAGCTGGAACAAAACCGCTAGCAAGTACATTGATGTATACAACTCAACAAGAGTAAGATGGTGACCATTTGAATGCACCTAATCAATTGTAAGTGGTACAAAACCAAGTTCTTTGCGCATGATAACTCGATGAGTAAAGATGTTTTGCATGTAATATTAAGTGGTAACTTATTTTTAGTCAATCCCCTATTTTAAGGCACATAATCAACATTCCGGTGCTGACCGGTTAAAAAACTAAAACCTTAGAATTGCAAAAAGCTTCATTCATTCTTTACTTGAGAATTGAGATTGTACACTTGTTTTGGGGAGCAAATGAATTAGCACCCTGCAATAACCCCAAAAAAACTTCAAAACTACATTAAAAACATCTTCGAGCATAGCCTCGCCACCACCTACCTCTAGAAACAATGAAGGGATGAAGAAATACAAGGCTGTCCAAAGTCAAAGAGTCAACTCCCATACTTTTACTAAAACGAAGGGGTTAATCATCCCGATTATCGGTGTCAGTCCAAACGCAACATTATCTTTCACAAATTCAAGCTTTGCACGTGAACTTACAAAAGTATTTACTGTGCTTCCCTATGTTCTCCCACATGGAGAGACTCCGCAACTTTATCAGCAAGTTGTGTTATTGAAGTATCGTTCACAACACCTGTCATAACTTTTGTAAAATCCCGCTCTTTAGCCTTCTTTTCCTGCAACTCTTTCTCTTTCTCATCATAGTAACCAAAATCGTCTAACATTGACGTACTCGCATCATGATCTTTGAATATTTTCAACATCGCATTACCCGCTTCTCGTTTCACCTACTCAAACAAGAGTTCACATAATCACAAATTTGACTAACACAGTAATGCCGTGACGTCTACATACAGATTAAAAGAATATGCATGTGTAAATAAATACCTCTTGTGAATCTCTGCTATGGGTGACAGGTTTGTTGTCATTGTTTTCGAGAATAATATGTCTGAATCGACCGTTGGGAACATCTTTAATAATGTGCCATTTGACCCGAAACTGACCACTCCATCTGTCCTGCTGCCAGTATTCTGCATCGTTCACAAAATCTACGGGTCCGACCATTTCAGCCACTCCACAAAACTGTCCACTAGCATTTACCTATAAATATTTTTTAATTTTTAATCATTAGAAACTCAAAATGCCATTGATTGGTTGTGTAAACTGTGTATGTTTGTTGGTTTAAGACTCTTACCGAAAAAAAGAGGAAAACGGGACAGGTGGCACCGGATTCCTTTGCCTCTTGATAAGCGGCATCTAGTTTTCGGTTTCCCAATGGGGTACTGGCCCAGACGCTGTACTTGATACTTTTATGAACGTTTTCTTCACTGAACGACTTTATTACAAAGAACTTAGCATTGTCGTAGGTAGTAACAAAATCGGGTCGGTTGTAAAGCTCAAGATCAAGCCTAGAAGCAACGTCGTTTTTACCGTCAGCGGTATTATTATTATTATTGTTATTTCCCTTTGATTTTGATGCCCTTGGCCCTCTGTTACTGGTAGTACCATGCGATTCACCAATCATGCTAATCGCATCACGTTCCCTATTTTTCCCACCTTTTTCGGGCACGAAACGATTCAGGTGACTAGCCTCGCCATGAAACATGGAATTACTATTATACCCTTGAAAAGATCCGCTTTGTGGGTATCGCCTTGTGGAGGAGCCGGATACCGACCCGTATCCATATGCTGTCTGCTGCTGTGGAATCTAGACATCATGAGCATTAAGTTGAAGGCACACGTTATACATACATATATTGAAAAGATAAAATAGTAAAATCCGGAAATATATATATTTAGTTGACAAACCTGATTGAAAATGTGCTCATATGAGCCATAAACGCCAACTGGCGCAGGGTATAAGGCTGCTGATGTTAGTGGAGGTCCATAGCTACTTGTATCTGAGGTCATCGATCGATTCGGTGCTGAGTCACCAGAACCGATATCCCCAGGATATTTGTAGAGTCCTAGATTATTATTTCCGCCATATTGCACATAATAACCAGATCCCGGACCCAGAAAAACATTGTCAGAGAAAGCCTCTTGACCACTGTTAACTGGCGAAGTCAGATTGGTCGGAAGATGAGGAGAAACAGGTTGTGAGTAGAAATTTGGGGACATCGGGACTTGATGCGGTGAAAACAGCTGACCATCTATCATTATCGGAGATATAGGGCTAGCAAGTGGAGAAAATTGGCCATATGCCCCTTGGGCATCAAACCCGTAAGCAGGGTGAAACAATAGTGACGCATTATCATTGTACATAGCCTACATCATGTAAAACAAACATAGTGATGAGAACATGTGAGTTCAAAAGTTAAAAAAAAAAAAAACGTAAAGAAAACTGTATTTATTTTATTCTCACCGGAGGCACAATTTGCAAGTTATTAACATAACCATAGTTTGAATAGTCTCCCCATATAGCCGAGCCATCATCATAACCTATAAGACCCATATGACTGGTTAGAGATTAAACATAATCCGAACAGACAAAATCATAAGATCGCATAATTAAAACCGACCCTAGGCATCTGTGACCTTACAAAAGTGTATGTTACATGAAAGTACGGAACTAACCTCCATAATAGTAGGTCTGTTCTTGAGGAGTAAAACTATTTGTTTGGTTCACAGGGTTCGGAGCTCCATTTGCTTCGGGTTGGTTGGAAGCGTTTCTTATGGGCCCTGTGATGGCTGCATCCGGAGACAGATTTGGAGAAACGATCCTTTCATTTTTGGGAGAAAGTGGCTGATAAGACAAATAAATTACTACTGAACACATATATAAAAAGAAAAACCGATACAAATGGAGATATGGAATCGAAAAGCCAAAAAGTACCTTATCTGTGTAGTTATCGGGCACACGCGCATCACCTGGTAAAGGAGTCATAAATGTAGAGTTAGTAATCTCACTAGTTAAGATGGAGCACAAGTGGTCCAGGCAAGATACCAAAACAAAATAATGGTTACAGTTATAATAATTTGACCATGTCATTATGCTGAGATAGTACAACAAACCAATCAAATTCATTCAAAGTGATGACTTGGCTCATTAACCAAGCATTCAAAGATGATCACAAAAGCACACCCCGACGTCTACCAAATCGCAATATACCAAAAAAACATTGATTAAACTAAAAAGCCCAAGAGCTTCACATACGCGAGCTATGCACTTAATATCAGTTATATTGGTCACATAGTAAAATATCAGTGTCAAATATCAGTCAGAATATCAATACCGATATTATCGGCGATATTGACCGACATAAACGATATATCACTGAATTATTGCTGTTAAATTGCTATATATATAAATTATGCATTATATTAAAATTACCGATATCTCACTGAGATAACCTATATCTCAAATATCGGTCCTTGACCGATATCCGATATTATCCGATATTTTACTGCATTAACTGCATAGTACGGGAGACGTCGGTCTATGTACAGCCAAGCAAGCTTTATGTACTATGGCTCTGGCTCATCATGATATTATCTCTCTTTCACAAACTGATAACTATATATTTTTTTTAAAATACACATCAACATAACAAATAATTAAATTTCATGTCACTGCAATAATACCACATTGACCATACCACAAGTCAAAGTCAACACCCCCCCCCCCCCCCCCCCCCCCCCCCCCCCCAAACCAATAACTTGAACCCAAAAATAACAAATTCAACCAAAGAACCAATTTTTTTATTTTATTTTTAGGGCTACAAACACCAACCAGATGCAAGATCTGAAACCAAAACAATGATCTCTAACTACCCAAATACCCAATTGCAATACAAATTCAAATTTCACCCAATCTTGAAAAAAAAAACCCTAAATCACAACAAAAACTTGAAATTAAACAAACAGAAACCCTAAATTCCCAAATCGCATAAAACAAACCAACAAACAAGCAACAATTCAAGCACAAATAGTACAATTAACAATCAAGCATAATCAAAACCGAAAAAAAAACAATCAATAACACAAACAATGTTGAGAAAAACAACAAGATCAACCTTTTCCCGTATAAATCAACAAACAAATTCCACATTATTATTATTACTAAATAAACGCACAAAAAGAAACAAATACATACCCGAAATTGAAGCAGGAGAGACTCGATCTTTTCCCTGTTGACCTTTTTCTTCCATGGTTTTTTTTTTCGAAATTGCGTTTAGTCGAATCAATAAATTGAAATAAAATTAAAGAAAAATGGAATTGGAGAATTAATATTGGAGAATCAAATTCGATTTCCTGATATGATCATGGGTATAGGAGGATGAATAAATTATTGGGAAATCGAAAAGATTGGAAATTGAAAGGGGTTTTAGGTTTTTTTTTTTTGTTATATAGAGACAGATTTATGTATGTATGTATATATATAGCACACGCATGTACCCGCACTTGTGTGTCTATGCATAAAGAGAAACTTCTCGCTCTTTTCCTTTTATTTTTTAATTATGTTTTATGTTTTTATTGGAAAATATTTGTTTTTATGTAATGTTTGATGATTGGAATCAAATATTGTTTTTATGGTCATGCGTCTAACTGGCTATTTATTATTATGGTATTTATTGTTAGTCACATTGTTTGTAAAACTTTTCATTTTTTCGGTTAACGAATAAAAGCGGTGATCTGGAGTAATCCGATGACAAAAGGCGACCCTATAGGTCTGCGAACGCAAATAGTGTTGAGTAGCACAAGCCCACCATCTCCAAATTTCATGAAAAACCCATTATTTCATGAAAAACCCATTGTCCGGTTGGGATCAGATTCGAACTTGAGACCTGTGGTCATCGCAAAACAAGTTTAGAAATTTACTGATAGCCACTTTCTTCACAATTTTTATGACCCCATACAACAATACGTATAAATTTTTTTTACAAGAAAATTAGTGGGGGCCGGGAATTTGAGGTAAAATAATTTGTGGGAGCCGGAATCAAACACTTCAAAAGTTTTCGAACGGAATACTGAAAAATATACACTACTGAGTAAAACATCAACGAGAGCCGAGGCAACCCCTGACCCCAAAAAGCTATGCCCCTGAATATGTGGATAATCAAAGATTTAATTTATCTTCTATCAATCCTAATAAAGAAGAAGGGGTCAAATGACCTTTTTCTAGGTATTCATATCACATTTTATCACTTGTTATCATCAAATTCATTTTCAGCCTTTAAAAAAATTAGTTTTATTTAACGAATATAATCATGTAAAACTTACAATTTATAAAAAATGAAAATTCAGTTTCTTTAAATATTAATAAAAATCCGATCATGTCAAACTTTCCATTTTTTTATCAACAATTTTGAAATTCAACATTTCAAATCTCATGTACAAACCTTTATTCAATTCTAATAAATGAATAACAATATAACTAAATTTAAATATCAACACACAATTCAAAACTTTCAAATTCAAATTAAAATAATGTCAAACCTACTTTAAGAGCAAAGCTAAGGTAGGGTCTTAAGAGTAAGATCATCTTAGGAATAGAGAGTCAGCTTCCAGTGAGACCCCTGACTCGATAGAATTCTAAGTATATAATTATATTATATCATATTCAACTCGTGTAACACACTTATACACGTGTTTTTTAAGACATAACATTTTTAGTATTGAGTATATAATTATTCAAGTCGTGTATAGGATTCTAACGTAGTACAACAATATATTATGTTATTTTATATTTTATTATGATTATTTTGTGATTATTACGGTTACTAAAAATTAACTGTTGATCATAAGTGGTTGAGTCGTGTGTAGATAACAAAAGAATAATACAAATTAACAACAATAAATAAATAAAAATGAAACTTTTCCTTATATTTGTTTTATGATCTATACATCACAAAAAATAGCGGGTTTAACAATTATTTTCTTACAATAATGTAACTATTTTGCTCACGCTTTTTGGTGTAAGATTAAAATAGTAAAATCCACCATTTTAGTTGAATAAGAAAAAGTGGTGTACAAATGTATACATGGAAAAGATGTTGGTAAAGGTAGCAACTTAAGAACTTTTCGAATGGATTTGTCGTGTTTAATGTAACATTTCAACTTTCAAACATAAATATATGTATCGGTTAAATCACGAATAGTTATATATACACCGTCTGTGATGGTTTTGATGTACCATTATTAACCACAAATGATTTCATACATTTTGCACGTAAGAACGCCTTTGTACTATATTATATATTAGATGAGAAATTCGTGTATTATATGAGTTGAATAAATGAACTATTAAATTGTTAATAGTTAAGATTTGTGACTTGTAAAATGATATATTAAGATAAGATAATAATAATAATAATAATAATTACTATTGTTAGGGTAAGGTTATTGTAAAAAAGACCAAAAGTGTGAGAAAGGTAAGAAAGAATCTCAGCCATTAGATCAAAATTAATTGAAAAGGGTAAACAAGTAATTTTATCATTAATTCAATTAATTAAAAACTTCCCATAACTGTCACCTTAATTATAGGAAGTATATATAACACCATTCAGTAAGTATATAACACCATTTAACAAGTATATAACACCATTCAGCATTTAGCAAGTATATAACACCATTCAGCAAGTATATAACACCATTCAGTAAGTATATAATTCAACAAGTATATAACACCATTCAGTAAGTATATAAACCATTCAGCAAGTATATAACACCATTCAGCAAGTATATAACACCATTCATTGACTAAACATCTGATCGAAACATATTTTTTCTCTATATAAATATATCAATATGGTACTCATATTAAAGATAAAAAACGCTCGTTATTATGGTGTAATTTAAAAAAAAAGTTACGTATAAAAAGTTATTGACGTTTAAAAAAGACAGGGGGAAGTTACATGTGCATTACCTAATTTCTAGTGGGTTTAAAAGACTATAGTGCCCCTAGATATTTCAAATCAGTCAAAATTAATGAAAATATTTTACAATTTGGTCCCTATTGATCTCAACCATTAGATCAAAAGATTTAATGGCTGAGATTCTTTCTTACCATTCTCACACTTTAGGCTTTTTTTACAGGATCCTCTACCACTATTGTTAATTTAGTTATCTTTTCAAAGTATTATACCAAGAAACATATATAAATAGGTGAAATAAGAGAATCTAGAAAAAGAATCGTAAACTTACAGAATTGCGACACATAATACAACTGGTTACTTATTTATTAGAGTAAACTGCCATTTTGGTCCCTGAGGTTTGGTCACTTTTGCCACTTTAGTCCAAAACTCAAACTTTTTAAATCTGGGTCCCTGTGGTTTCACTTTTATTGCCATTTTGGTCCAAAAATGAAATCAGCTGATATTTGGCTAATAAAATCCTGTTATTTTGTCATTTTTCTCAGGGGCAAAATGGTCAAATATCAGCTAATTTCATTAATTTAAATAACAATGTGTTATAATAAAATTATATTGACAGTTTTGCCCTTGAGGAAAAGAACAAAATAATAGGATTTTATTAGCCAAATATCAGCTGATTTCATTTTTGGACCAAAATGGCAATAAAAGTAAAACCACAGGGACCCAGATTTAAAAGGTTTGAGTTTTGGACTAAAGTGACCAAACCTCAGGGACCAAAATGACAGTTTACTCTATTTAGTAAGAACTAGCTTATAAACCCGTATATTACACGGATTAAATATAAAAAAAACTTAGATTGAATAATATTTTAATTTATAAGTGTTACAAACCCATGTATTACACACATAAAATACAAAAAAAATGTAAATCGTGTAACCCTGATCACATAGTTAATAAAGTGTAATAATAGTTTAACATAGTTAATAAAGTGTAATAATAGTATAATCTAATTATTGTGGTTTTTCAATTAGTTAGTATTATAATATAAGAATGGTTTAGTTAAAGAAAATCTAATTATTGTACTTTTTATTTTATGATAACTAGGGTTAACACCCGCCCGCGTTGCGGCGCGGGTACATCGTAAACATTGAATGAATTAGTCCAAACGTTATATGATGCATTAACCATATGAAAATACACATTTCGACGTATCCAGTTGAATTCAGTGTAACCTGTATAAGCATTGTGATTGGATCAAACGTAAAGTAAATGGAATTCATATCGAACAATCATAACGTATTATATGTGACCCAACTCATACATAGAAAACGTAACGGGTATGAAGGAAAATATGCACATGTAATCGAAATGGATTAATTAGAGCTTTCGGAAAAAATGGGAGAAAAAGAAACCATAGTTTGACTCCACTCGGTTCGAAAAAAACTTTACGAAACATACATAAAATAAACACGAAAACATATTATATTTGACCTGAATCATTTCCCAAAAAAGTTTACGTCGAAAGTAGAACAACTTGAATTTTTACCAAAACGTACATAAAAATATGCACTTAAAAATTGTTTCTTTAAACGAAAACGTATTATATTTGACCTAACTCGTCTATAAAAAAAGTTTACGTCGGAATGTAGAACAAATCATATTTATACATACTCGTACATAAATATGCACGTAAAAAATAGTTTTTAAGTAAAGGAAATATAGGGGTAAACCGAAACAAAATATTAGTAAAAAAATTAATAGGTTAAAAACGTTCGTAAAACCGTGCCAAGTAACACCAATGCCACAATGACATCAACTCTCAACATCGTAAAAATAAAATAGATAAAATGGTAAAATTACACTGAACGAAAAGGAGACTACAATCGTTGAATCACGTACACCCGTTACAGTGTCTTAATGCGAAGAAATTAACCAGAAACGTAAAACGTACAAAATAACAACTTAGTTGATCTAGGACGCGCCCGTTGCGGGGAAGTTTTCAGAAGGGAAAAAATGGACGCGTTGCGACGGGTCTGTCAAATATGAAAAATAGAGCAAAAACGTTGAACCTCATATGCACGCTATGACATGTTAACTTGCAAAATTTAGAAGGAAACGTAAAACGACTTGCGAAAGATAAAAAGTATAGGGGACCTAATTTGTAAATAATAAAGTGTTGTGTTAAATTACAAAAGATGAAAAAGTTTGAGTTAAAAGTGAAAATTTGATATGGATTAAAATGTAAAAGAAAAAACTTTAAGGTTGAAAGTGAAAATCAAATTTTTTCAAATGGGTTAAAATGTAAAAGAAAAAACTTGAAGGTTGAAGGTGAAAAATCAAAATTTTTTTTGAAACACTCCCTAAGCATAAGCATGGAGTACAAGTCATGATGCACAAAAAACTTGCAAACTTATATAGGTTTTAATATTAAATAAAGTACATTGTATTTATTTAATAATATTAATTAAATACTGCATTCTATTATTGTTATTAAACATATTTAAGTCTAAAATAAATATGTAAGTCTAAAATAAATATGTTTTATCAAAGAGTAAACTGCCATTTTGGTCCCTGAGGTTTGATCATTTTTGCCACTTTAGTCCAAAAACTCAAACTTTTTAAATCTGGGTCCCTGTGGTTTCACTTTTATTGCCATTTTGGTCTAAAAATGAAATCAGCTGATATTTGGCTAATAAAATCCTGTTGTTTTGTTCTTTTCCTTAGGGGCAAAACGGTCAATATAATTTTATTATAACACATTATTAATTAAATTAATGAAATCAGCTGATATTTGGCCAATTTGCCTCTGAGGAAAATGACAAAACAACAGGATTTTATTAACCAAATATCAGCTGATTTTATTTTTGGACCAATATGGCAATAAAAGTGAAACCACAGTGACCTAGATTTAAAAGGTTTGAGTTTTGGACTAAAGTGGCAAAAGTGACCAAACCTCAGGGACCAAAATGGCAGTTTACTCTTTATCAAAATAAAAAATGGTGGTGGGACCGGTTGCTAAGGACGTAAGGTATAGCGCGGCGAAAACGTGTAATTGTGAATGGAAATCAAGGGTGAAAACTTAGGAGAAAAGGAAAAAAAAAAGGGATAAAAGTGTAACATATATATTGTTAAAGTAGGGACGAAGGAAAGTTTTTCTTGGGGACGGGGTTACCAAGAATATACCCACCTTCTTTTATTTAATCAAATCATATTGACTATGCATACAAAATTTCTTTTTTTTTTAACGGCGATTGACTCCAACAGTCGAGAGGATCACACCCACATTGCATAGGTCCCTAGTCCCCCTCGGGCGAGGCATCCAAGGTTGACCATAGGCGCTCCACGAGAAAATTTCCAGCCGACAGCCACTTGACTGCCGTTGCAACCTCCGCACTCAAGAGCCGGAGTAACTGCACTGTAATAGAAAACTCGTGTGCGGCTCAAGACTCGAACCCGGGCTATAACGCACACAAGGCTCTTTGTCCATCATTGCCATGACCACTCAACCAAGGTTGGGGTCATTTACCCCCAAATGCAACAGGTGGGGATCGAACCCGGGTCTCCAAGGAAACCCAAAGTTCTTTCCCCAAATGCATACAAAATTTCTCAATGATTAAACTTTTTTATTGACATAAATATATATAAAAAATATTTAATTACAGAAACATATTGACCCATTTATGGTAGTGTAGATCATAGTTTCTAATGGTTTTGTAGCCTAGTAATAAGGTGTTAAAAATCCCTTTCGTCGTTGAGTTTGAGATTAGAGGTGTTCAAAAAGCTCGCGACTTGTAACTTGCTTGAAACTCGCTCGAAAAAAGCTCGACTCGAAATCGGCTCGGTTGTAAATGAGCCGGCTCGGCTCGGCTCAATTTGTAAATGAGCCGATCCCGAGCCAGGCCTGGCTCGGTTCGTGAGCTGGCTCGAACTATAATATTTCATATATATTAATTTTAAAATTTAAGTGTATTACTCTAATTCTAGAGCAGTAACATCTTCTAGCCATGAAAATGTTCCTATAACTATGGTTCAGTTAGTTTGATGATGTCACACCCCAACCGATGCCGGAAACATCGGAGTGAGACGAAAACGAGATTGCTCATTACACAAAACACTAAAAGTGACAATAGAATTTAAATAAATTGATTTCATTTCATAACAATTGTAAAGTTACAATACGATGAATTTAAATACAATATAATTCAAATACAACAAAACAAATTACAACATAACATAGTACAAAATTTGATACAACATAGACTAAGATTTCTAGATGTGTATCTAAAGCATTGTCGCTACGCCCAATTTTAATTCATCATTATCCTGCAATATATTAAAAATACATGGTTCAATACAACGTATTGGCGAGTATACAAGTTTTGATATATATAGCATAAGTAATAAAATTTAAACGAATCCACATGGCAAACTAGTTATTCGAGATCAACATTTAACTGGCATATGAACAAACAAGTCAACCCAAAGTTTAACGCAAGTAAAAGACTTAACATGACCTCACGTTCATGGGCGGTGCGTTACTCCTATAGCGCTATACATGTTAAGGGTAGGTTCGTACGAAGTTAATGACAAGTTCAACACAAAACGTACAAACTCAGATTAAAGTATCAAGTATAACGTATGAATGCATGTATTGGATTGTTTGTGTATTTTGTATAAAAGTTTATGTGTAACTGTGTAGGTTAATTGTAACGCCCAGCGTCCCTAAACTTTAGACACTTGGCAAGAACAGACCCAGAACTTCTAATTAGTTGTCAATTTTGGTCCCTGTAGTTTTATGGAGTTGATGTTTGACACTATGATGCTTGACTCTTTATTCTAAATGCTTGATTCTTGACACTTGAACTATGAGACTTGACACTAAATCTAGATACTTGACTCTTGATGCTTAATCTAGACACGTGATTCTTGATGATTAAACTAGATACTTGATTCATATGATTCTTGATACTTGATACTTGGACTCTTGATTCTTGATGCTTGAGAAACAATGATTCTTGACCCTTGAGACTTAAATTGGTGCTTGACCCCTTAGACTCGTGAAACTTGATTCTTGGTTGAACGAGAGACTGGAGCCTTGTCACTGACGGAATCTATGAAACTTGGAAACTTTTGGGTTGTAATGTAATCTAGATACTTTACATAAACTATATGCAACGCAACGCCTAACCTAATGCGTAAAACGAATCAAAATCGGGAACGCGGAAGAGATGGATTGGCCAGAGTGGCCGTCCGATCGAATGACCACCCGATCGGATGACCACCCGAACGAGTGACCACCCTATTCATCTTACACCGCCTTAGCTCCCTTCCTCATTATAAATAGGCCTGTCACATCACCATTTTGAGTGATGTGACGGCTCTGTTCGACCAGGCACACGCACTCTTCACTTTCTTCCTATTCTTGTTGATTTCGGTACGTTTTAGACTAGATTCTTGTACTTTCTTGCTCTACACATCATTCTCTACGTGATTCTCGCTTGAAATCACACTTCTCACCGTGAAATCTCTCGGATCTGAGTTCTTGAGGGTGATGTCATCATGTAGGTTTGTACAAACTGACATGTGACGTCATTCCAAGCAAGATATAGCTCAGATCTAAGGTGATTCATGCGTTCTTACACTAAATCTAAGCTAAATCTATACTTTTCATATAAAACTTGGGTGATTTTTCATCTTTTCATCAACTTTTGCCTTATTTTGGTAGAAACCAGACCTAAACAGGCTGTGGACTTGATGCATAGTCCAAAGTCGGCTTGGATCTGAATCATACCGGAGAAGACGAGCATGAGATGGATCCCGACATAAACCCATTAGAAACAAACGCCTGATCGAACAGGGGTGATTCCCACTCAATCGGAGTTTTGGATAATAAAGGGTTTTACCGTTGTCTCGATACGTGTCGTGCCGTCACCGCTAATCCAGAAACTTAGAGATTTTACAACATATTAAACGAGAACAAGGGTCGCCCGATCGAGTGGCAATCCGATCGGACAGCCGTCCGATCGAACAACCACCCTATCAGGAGACACTTGCCATAGACTTGGAACTTGCAAACACTTGGTTAGCAATCAAAACTTGGGGGTCTGATTCGAATGGCAGCCCGATCGGACAGCCGTCCGATCGATCAGCCGTCCGATCGGGAGAACCAAGGTACCCTCACACGGATTGAGTGATAGCCCGATCGGGCTGCTGTCCGATCGAGCAGTCACCCTATCCCCTTTTACCTACAAATTCCAACTCAAGTGGCAACCCGATCGGATGGCCATCCGATCGGGCAGCCATCTGTCCTTTCATGCACCAAAGTCACCCGAACGACTGGCAATCCGATCGGACAGCCGTCCGATCGGAAAACCATCCGATCCAGTGACCAACTTGACACTTTGCGTAATCTCGTTACTCTGATCGACTCTTATCCTATTGTAATCTAACCAGGCCAATTCTAAAAGAGCTCCCTTTGATCCAATAGCAGATTGTACTGTTAAGCAATCACTGTGAGTATACTCGATTCCCTTTTACTTTAAACTTTTGGGGTGTAACATGTATTCTATGAAACTTAAACTTGAATCTTCGAAACTTATACTCTATCCTATGTGAAACTTGTGATTCTTGATTTTGATTCTTTGTGCTATGTGACGTTTAATCCAGAGTGTGTAGTTTCGCCTTAACAATAGTAGCGCTATAGGGGGTGCACCTCTCCCATTATTCTCAGGGGGTATTGTTAGGAGGATTCTAGTTTACCTTGAGTCTTGGGTAAATGCTAAAGCATCGGGATACTTGGGCTATCACTGCGTGGACTGCGACACTAGCACATCTGAAACTATTTTTATTGCTTACATTGTGGATATGAGTTGTTTTTAATCTATTATGCTATTATCAAACTTGTATACTCGCCAATGCTTTTGTATTGATATTTTAATACATGCTGCAGGTTGATAGGTAGAGATGGAACAAGAAAATCAAGCTAGGGGATTGCCTAGAAACGTCACTCTAGCTAATCTAGTCTTTTGAACAACTTGAACGATTATGATATGGGTTGTAATGTGATATTGACGATGTTTGAATCCTAGACAATTATGCCTGAAATCTACTTAATTTCCATTGCAACAATAGTGTTATGGAATTCTCATGAGCAATCTGAACGCCTAGTGCTCGCACCCCGATGTTTCCGCCATCGGTTGGGGTATGACAGATTGGTATCAGAGCCATAACTATAGGGAATTAGGATAAGTAGGAATACTTGCCCTAGTCTATAGTTCTAGGAACTTGATTCTTATGTGTTGTTTAAAACTTATGCATTCTACCGTATCTGCTTCCTAGCAGCACATGTGTGACACCTGTGTCACTGTGACCATCAAACAAATACCAAACCAATGAAATATTGTATTTCATACTTGGGATATGTATAAATATGTGTATCTTTTGCACATATCAATTCTTGTTCGATTTCAAGCTTTAAATCGCTTTCTGGAGAGTTATACGCAAACTGATGCGTAAACGTAATCAGTTTAAACGCAAAAAATACTCCAAAACATCAACATATGCTTAACATACCTTGAATAACCTTTACATAACTTAGAAATAAGTTTTGAAGGCTTTGGTATGGCAAAATCAAGTTAATTCGCTTACAGGGACTAAATTTGACAAACTGCAAAAGCGTGCCATTTGAACTGTAACGAACATTCCGGAACATGACCATAAGTTAAACATACCCTAAATATCCTTTACATAACTTATAAATAGCCTTTGAGGGGTTCGGTGTGCTAAAATAAACTTTTGGGTCATTCAGGGACTAAAAGCGTCAAAAAGTGCACAAGTTTGCATTTTCGCGCATAACTTACATTCTGAATACATCCGGACATCCAAAAATTTATGTAAGCATTAAAATATTTTATTTTAGTGTTTGGCATAAGAAAACTTCATTCGTTTCGCAATTTGGATCGTTTTCGCATCCGTCACGACTTCCGTCGTAATTAACCGAACAACGCAACCGTACGGCCAAACGAACCGACATCTGACATATTTTTGAGCATATTTTAAGTTCCCAATACTTTAACTTCATATTTGAGCCTTTAAGTGAGGTTAACGGGGCTTAAACATGTCAAAACGCATCAAAAATCAAGTTCGGAGTCACTGGGGCCTGTTCTGCCATTTTTGAAACTTGCTGACCTGCACAAGGCTTACGGACCGTAAGCACAAAGCCATACGGTCCGTAAGGACCCCCCAAAACATCAGAAAGTTGTTTAACAGCTGTTTACAGCTGTTAAGCACTCTTAACCCACATGCAAATGGTATTTCTGAAACTATGGGCTTAATCTAGGGGCTCCAATGGTTTTGTAAAACCATGGGCACACATGAAGGGTTGAGATCGAAGCACGGGAATCGAGAAACGATCCTAACGGTTCTTGTTTTCCTATAAATACCCCCTCCATGTTGTACTTCAAACCCACACCTTTGAATCTGAATTGGTTCTCTAAGTTGATGTGATTAATCACTTCATACCTGAGAATATTCGGATCAAAACTTCCGTTCTTGGACCCGTTGTAAGTCCTCCTTCGTTCTTTTAGCGTTTTCTGCGTTGACCAGTTTATGGTCAACACGAAGTTCGGTTGAACTTCGCAACGTGAGCGTAATCACGATGGTCATAGTCCCTTGTGACTATGCCTACTGATTACCACGTTGTCTAGGCTCAGTGACGAGTCGTAGTTTCGGCCAAAATGCGTATTCTTGCGTATTTTGTAACCAAACTACTTTTAGGTATCAAAACCGTTTGTTTTGATACCAAACTTGTTTTCTAACTCAGTTAAGCATGTTTTAACATGCTTAGCTCGTCACTTTTAGTTTAAGTGCTTATATAGGGTCGTAAGGTAAGCAATTTAAACAATCGCTTATACTTTTGAACCCGACCCGTTTGGTCGATCATTAGGATCCGACCAAACACATTAGGTGACCATAGTTGTATAGGGAATAACCTTTCGATGTTATACCTTATGGTCACGATGCTTAGTTAGTTGTATGATAGGTAGTTTATATGCCTTAGGTTTATTACCAAAATGCCCTTTGTACGCCAAAATTTACTTTAAAACATATGTAACATAATTTTTGATATCTAAACTGATTTGGCAACAATATTAGACATGTTAAGGCATATTTTACTTATCATAGGGCTAGTTAGGCGTTCTGAATGCGTTTTACGCGAACGAAGCGTTAAAGTAGCATAAGCTACCTAAACGGGTCGTAATGGGTCGTAAGCACTTAGGTTAGGTTTCATTGTAGTATGTAGGCTTTGTTAAACCATATTAAATGAGTTTCCATACTCATTTGGTTTACGAACCCTCATTCTATCCGATCCTCCGATTTAGGTCCGGTTTATTAACATAGTTACCTATATTAGGTGCCGTTGATTTTCCGTGATCTCTAGCATTGCTTGGTTGTTACTCAAGGACTTCTAGGAAATCTCAAGTGAGTACATAGACCCCTCTTTTACTGTTTTTCAAATGTTTTGGGGTGAAACACATGTGCCTACTTGTTACTTTCGTGCTTTCCTGTTTTCACATCATATACTTGCTATGTTCATTAGTACATTTATAGTACATGATTTACATTACATTGTTTCGCTATGTATGTTTACTTAGCATACTTAGTACATTGATTTACTTTACATTTCTGCTATGTATGTTGACTGAGCATGCTAGCACATTGATTTACATTATTTTGTTGCATATGCTCATCCAGCATATGAATAAATTATATTACATTTTGAACCGTTTGTAACTATTTGACTATGTGAACCGTTGTAACTATTTGACTATGTGAACCGTTGTAACTATTTGACTATGTGAACCGTTGTAACCATTTGATTATATAAACCGTTTGTAACTGTTGAACCGTGTGAACCGTATTTGACCATACATAAACATTTCTACAATTGTTAAACATTTCATCTTGGTGGCTGTTTGGGTAAGTGATTTAAGTAACGAGGCGACGTGAAATACAATAAAAACATGGTGGATACACCGCTGGTACTTCCTATATATAAGTGCTTTTATGGTATTACATATCGTAGCGTTATTTAAACCATTTCAGTTTAGACATATTACATCTACAATACAATCTTCACATAAACATCGTTTTACAAATAACTTAACTTATACAAACCCATTTTACATGGTTATTCACTTAACCATACATTATTCTTTTATACATATATATCATTTGGTTTATTTATTACTTTTCAAATGATTTATGAAAGGGAACACTCAACAAGATTCATGGCTACTTTTTATTAAACAGTTTCTTTAAACTCAAGTCATGAATCCTATTTTCACAAAACCTATGTATCTCACAGGCATTTTTATGCTGACGTACCTATTTTCACATGTGTTTTCAGGAGCTGTTGCATAGGATGATCGAGACACACTTAGGCGGACATGTGCCTTAGTGACTTAAAACGAAGCAAGAACTAGTTAAATTATGTTATGTACACTTTGTTTCTTGTTTAAGACAATGTAACTCTCTTGATTAATAAATAAAATGTAACTTTAATTTCCATGGTTGTGAAACAATTAATTATGTTACAACACTCCCCGACGTTTCCGCCACGTTTCGTTGTTTTACGTGGTCGGGGTGTGACAGAAAAGTTGGTATTAGAGCCAATGGTTATAGGGAATTAGGTTATTAGAAATGCTTTGACCTAGACTATAACCTTCCTAGGACCCTAACGCGAGTTTACTTGCGTTTAGTCATAAAACAATACCGTTGCCTATCTTTTGGCAGCAACCACAACGAGAACATCAATTCCGAATCCGCTTTGAAAATTAATCATCTGTTTTTGGATGATTGATTACTAGGTTTTGAACCCCCTGTTGTAAGGTTTTGAACCATCTGTTATAAGGTTTTGAACCCCTTTGAGTTTTCAAAATCTCGTCAAAAGTTTTGGGTCCTAAATAGTGTAAACACGTGCAAACTGGAAGAGTGAATGCCTGTACCCTGGGTTTTTTGTCTAAGGCTAGAGTGTTCGTACAAATCCACATAATCGGACCAGTCACTCTTACCTGGGAACTCTTGGGGTGAGTGTCCACTTATAGGCGAGCATGTCTTCGCGATACATTATGAGGACCTACTTGCTTTGATTCAGCCTTTGTGTGTCGTTTGTTTGCTTCGTGGTTCAAACAAATGACCATCACCCATGATTTTGGTCGGTAGTTATAACATCCTATTCTTACCCAATGCCATTTCATTTGTTTTCTCTCTTATTTCCCCTTTTTAGAATGCCTCCTCGACGCGACAATCAGATAGCGAATGCCAAACTGGCAGAAATCATCGCACAGCAAATGGCTGCTGCTTTCCCAAATCTTATTGCTCAACTGAACCAAGCCAACAACAACAATAATGCTCCATGCAATTTCAAGAGTTTCAATTCGGCTAAGCCACTCAAGTTTAGTGGTTCTGAAGGAGCAACTGGGCTCCTACAATGGTTCGAGAGCACTGAGAGTACATTTCGTCACGTTCAGTGTCCTGATAATCGCAAGGTCGAGTTTGCTTCCAGTGTGTTTCAGAAGAGGGCTCTTACATGGTGGAACGGGGTGATAAGAGACCGTGGTGCTGAGGTTGCTTTAGCACAAACTTGGGCCAAGCTTAGGGCTCTCATGATGAAGGAATTCTGTCCTCGTCATGAGCTAAGGGCTCTAGAAAGGGAATTTGATGATCTTAAGCAAGATAGCGGTGAACATCGAACCTACACGGACCGTTATGAGGAGTTAAGTCTGTTATGCCCAAACATGGTCACGCCTTTGGATAAGGCAATCGAAAAGTACATTGATGGCCTCCCTGACTCAGTACAAGACATTATAACTGGTAGTAAACCCACTACAGTTAGACAGGCCATTGAGTTATCCGCTACCTTAACTGAATCTCAGATCAGGAAAGGTAAACTTTTCCGAAAAAGTTACAAGAAACCAATCGAGGAATCAAAGACCATGGATGAACAGAATGGATCCCCTAAGAAGTCAAAGAAGCGAAAGGCTTCTCAGAACTTCGTCGTGGTCGCTCACAGTGGTCAAGCCGTCCCCAACCAACCAGCTCAACCCCCTGCTAGGAAGCCCTACAACGGAACTGCACCCTTGTGCAACCAATGTAGCCTACATCATCATGCTGGTGTGAAGTGCCGCACATGCCAAGTTTGTGGACTTATAGGTCATACGGCAAGGGTTTGCCCAACAGTAGCTGCACCAAATCAAGTTAACAACAATCCTGCTCAAGGTCGTTTTCCACCAGGTTCTTGCTTCAAATGTGGCAAGATGGGCCATTTCCGAAGAAACTGCCCAAAGCTTGCTAATGCGAATCCAGTGCAGGGATGAGCATCTGACCGAATGGAAGACAACACTGTTTAGAAATAATCACGTCATATGTATTATTTTCTTTTGTTGTCAAGGTCCATATAACAGTTGTTATCGTTGTTTATTGTAACAACCCTTATTAAAAGTCCTATTTATTTTATTATTTTATCCAATAGGAAACCCTAATTGAGACACCCAAGTGATTCTACGCAAACCCTACAAATTTCAGAATAATCAGAATCAGGATCAGGGCCCCTAAACTCAGGGGGGGTATTTTCTACTCAACGATTATCCAAATAAAACGCTGTCTAAATATAATTTCGAGAATCTGTTAACTCAGCAGACCTAGTCCCACACGTGGCAACAATATAGTAAAAATGTGACCCTTACGAACCGTAAGGGTTTATGCTTACGGTCCGTAAGCTAAGTCAAAATCGGGTATAAATAGAGGGCAGTGGCACTTGATTTCTGGAATTTGAGCGACGAACCAATTCATAATACGCTCCGAGATATCTTCTGTTTATCACAATTAACACACACGGATCACTAATTAGTATAGCGGGGTGCTGCCGCAAACAGGGTATTAACTCGATCGCTGCTACGATTCAATGTCCGATCGATCTAAACTATCCAATGGATGTTTAAGCGCTATCCTTTGTCATTAATTGTGATTCCGACAGGATGTTGAGTATCACCCGAATTGGGGGAAAACTCTGTCCTTCGTTGTGAATCCGATGGATGTTTAAGTGATTGCACTTTATCATTCGTTGTGAGGGTTTTAATCTCGTGAGCTATCGTAAATGCTGTATTAAGTTACCTACCTAGTTCGTGTGCACGAGGTTACAAGGCTAAATCAATAGGCTAAGCTCTGCCTGTTTAAATCTGCAATATATCAAGGATTATCTGTAGACTAAATTCTGTCCGTATGAATCTGCATGATTATAATGTGAGTCATTCTCTTTTCATCAACTATTTTACAATACCTCAAATTATTTTCAAAAGTTATAATTACAGGGACTAAGTCGTGGATATCTTGAATAACTGGCTAGTGGGGTATTGTGCACATTACTAATTTTCTCCTAGTTAGGTTCATTGACCTATTCGGGATAATTACTGTTAGGTTCATTGACCTACAGGGATAATCATCACTATTTAGGTTCATTGATCTAATAGTGGTATGACCATCGTCACCATTGTGACTTGTCACCATTGTGACAGAGCGCCAGATAAAAATAAGATAGAAGCCATTGTAATCGCTCTTATGCTGTAATTAATAACTATGCATCATTTTATGTAAATAGAATGATTCACTCAGTATTTCCCGCTGACAAAACCTTTTTCAAACATATTTCAGGTAATTACAGTAGATTGGACTAAGAGATGGATACGACACTAAAAGGCATCAAAGAAGTGGCTTATTTTATTAAATCAAATTAAGAAATATTGTTTTTGGGTTTATCCCTTATTAAAGCTACCTTTGTAAAACATGGGTTTATCTCATTTATTTAATAAATAAAATCCGGTGTTTCTAAACTCTGATATTTTTCCTAACTCACGGTCCTGATGAAATTTCCGCTGCAATATTTTAATCACCGGTACCACTGGGCTGTTCGCGGCTCCTGATTCCGTCCAAGGTGGGTCAGGGGCCGTGACAGAAGGTGGTATCAGAGCCACTACTTTAAGCCTTTAGGTGTTGTAATAATAATACCTAAGTTTATATAAAAGAGTTAGGAGATTGCTATTAACTGGTAGCACACATAATAACATTTAGACTTGAACTTAAGAAAAGATGCCTTAGTATAAACTTCAAGATTAGCTAAGTACTTATGTAAATAAATTATGATGGGTTTTTGTATACCATAAGAATGGTAATTAGAATATAGCAAGATATGATAAATAAGCAAGAATTAATAGTAATTATTGCTTATTGATATTAATTGGTCTAGAATAAGATATGTTACGGGAAATACAAGTTTCCTTGATTCTGGATAAAAACCCTAATAAAAGAGGCACTTTTGAAAAGATACTATTTATGGGAAATAGAAAATTTTCTCCGGCAAGACTGGGTATGGTGTAGCAGACTCTCCAGTTTGTCCGGATATACTGAAGTTACCGCTCCGGCGCGAACCGAATAAGACGGGATATATAATATGTCAAACAAGTGACAAGATTTCCCTAAATAGTATCATGACCAGATATCTGACTGGTTTTTTTTGGAAATATGAATCTGTTAAATACATTGAACTGATAGAGGATATGTTTATTTCAGCATGTGAAATATATGATTATATAGATATATATCTATAAGAAATTCCAAAAGTCAATTTGAAATAAAGCACAAGCATCTGTGTCTAGATTTCTTTATCAGGAATTTCTTTTCCGATATTAAACATTATTTTGTCTCATAACTCGTGTGATAAAATAAACAATGGAAAACCTTTAAGTTAAAACGCCATCAAAAGTATTTATAACGCGTAATCATAAATTATTAACGCAAGTAAGAAGCATATAAAGTTGTGCTAGTACACAAGAAAACACATGTAAATTTAATTATAAATCCACAGAAGTTGAAGTATATCACACGATTTCCAAGGCAAGACCTTTGGAAAATATAAATTGGGCACGATGACACCAATGTTAATTCCATCAGTAGAAGAACTACTAATAAAAAATAAGCACTTTGCCACATGATCCTACAAAATGAATATCGTTGAGGTACGTTGTAATAAGATTTCACAATCATTGGTGCACAGTCTAATCAGAGTCATAATTATTATCACTATAAAAGGAATCACATACCTTTGCAAATTCCCTATTTCATTTTATTCGACATTCTCTGGTAATGTCATTTAAACAACAGTTATCACACGAAATTCCAGATAGAAGTTCTTATATTTCTTTCGGTGAAATTCTGACTTCTGCATATAATAAGTTGATTTTCTTGTTTCTACTTCCCTAATAGTCATCATACACTGAGAATTTCTTTCATAGTAGCGAATATTGATCTGTTCCATTTTCTGGTAAATTCACACATTACACATGCACTGTTTTTGTTGCACATGTGATTCATTTGATTTGTGAGAACCACTGGAGGGCTTCATTCCGATTTGTTATTTTATCCAAACTCAATTATCATTCCGTTTTTTTTGCACTGTGAACCGCAAAACAATGACCCTTTGATATCGAGTCAATAAATTTCTTAAGAAACTCAATTTCCTTTGGCATACATAATTTTGTTGTGACCATGCCCGAACTTTCTTATTACCACATGAACTTGTTTTGTTCAAAACAAAATCAACTATTTGAACTTTCTCACATTACATATTCATTTCAAAATCCCATATGATGGATGGAAGCTATCATATTCAAATAGTCCCAACAAGCACTTCATTTGTTTTGAACCATAATAGGCTTGTTTAAATCTTCGATTCCATTGAATCATTTCTTTGATCACGATCACCTTGTACTGACGTTTTCACAAAATTTAAAGCTTGCACTAATCTCGTTTATATATATCATATACGGATTTAATTATTTATTTAATTATATATTAAATTGCTTTGTTAATTTATCTTATAAAAGCTATCTTAACACAAATCGTGTGCTAAGATAATGATACACAAATTCTTGTCATAATTCAGTGTATCTCTTAATGATTCTTACAACATCAATCGAGCCTTTCGTAATAATTATTGCTTTAACATCTTCAATCGAAAAACATTATATAAAATTAATTATATATGGAAATTTACATAAGTGATTACCTAATTTACAAAATAGTATTACTATATTGAGGTGAAGAATTTATATTTTTATTTTGAGGTATACTCTCATTTAAATTTATGTTTAAATTATTTATTAATGATAATTAATATTATTTAAAATATTAATAATAGTAGTGCTAGTATTATTTTAATACTAGGGTTATTGTCAAGGGCAGGTATTGAATAGCCTAGCCTTAGTTAGGCATAGACTGGCCATCTATGCTTAAACAAGGTAGCACTAACCAATATCCAACCATGATAATGACTAGTTAATATATATAAATTAAGCCATCATACTTATTTAGTAAATCTTAATTATATATATAAAAATATTTTACTTTGTACTATAAGGAGAAGACATATTTTCATACAAGAATTAGAAGGACAAATAAAACTATATAATATAATAGTCTATCACATGTTTTGTGGTAACTATGTACCGTAACGCTTTGGCAAGAAAATGACCATATAAGAATAATATGGTAGTCATCAACTAAGTTGGTTTAAGGAAACATTATAAGAATAGTCTCCGTTTTCAATATTTATAAATACAATTACAACGTTATATGGTTTCAAAATAAAAATAAGTAATCGCATAGAATCGACCCGTTAAATGTTATATATATGTACAAAAGTATTTGTACAAATATTTTGTACAATAAATATTTTTACACCTTTAACTTTTAATAAAAGTGATTTCTTTTACAAAATAATAATATTAAAATATTTTGTAATGTAATAACTTCAGTGCGATATATATTACATAGTAAATATAAGTTATTTTTAGTATAGTAAAATACTAAAATAATATTTAAAAGTGGTGACCATTTACATATAGTAAAAATATGTAACAAATAAATATATATTACATAGTATTTATATTTGATATGTAAGATACGGTTCAGTCAGAAACACAAATAATATATATTACATTTACTTTACAAAATATAATATAATGGTTGGTCATGCCAAAACAACTTGTTCTTATTTCAATCTCTAGGATATAGTATATGGTTACTACTAATAGTGTACTATCACATTGTTTCACAATTAAAATAATTTGGAACTCTAAACAATGATACATTAACTCTATTGTCTTTTGGTGTATCTTTGCAATTCACTCATCTCAACACTTTGACTTTCTCATATCATAAATGTTTGACAAATCATTTTTCATACTTTTATTTCAATTAGAACCTGTCAATTCTAAGTCTTCCCCAGTTGCCAATCAAAGTAAGCTTTCTTTTGACAAAAAATTTTATTAAATTCTAAAAGTCCTTCACATTCATTTTTAATATCTATTGATCATATATCTTTTGGCTTGAACCTAGTCACCTTGGAAAATAAATTATTTCATCTCATTTGTTTGTCATCAATTTCTTGAACTAATTCAGTTGAATCATTAAATCCTACTTATTATACAACTCGTATTCACAAAATTTGATAATTAAATCTGTGTCATTTTGTTGACTAAAATATGACATAAGTTTAAAAGAAATATCATAACCCAAATCTCGAGGACGAGATTTTATTAAGGTGGGGAGAATGTAACAACCCTCATTAAAAGTCCTATTTATTTTATTATTTTATCCAATAGGAAACCCTAATTTAGACACCCAAGTGATTCTACGCAAACCCTACAAATTTCAGAATAATCAGAATCAGGATCAGGGCCCCTAAAACTCAGGGGGGTATTTTCTACTCAACGATTATCCAAATAAAACGCTGTTTAAATATAATTTCGAGAATCTGTTAACTCAGCAGACCTAGTCCCACACGTGGCAACAATATAGTAAAAATGTGACCCTTACGGACCGTAAGGGTTTATGCTTACGGTTCGTAAGCTAAGTCAAAATCGGGTATAAATAGAGGGCAGTGGCACTTGATTTCTGGAATTTGAGCGACGAACCAATTCATAATACGCTCCGAGATATCTTCTGTTTATCACAATTAACACACACGGATCACTAATTAGTATAGCGGGGTGCTGCCGCAAACAGGGTATTAACTCGATCGCTGCTACGATTCAATGTCCGATCGATCTAAACTATCCAATGGATGTTTAAGCGCTATCCTTTGTCATTAATTGTGATTCCGACAGGATGTTGAGTATCACCCGAATTGGGGGAAAACTCTGTCCTTCGTTGTGAATCCGATGGATGTTTAAGTGATTGCACTTTATCATTCGTTGTGAGGGTTTTAATCTCGTGAGCTATCGTAAATGCTGTATTAAGTTACCTACCTAGTTCGTGTGCACGAGGTTACAAGGCTAAATCAATAGGCTAAGCTCTGCCTGTTTAAATCTGCAATATATCAAGGATTATCTGTAGACTAAATTCTGTCCGTATGAATCTGCATGATTATAATGTGAGTCATTCTCTTTTCATCAACTATTTTACAATACCTCAAATTATTTTCAAAAGTTATAATTACAGGGACTAAGTCGTGGATATCTTGAATCACTGGCTAGTGGGGTATTGTGTACATTACTAATTTTCTCCCAGTTAGGTTCATTGACCTACTCGGGATAATCACTGTTAGGTTCATTGACCTACAGGGATAATCATCACTATTTAGGTTCATTGATCTAATAGTGGTATGACCATCGTCACCATTGTGACTTGTCACCATTGTGACAGAGCGCCAGATAAAAATAAGATAGAAGCCATTATAATCGCTCTTATGCTGTAATTAATAACTATGCATCATTTTATGTAAATAGAATGATTCACTCAGTATTTCCCGCTGACAAAACCTTTTTCAAACATATTTCAGGTAATTACAGTAGATTGGACTAAGAGATGGATACGGCACTAAAAGGCATCAAAGAAGTGGCTTATTTTATTAAATCAAATTAAGAAATATTGTTTTTGGGTTTATCCCTTATTAAAGCTACCTTTATAAAACATGGGTTTATCTCATTTATTTAATAAATAAAATCCGGTGTTTCTAAACTCTGATATTTTTCCTAACTCACGGTCCTGATGAAATTTCCGCTGCAATATTTTAATCACCGGTACCACTAGGCTGTTCGCGGCTCCTGATTCCGTCCAAGGTGGGTCGGGGGCCGTGACATTTATAAATAAAGTTTTTATTTTACAATGCAATATACAAATATTGATGTGGTTGCATGTGTAAACAACATATCCCCTACAATACCGACAATCAAGGAACCGTATCCCTTGAAGAACAGACTACCCCCAAAATTCTTCCACTTTATGATCTCTTGCGCTTTCCACGAAAATCCTAAGTACCCGTTTCTTCCAAGGAAAACGAAGTACAAGGCGCAAGTTACAACTCTGAACGAATACCCACTCCTTAATGGGGTACCTAAGGATATTCCCGTAAGTCCTTAATTGTTGTATACCTTAATTCAAATGTGGTGATTTCTTGTAATCAAAAATTGAATTTTTAGAAGACCATCCTATCTTTTCAGATAGATGCTTGAGGACGTTGAAGTCCATCAACTGGGTTCCTGGTATGCCTTGAATACCCATGTTCAAATCAACGCCAAGTTAATTACAATCAATAACATGATAATAACAATTAATAACCAAGAAAACAATTATGTGATTATGTGCTTATGTGTTCCCTTTTATGTTTTTGTGTGATCCAAATTATGTTATCCAAATCCTCGTAGAATTTTTCCATATCTTCGTATATGGGATTCATAGTAGGATACCCAAAGGTACTACCTAAAATCCTTAATGGACTTCTACGTTGTAGTTAAGCCCCTTGGATTATAAAGTACTACTCCATAATTAGACCCCTTGAGTGGTCTAGTTAAACAGATTGATCCAAAAATCTGGTTAGGAATATCATGTGATGATATAGCTGAAAGGACTCCTTGGTGGCCTAAATTAAAAATATCACCTGTCGATCTAATTAAAAGGACCCTATGGTAGTCTAGTCACCCTCATCACAGGTTTGATTTTCTTCCCCTAAACAATTACAAAACAAACTGTGCGGACTGTGCATGGAATTACGTAATTATGGATGCATACATAATTATGGAATTTAGTGCACAGAAATCACAGCAAGTTCTGTCATGTATCTAGAGTTAACCCAGTTCATTTCCAACTCTGATGAAGCAACCGTTGAAAATGACTCCGTTTGTTCATTTTCGTTTCTAAAGATTTTCCGTTGAGGAAATGAATATCCGTTTGTGTAATCCTTCATTTCCAACTCTGATGAAGCAACCGTTGAAAATGACTCCGTCTGTTCACTTTCGTTTCTGAAGATTACCCGTTGAGGAAATGAATATCCGTTTGTTTATCCTTTCCATTTCTGTTTCTGAGGAAGCAACCGTTGAAGATGACTCCGTCTGTTCACTTTCGTTTCTGAAGATTACCCGTTGAGGAAATGAATATCCGTTTGTTTATCCTTTCCATTTCCGTTTCTGAGGAAGCAACCGTTGAAGATGACTCCGTTTGTTCATTTTCGTTTCTAAAGATTGTCCGTTGAGGAAATGAATATCCGTTTTTTAATCCTTCATTTCCGCTTCTGAAGAATACTCGTTAAGGAAAATGACTCTGTCCGTTCATTTTCATTTCTGAAGAACGTCCGTTAAGGAAATGACAGGATTATGCCTTGCATATCTTTGGTGGATTATTTGACACAAAGTCACAGACAGACTCCTACGAATAAATTTCGGGACAAAATTTCCTAAAGTAGGGGAGACTGTGACACCTGTGTCACTGTGACCATCAAACAAATACCAAACCAATGAAATATTGTATTTCATACTTGGGATTTGTATAAATATGTGTATCTTTTGCACATATCAATTCTTGTTCGATTTCAAGCTTTAAATCGCTTTCTCGAGAGTTATACGCAAACTGATGCGTAAACGTAATCAGTTTAAATGTGAAAAATACTCCGGAACATCAACATATGCTTAACATACCTTAAATAACCTTTACATAACTTAGAAATAAGTTTTGAAGGCTTTGGTATGGCAAAATCAAGTTAATTCGCTTACAGGGACTAAATTTGACAAACTGCAAAAGCATGCCAATTTGAACTGTAACGAACATTCCGGAACATGACCATAAGTTAAACATACCCTAAATATCCTTTACATAGCTTAGAAATAGGCTTTGAGGGGTTCGGTGTGCTAAAATAAACTTTTGGGTCATTCAGGGACTAAAAGCGTCAAAAAGTGCACAAGTTTGCATTTTCGCGCATAACTTACATTCTGAATACATCCGGACATCCAAAAATTTATGTAAGCATTAAAATATTTTATTTTAGTGTTTGGCATAAGAAAACTTCATTCGTTTCGCAATTTGGATTGTTTTCGCATCCGTTACGACTTCCGTCGTAATTAACCGAACAACGCAACCGTACGGCCAAACGAACCGACATCCGACATATTTTTGAGCATATTTTAAGTTCCCTATACTTTAACTTCATATTTGAGCCTTTAAGTGAGGTTAACGGGGCTTAAACATGTCAAAACGCATCAAAAATCAAGTTCGGAGTCACAGGGGCCTGTTCTGCCATTTTTGAAACTTGCTGACCTGCACAAGGCTTACGGACCGTAAGCACAAAGCCATACGGTCCGTAAGGAGCCCCCAGAACATCAGAAAGTTGTTTAACAGCTGTTTACAGCTGTTAAGCACTCTTAACCCACATGCAAATGGTATTTCTGAAACTATGGGCTTAATCTAGGGGCTCCAATGGTTTTGTAAAACCATGGGCACACATGGAGGGTTGAGATCGAAGCACGGGAATCGAGAAACTATCCTAACGGTTCTTGTTTTCCTATAAATACCCCCTCCATGTTGTACTTCAAACCCACACCTTTGAATCTGAATTGGTTCTCTAAGTTGATGTGATTAATCACTTCATACCTGAGAATATTCGGATCAAAACTTCCGTTCTTGGACCCGTTGTAAGTCCTCCTTCGTTCTTTTAGCATTTTCTGCGTTGACCAGTTTATGGTCAACACGAAGTTCGGTTGAACTTCGCAACGTGAGCGTAATCACGATGGCCATAGTCCCTTGTAACTATGCCTACTGATTACCACGTTGTCTAGGCTCAGTGACGAGTCGTAGTTTCGGCCAAAATGCGTATTCTTGCGTATTTTGTAACCAAACTACTTTTAGGTATCAAAACCGTTTGTTTTGATACCAAACTTGTTTTCTAACTCAGTTAAGCATATTTTAACATGCTTAGCTCGTCACTTTTAGTTTAAGTGCTTATATAGGGTCGTAAGGTAAGCAATTTAAACAATCGCTTATACTTTCGAACCCGACCCGTTTGGTCGATCATTAGGATCCGACCAAACACATTAGGTGACCATAGTTGTGTAGGGAATAACCTTCCGAGGATATACCTTATGGTCACGATGCTTAGTTAGTTGTATGATAGGTAGTTTATATGCCTTAGGTTTATTACCAAAATGCCCTTTTTACGCCAAAATTTACTTTAAAGCATATGTAACATAATTTTTGATATCTAAACTGATTTGGCAACAATATTAGACATGTTAAGGCATATTTTACTTATCATAGGGCTAGTTAGGCGTTCTGAACACGTTTTACGCGAACGAAGCGTTAAAGTAGCATAAGCTACCTAAACGGGTCGTAATGGGTCGTAAGCACTTAGGTTAGGTTTCATTGTAGTATGTAGGCTTTGTTAAACCATATTAAATGAGTTTCCATACTCATTTGGTTTACGAACCCTCATTCTATCCGATCCTTCGATTTAGGTCCGGTTTATTAACATAGTTACCTATATTAGGTGCCGTTGATTTTCCGTGATCTCTAGCATTGCTTGGTTGTTACTCAAGGACTTCTAGGCAATCTCAAGTGAGTACATAGACCCCTCTTTTACTGTTTTTCAAACGTTTTGGGGTGAAACACATGTGCCTACTTGTTACTTTCGTGCTTTCCTGTTTTCACATCATATACTTGCTATGTTCATTAGTACATTTATAGTACATGATTTACATTACATTGTTTCGCTATGTATGTTTACTTAGCATACTTAGTACATTGATTTACTTTACATTTCTGCTATGTATGTTGACTGAGCATGCTAGCACATTGAAAAAACATTATTTTGTTGCATATGCTCATCCAGCATATGAATACATTATATTACATTTTGAACCGTTTGTAACTATTTGACTATGTGAACCGTTGTAACTATTTGACTATGTGAACTGTTGTAACTATTTGACTATGTGAACCGTTGTAACCATTTGATTATATGAACCGTTTGTAACTATTGAACCGTGTGAACCGTATTTGACCATACATAAACATTTCTACAATTGTTAAACATTTCATCTTGGTGGCTGTTTGGGTAAGTGATTTAAGTAACGAGGCGACGTGAAATACAATAAAAACATGGTGGATACACCGCTGGTACTTCCTATATATAAGTGCTTTTATGGTATTACATATCGTAGCGTTATTTAAACCATTTCAGTTTAGACATATTACATCTACAATACAATCTTCACATAAACATCGTTTTACAAATAACTTAACTTATACAAACCCATTTTACATGGTTATTCACTTAACTATACATTATTCTTTTATACATATATATCATTTGGTTTATTTATCACTTTTCAAATGATTTATGAAAGGGAACACTCAACAAGATTCATGGCTACTTTTTATTAAACAGTTTCTTTAAACTCAAGTCATGAATCCTATTTTCACAAAACCTATGTATCTCACAGGCATTTTTATGCTGACGTACCTATTTTCACATGTGTTTTCAGGAGCTGTTGCATAGGATGATCGAGACACACTTAGGCGGACCTGTACCTTAGTGACTTAAAACGAAGCAAGAACTAGTTAAATTATGTTATGTACACTTTGTTTCTTGTTTAAGACAATGTAACTCTCTTGATTGATAAATAAAACGTAACTTTAATTTCCATGGTTGTGAAACAATTAATTCTGTTACAACACTCCCCGACGTTTCCGCCACGTTTCGTTGTTTTACGTGGTCGGGGTGTGACAACATGTTCCCATTTAAAAATTACATGCCTTTCCTAAGGCTGATACAAGGTACACCATATACTATGAAAACACTGTTACACAGTGTTCCTATTTTGCATGAGATTTGCCCACATGATAGGAGTGACATCCAAACCTTGATGGGAATTCTCCATATTATTCTCGTAGGTCTTCTCTACGGATAAGCACCAACGCTAGTGAGGGTACGACGTCGTCAAGATAGAGGTGAAACTCAGACCTTGATAACTAGTCCCACTCCTTGATGATTTTATGTCTCGCCAAAGTCTCGTGACTACCAATCAATTGAGTACGTGGAATGACAAAAAGGACGAATATTGTAGGCCTAACATCGATGACGTATTTGTCTAAGTAAGTCAAGACACGCTACCTCAATTTGAAAGGGGTTCAAATCACTTTGGTTAGTCGCCGTTCCTCTACCCGAAACAATCCTATGTTTTATAAGCCTATCTCGCTTTTATGTTACCTCGATTTCTTAAATTTGGTTGTATTTCTGTGGCTTTAAACTCGACTCTTAGTTTTCCTTGAAATGCTTTTACACAAATTTGCAAGATGTCCGCAACCTAAAACATAAATTCTAATCTCAGATCGAACTAAATTTATGAAGTCTTATTCTATGTGTAATCTGTTGGATCGTGTACGTGACCCTAAAAGTCAGTTAAGGTAGTTCAACATCAAATACTAAGGCGGAATCAAAGTAAACGACGTCCAAAACAGCTTGTATCTTCTAATCTTTCTTTCTATTAACAACCGTGTGCTTTTACAATGTTTTCTGATGAAAATCCGACAGCACTTCGTGACTTGCACAATGACCTCCTACCATTCCGTTTGAAATGTGACAACTACACACCTATTTATAGATACAAGACCCTTCCGTTTGAACTTGGTTCAAACGGAACCCCACGGTTTCAAACAATAGATTCAAACGGAACCCTATGTTTCAAACGGAACCCTCTATAATATGACTATTTTCAAACGGAACCCCTTGAAACACATTCTAAAGTCTAAACTAAACCCTAATTTGACATTTAAGCTCCAATATTGACTTTCATGAACTAAGACTTGATGAAGATGTAGTCAACAGACATTCTTGTGCATCAACAGACTCCCCCTTGGATGTTGACGTAGTCTTCAGATCCTGAGTCTTCAGTCTTAGTCTTTTCTCTAACTCTGCCTTTTCATCATAAGCACTTTATCTTCACACTCCCATATACTGTTGATCCAGACTCCCTCTTTCACAGACTCCCCCTCTCGATATGCTGAATCTGAGATATCTGGTTCAAGCTTTGACAATTTGCTTCCATTGGGAATAATGAAGACCAAATCTGTTACTCAACCAACAAACATTACAATTCTATCTTTCAAAAATAAAAACAAACTTAATCAGTTTTAGAAATCCACTCAAGTATTCAGATCCAAGTTAATGACCCTGATTACTTGATTAATCTACCAAGTCCAAATTAATGACCTTGGTTGATCATTTGACGACACACACTGATTTTAAAACAACAATTTCAAACATTTTCTGAAAATAACAAGTATCAAATTAATGAACTTGTTTTTAACATTTCAAAAAAAAAATTCAAACTTCTTCAAAGTAAGCTCTCCTCATTCTTCAGTCCAGAATCTCCTGCATCTGCTTCAAACATCTGAGAATCCAACAATCAACTCTCCACTTTGGTTTGTCGGAAAATAAAGCAGAAATAAAATCTTTTTGGATTTTATCAAAGTGTTCTAAACTAAGAAATGAAATACAGAAAACTTAAAATGCAGAAAGTAAACAAAGTAAACTATTTACAAACATATTTTTGGTGAGCGTGTCAGGGAATCATATCAGCTTTTCAGACAGATCACAAGTCCCGTTAAGCTACATTACATACTCAGATTTAAACAATTCACCTCGATTTTCGATATACTGATCCATCTTAAATTCTCACACAAATTTCAACTTACTCAGGATACGATTTAGATGAATTAAGAACTTAGCTCATTCATGTGTCCCACCTCTTGAATATACTCCCGTATCCAGAATCTCAATAATCAGTCTTACAGGTGAGAATACTACAATGATATCTGTATATAATTTAGGTATGCGAGGGCCGAGGGATCTCAGGTCGATACTTCCGTATACGCAGAGAGATATCAGCTTCGACTTTTCGGTGTGTCCCCTTTAGAGGATCTTTTTGCTTACAACAGCAGCATATATCAATTTTATTGTTTCAGCATGCTGAGGGTTTAATGCTGTGTTTCAAGCATTGCAGCAAGTATTAGCCAGGGACTAGGTCAGAACCACCGTTCAGCAGAAGTCCCGGAATAATACCCCAGACATCATAGAGTATAAAGACCTAGTATATCAGATTAAGAGACCTTTCAAACGAGATTTCAGGGGTTACCTATATATCCAAGTAGTGTTCCCCACAAATTCACAAGTTTGAATTTTAGGTTTATATCCCGAATAAATCTACTAAATGTATGAAAACCTATCGACACATCATCAGTGAGATTGTTTAACTCTTTTATACTTTTCAAATCTTTAGCATACTGTAATCGTCTAGCTGATGTACTATCATTTTCCCTATATACACAAGCTCTTTTTCATTTTATCATGTTTTTGTATTTTTGTATTTTTTACTGTTTTTGTATTTTCTGAAAATAAACTATGTACAAACATCTACTCCCCCTAAATACCAAAACAAGTAAAAATTCGACAAACCATTGCAGATTGTTTCTCGTCTTCATCCGCAACAGTACTCTCATCAACGCCAATTATGCCATCCGACATCGACAGAAGCTTCATACCATTCAGTTTTAACAAATATTTAAACCGATTTTTATCAAAAGCTTTGGTATGTAAATCAGCTTTCTGTTCGTCAGTGTGGATTTTCTCAATTCGTATCAACTTTTTCTCAAAGCAATCACGAATAAAGTGATGACGAATTTCTATGTGTTTAGTTTTAGCGTGATGTACTGGATTTTTTGTTATATTTATAGCGGCCTCATTATCAACAAAAAGAGGTGTGTTAAGAAACTGCAAACCGTAGTCGCGCATCTGTTGCTGTATCCACAAGATCTGAGAGCAGCAACTGCTAGCAGAAACATACTCCGCTTCACATGTAGATAACGCCACAGACGTTTGTTTCTTACACTGCCAGGTAACCAATCTAGGACCAAAGAACTGGCATCCTGCAGTTGTTGATTTTGAATTAACTTTGCAGCATCCGAAATCCGAATCGGAATACCCTTCGAGCGTAAAATTGCCTTTTCTAGGATACCACAACCCCAATGAAGGAGTTCCTTTCAGGTAGCACAATATCCTCTTCACAATGATCATATGCGATGCTCTCGGGTTAGACTGAAATCTTGCTGCGAGGCACATTGGGTACATAATATCAGGACGTGAAGCAGTTAGATACATTAATGAACCTATCATGGATCTGTAAAATGTTTCATCAGCCCTGTCTCCGTTGAGATCTGGGTGAATCCCATGATTTGTTGCAAGTGGGGTAGCAGCTGGAGTAGAACCTGACATCCCGAATTTCTCCAAGATATCATGAACATACTTTGACTGATGAATGAAAATTCCCTCAGGAAGTTGTTCAACTTGTAATCCCAGAAAAAATTTCATCTCCCCCATTGATGACATTTCAAACTTCTGCTTCATCACTGATTCAAAATCTTTGCATAGATTTTCATTTGTCGACCCAAAGATTATATCGTCCACATAAATCTGAACTATCAGAAGATGACCATCGACCTCTTTAGTGAAGAGAGTGGCATCCACTTTTCCACGAATGAACTTGTTGGCTAGTAGGTGTTCAGACAAAGTCTCGTACCAAGCTCTCGGGGCCTGGTGTAAACCATACAGCACTTTGTCCAATAAGTAGACCTTGTTTTTGTGGATTGGATCGGTAAAGCCCGGTGGCTGACCGACATAAACCTCCTCTTTGACCTTCCCATAAAGAAACGCCGATTTAACATCTAACTGATAAACTTTGAAGTTCTTCCAAGACGCAAATGCTAGGAAAATTCTGATCGCCTCTAGTCATGCTACAGGAGCATAGACTTCGGTAAAATCAATTCCCTCCTGTTGACTAAATCCCTGAACAACGAGTCGAGCTTTGTTCCTTACGACAACTCCTCTATCGTCCCTCTTACACTTGAACACCCACTTGGTGTTAATCTTTCTCTGACCATCCGGCAAATCAACTAACTTCCACACTCCCAATTTCTCGAATTGACTAAGTTCCTCCTGCATAGCATTGACCCAAGAGTCTTCAGTAAGCGCCTCTTTGTAAGTTCTTGGTTCAACCTGCGAGATAAAACAACTTAATGAGAATTCAGTTTGCAAAGGAGCAACTTTTGTATAAAAACATGTAAGCCCTTTATCAATCTGATTTCGAGTGCGAACGCCTTTCTGCAAATCTCCTATGATCAACTCCTCTGGATGATATGAAAAAGTTCACAGCATCACTTCACTTGGAACATCTACATTTCCCTCCAGATTAGTAACATTCTGTTCTGCATCTTGTTCACCAACTTGGTTTGTTTGACTTGAAATCTGAATTTGCTCCCCCTCAGAATTTGAATCTGAATCAACATGATCAAATACTGGCATGTTTTCAGCTTCTAGATTATCATTCTGAGCCGACTTATTATCCTGAGCAACTTCATTCTGTTGGACATCATCATGTTCACCAGCATTACTTGGACCTGCTTCATCATCATTTGAAGTTTCCCGTGGTCTCCTCGAATACTCAGCTGGGAATCTTAACTGTGACTCATATTCACGTAAAATATCCAACTCATCAAAGAAATCTTCATCTTCCTCTGATTCTTCTCTCATGTCAAACGAATCCCAAAGTTTGTCATAATGATAACGCCATGAATCACCAGGATTCTGCGGCGGCATAGTATAACCTTGACATTCAACATTCGCAGCTACAATAATCCGCTTCTCACTTGGAACGAAGACACGTCGCAATGGATTTGCATAACCAACAAATATACCCTCAATGCACTTCGGACCAAACTTTCCAAAAGGCTCTATAACCGTACAAGGTGACCCAAACGGTTCTAGATATTTCAAATTCGGTTTGCGGTTATTAATTAGCTCAAAGCATGTTTTGTTGAACTTCTTGACAGTGAGAACCCTGTTGAGCGTATAGCATGCGGCAGAAACAGCTTCAGCCCAAAAATTAATCGGTAACTTTGAATCTGGGAGCATAGTTCTAGCCGTCTCGATTAGCGTCCGGTTTTTACGTTCTGCGACTCCATTCTGCTGCGGAGTGTACGGAGCACTAAACTCATGCAAAATACCTCTTTCATCACAAAATTCTTCCATCTTGCTGTTCTTGAACTCAGTACCATTATCACTTCGAATTCTCTTGATACGCCTTTGGTACAAATTCTCAATCTTCCTGAACAGACCCATCAAACTGTCAAATGTTTCATCTTTCGTCTTCAAGAAAGAAACCCACGAAAATCTGGAATAATCATCAGTAACGACCAAACAATAGTAATCTCCTGTAATACTTTTGACATTCACAGGACCAAACAAATCCATGTGAAGTCTTTCCAGCGGTCTCGAAACTGAATTAACTTGCTTTGTAGGGTGTGACTTTTTCTTCTGCTTGCCTTTGATGCAGCTAATGCACTCCCCTTCCAGATGAAAACCTTTGATATTAACACCCAATACCAAATCATTGTGCACCAAGTGATTCATCTTCCTTAGGTGAATATGCCCCATCTTTCGGTGCCACAATCTTGATTCTTTCTCAGTTGCTCTAGACACGAAACAATGTGCTTGACCAGTAGTTGTAGTTGCTACAGACATATCTAACACATATAAATCATTCACTCTAGGTGCCCTCATGATAATCCAATCTTCAGGAACAACAAAACCAGGTTTCAAAATCAAACACTCTTTATCAGTGAAGTGAGTAGTATACTGATTGTCACAAATCTGCGAGATACTAAGCAAATTGTTCTCCAGCTCAGTGATGTAGTTAACTCTCTCAAACGTTACAATCCCATTGGATAACGTTCCTTCACCAACAATTCTACCACCTTCATGACCAGCAAATCCCACATAACCACCATTGATATTCTTCACATCATACAGTAATGCAGTTTTTCCTGTCATATGTCGAGATGCGCCACTATCCATGATCCATCTTGAAATGGCTCTTGGAAGATCCTGCACATACCACAAGTTGATTTCAAAACATTTTAATAAAGATGCCGATTCATGCTTCGCGATCCAGGAAGCTCCGGGAAATCAAACTGCTTATTCGAACATGGTGTCCACCCAGGCCTCATCAGCCTTAGGTGTAACCTTAACTCTAGCAACTTGAATTTTGAAATTTTCAGCCTTCAAAGGTGGAAAATTTGCATCATAATCAACCGAAATTGATTCATCAGCCTTTTTCACTTCAGAAGTTGAAATTTTCATTTCAGTTTTTGGTTTCCAAACTTGTTGAGATAATGCAACCTGTTTATAAAACTTGTTATTTTTAGTTACCACTTTCTTAACAGGTTCATTTTTCACTTTGATGTTGTCATTTTTCACACTCTTTTTCTCAACAACGATTGGTGCTTTACCCTTCACATCAACTTTCTTCTGTTGAAACTTCACAGTCTCAGTCTTAGGCTTCACATTAGTACACTTTCGTGCAATGTGACCCACTTGATTACATCTGAAACATGTACGAGTATCAACAACTCGACTTGTGCCTTCAGACTGGTAATGTGAAGCTCTTTTCTCAAAGAACTCTTTATTTGATTTTGAAAAAAATTCATTTTCCTCATCAGAACGTGAACTTGAACTATTCACAAACACCTTCTTTTCAGCAAACCTTTTGTTTTGAAAACTCTTTTTCTGATAACTATTACCACCCCGATAACCACCCGACCAATTGTTTCGATTGTTATTATAAAAACGTGGTGGAACAACAGGCTTTTTGTAATAAGCTTTATCTTTTTCAAAATTCATTTGCCTTTTTGTTTGACACAAACTGTTCACTTCTGACAACTCAACTTCAACCAATTTGAAAACATTTGTCAACTTTTTCACATTAACATTCTCAATTGGAAACTCAGAATCCGAATACAACTTATCAGATCCAGCCATCTTGTACATCACAAGACCCGGTTCATCACTTAAGTTGTTTTTGGACTTTGATTTCTGAATGTATTTGTCCAAGAAACACCCATCATCTTCAGCTGAATCACTATTCAAAACACTTTCAGCTGTGCTATTAACAATCTCTGTCTGAACACTATCATCAGATGATGTAGAAAAAGTAACATCAATGTTCTCCGGAAGTTTAACTTCTTTTTCTTCCTCAATTTCAACCAATCCAGACTGCTTTTTAGTGTAATTATGAAGAACAGGTGGTGGTACTTGATGAAAACCCACCCCAGTTCCATCAGAATACACATCTTCGCCCGCTTTGTCTTTCCCGATGGGTTTGGGAATGATATGTTGCAAAACAAAGCTTGCGGAGTTGTAACTGTTAAGCTTCAACTGGATTCGCTCGTTTTCGATTACAACCTCTTGAACTTTAAGTTTCAATTTAGCGATTTCATCCAGTTGTTTGTTGATTGATTCTTCTTTAACTCTAAGCACTGCTTTTAAATGTTCATTTTCTTTAAAAGTTTTACCATTTCGATCATCACAATCTTTCATTGTGCTTTTGAGTTTTTCAAATTTTTCAGAAATCTGACGGTTTTCAAGAATCAACTTTTCATTTTCCCTTTTAATTTTGTCATGATCAATTTTATCAGTTTCAATTTGAGCAGTTAATTCTCTTATCCGTTCAGTTGAAGCTTTAACTGTTTTGTCACGACCAATAATCTGATCCTCAACATTTCTGACCTTTGCTGTCAGATCCTCAACTTTTTTAATGTTGAGATACGTGACTGTGCTACAAAATTTGCACTCTTTGTTGCAATTTTTGCAATCAGCATTTCCTTCGATCTTTTTACCTGACGCATTTGTTGACACATCTGAACTGACCTGGCTTTTTGACTCAGACACGGAGTTAGAGTCTACCTCAAGTGCTTTGGCAGCTAGCACTTTGTCAGCCATCTTTCCCAGATTCTCAGCATTCAGCTCCTGCGTAGTATCAATAACTCCAGTATCAATCTTCTTGGATTCTTTTCCTTCTATCTCTTCTTTCTCCTTTCTTTCTTTCTCCTTTTTCTCCTCTTCAATCATTTTCGAAGTTGGAGTTCCCCACCATTTGTGTTGCCAATACTCATCATTTTCTTTCATTTCCATGATTAAGACTTCTATATCGAGAGTTTTGTGATCAACTGCAATATTTCCATACTCATCAAGATAACACTCTCTGTCTGGATCCCATCTGTTGGCTCTTTTTGCATCTAAAGAGATACGAGAAAGTCTAGTAATTTTGTTTTCTGAAATCATCTTTCTGTATTTATACTTCTGCTGTTCAGTTCTCTCATCTTTCCATGGAATAGGTTCATTTTTCGCCATGAATGCGTAACCAACCGCATCTTCTTCTGGTAGAACCTCTTGACTCCAATCATATCCCTCATCATCATAAATCACTGCAAGAGCTCTAGATTTCTCTCTGTTGTCTTCAACCTGCTTTAATCTAGGCGGCTCAGATTTATTCTGGTGATAAATCGCCTTCTTGTAGTAATCATCTCTGAAAGGATTCTCCGACTCATCAACATAAGCATTTCGGCATTCTCTCTTGAAATGACCCTTCTGCTTACACTTGAAGCAAGTCACCTTCGATTTATCGAATCCCAGCTTTGTAGAAGCACCACCAATTGTTTTTCTGCCAGTAATTTCCATGAATCTTTGTGCACGACGAACAGCACTTGCCATAGCCCAACGAATATCAATCAGTTCCATTTCCTCCGGATCAATCTGATCGTAATCTTCTTTCGTCAGATTTGTATTGCCAATCTTCCCAGCTACCAATCCTTCATACGATTCCAACACCGATGCTAAAAAGATCATTTGCTGCTTTGCCGACTCTTCGTCAAAATTCTGAGCATTCTTCAAATCTATCGCAATGTTACATTGAAAATGATTCTTTGCATCAGCATTTCCAGAAAATGAAGATCCACTGTGAAAACCACTGTGACTTCCACTGCTTTGACCACTTTGACTTTCTTTGCCGGCTGTCGACACATTTTCAGCAGAAAATGCAGTTTTTGGTGAAGTAGCTTTCGGCATCATGCTCTTTGGATAGTATAAATCCAGATTCTGTTGATAAGATGAATGATTAACTTTGTACGTCTTCTTCAACTCCAGCTCATGACTCTCGAGTTTTTCAATCAGCAAATCTAATGTCAGCTTTTCTGGTTCTTTGATGGTATTCTTCAGCATCAGTGCATAATATCTCCAATCCATCTCGTCAGGCAACGAATCGAACAATTTGTCGATAAGATCTTCTTCAGGAATGTCTATTTCATGTCTTACTAATTCCAGCTTCAGATGACCGAACCTTTCTATCATTTTACACACCGACTCATTCTTTATACATCCAAACAGATCAAATTCTTTTCTAAGAAGTTTCTTTTTGTTTTTCTTAATTTCTTGACTACCGACACATTTCTTTTCTAACTTTGCCCAAAGATCTTTAGCATTTTTATAGTCTATCAATGAGATGATATCCTCCCGAACAGACTGAAATAACAACGCCACACACTTTTGTTCGGCTACGAATGAATCAATCTCATCAGATCCTGTTAAGACTTCCCCATTCTTGTTTCCTTGGTCATAACCATTTTTCAGACTTTTCCAGCTTGGAAACGCGAATGCCATCATCCAATCTTCAAACTTTCTGGACCAACGACTGTACTCCTCAATAGCCATTAGCTTTGGAGGTTTATTGAACGTTCCGAAGGCACTTTCCGATTCCCAAACTTCCTTTTTCTTCTCTTTTTGTTTATTCTCATTCACATTGCTTGATGAAGCATCAATGTTTCCGGAATCTCCAGCGAACGCGTACATGTCGCTAAACGGGTTTAAGAAAATATCATCCATTGTGAATGTACCTGTAAAATCAAACAACACTTAGACAAATTTTGGTTTTAAAAATTATAAGAAACCTGTTCAAACGGAATAGTCTGTTTCGTTTGAAATATCAAAAGTTTCAAACAACAATTTTTCAAACGATAACTATTTCAAACGATAGATGTTTTCAAACGACAAAGATTCAAACGATGACTGTTCCGTTTGAATCAATAGTTTCAAACGATAAATGTTCAAACGATGAACTGTTCAAACGACCAACTTCAAACGAACAACTTCAAACGAACAACTTCAAACGATCAACTAGTTTCAAACGATGGACTTGTTTCAAACGATAAAGATTTCAAATGACAAACTCAAACTATCAGTTCAAACGACAACCTGTTCAAACGATAGAATCCATTTTCAAACGACAGACTTGTATTTTCAAACGATTGGACAATTTTCAGAAAATGTTTAGTTAATCTATGTGGTAATCTTGATTGACTATGGTGATATGATGTGTTGTTGTGGGAATGAAACACTAAGATGACATGGAAGTATGAGACAGAAGTGGCATGTCCGAAGCATGGTGGATACGCCGCTGGTACTTCCTATATATAAGTGCTTCTGGCATGTTACCAACTTTCGTATCAAGTGCCATACGAGATTAGTGTTTGCAGACCAGTGCGGAATGTCTGTGCAATCTATGGAAAGCCTATGAAATCTATGAGCAAACTATGTAATCTATGAAAATGCTACTCGTGAAACCTATGAAAGTCTATGTAATCTACGTGAACTCTAAATCTAGGCATATTGCATATGGGAGAACTACGAGTGAACTGATGTGTGCTCTAGCATGTTCTATGTTGACCTTGTGTGTTTATCTATTGAGTTAATCTATGGTGAACTGCCAAGCTAATGTATGTAATCTATTTGAGCAATCTATGCGAAACTATCTGGAAATCTATGATATATGATGATGATGATGATGATGATGATGATGATGAGTAAATTGTTATGTGTGGTGATTGCGACACGTAGCATGACACCGAGTACGAGGCCAGGCGATGTGTCCAAAGCGTGGTGGATACGCCGCTGGTACTTCCTATATATAAGCGTTTTTGGCATGTTGACCAAACTTCGTACAACGTGCCATGTGAAGGTCGTGAATTTTGTGATGGTTCAATCCAGATTCTTAAAATCCATCGTATGTGTAATCTATATTGTGAGGAATTCGTAATTTAGACTTATATGATCCCGATTGTCTGATCTGTAGATGTCTGCTCGTAGAACATCTGACGCTCTTAGGAGATCCAGAGAGAAGTCTCAGAAGAAGATGATGTCTTTCATGGCCGATCAGATCGCTCGAGTCATGCCAAGAATCGTCACTGAGCTTCAAGGATCAAACACGCCTCCATCCTCTGCGGACTCCAAGGCTGAGGAGAAAAAGTCTACTAAGTTCAACTATAAGCATTTCATTTCTTGCAACCCAAATTCATTCACGGGCAGTGATGGGGTGACTGCTATGCTCGAGTGGTTCGACAACATTGAGGTTACCTTCATTAACAGCGAGTGCCCAGACCCCTTAAAGACTAGGAGTGCAACTGGAATATTTCAAGGCAGAGCGTTGGAGTGGTGGTCGAATGAGAGGAACATCCGTTCAAATGAAGAAGCCTATGCTCTTCCATGGGCTGAGGTGCGAGAACTAATGATGCTTGAGTTCTGTCCTCCTCATGAGCAGTTGAAACTTAAAGAAGAGTTTTGGCATCTGAAGCAGGCTGGTGATGATAACCTGGCTTATACTACCCGATTTAAGCAGCTGAGTCTGATCGTTCCTCACTTGGTCTCGACTCCTAAGCGAATGATAACCAAGTACATCAATGGTCTACCTCCTGCTATGCGTGATTCTATTGAAGTTGCTCAACTGGAAACTATTGAAGAAGTTTATCGTCTGGCAGCGAGTTTGAACAACAACCGTGTGCGTGATAAGCAGTTTGCTACTCCTGCTCCCTCCAAGTCTGCGAATCAAGTTACTCAGCAAACAAGCGGCAGCAAGAACAAGAAACGGAAATCCCAGGGTTCTGGATGTAATGCTATTACTCCTACTGCAAACCCTGCTGCTAAACCTGCTCCTGCTACTACTGCTACTAACCCTGCGGCTCCCGAAGCAAAAGAGCAATACACTGGGCCTCATCCCAAGTGTGCGACTTGCAACTACCATCATCCTGCCACGTCTGCATGTCGTCTGTGCACCAACTATAACCGTTATGGTCACACGACCCCTTACTGTCGTCAAGCTAACCCAGCCCCGCAAGCTCAGCAGGCCCCAGCCCAGGCAGCTCTACCTGCACTTCCAGCACCTCTGCAGAACCCAAGGCCAATCAACGCTGTTCGTGCATGCTACAAGTGTGGAGATACTACCCACCTCCGTAACCAGTGTCCTCAGCTAAACCAGGACCAGCAGCCAGCCGCTCGTGGACGAGCGTTCAACCTTAATGCAAATCAGGCTCGTAATGACAATGACGTTGTCAATGGTATGTTCCTTGTAAATAACCTTTATGCTTCGATACTATTTGATACTGGTGCCGATAAAAGCTTTGTGTCCGTGGAATTTGAGTCTTTGATAAATTGTACACGCTCCAAGTTACCTGAGTCATTCTATGTTGAGGTCGCTAATGGTAAGTCGATTCTGGTGAATTCGATCGTGTGTGATTGTTCTTTGACTCTTAACGACCATGTCTTCTCTATTGATCTTATACCCATGCGATTGGTGTAACATCCCGAAAATACAAAACTTTATATTAGAATTATAAAGTGTAAAATAAACAAGAATAAGCTAACTAGGATAAATAACCCAGTTAGTTAGGAGTCTTGTAGTAACACATGAATGAGTTAAAAAGCCAAAGATATAAACTAAATAAGAGTGGAGGGACTTAGGTTGTTAAAATTGAAACTTAAGTTACTAATATTTAGTAAAATAAAAATCCAAACACTCCATTTTGGAGATCCTGGTTCGATCAAGGCAGGAGAGGGCGACCCCCACTCTCAAAAACCCTAACTTCCACTAAAACTCTCAATTGAAGGCCTAAATCAAGCTAAAATCGAAATCTGAACATGGAATCGTGATCACCTCGTCGAGAGGATCATAAGGTATGTCAAATTAGGTTATTTGAGTTCAACACAAATTCTTGCATGTTATTGAAATCGAGTGTTGAGCTTGATTATGTGTTGTAAACACGAAATTGGAAGTAATATAAGGTTTAAGGACAAACCCTAGACGATTTCTTGCCAAAATCTTGCATGATAATAGTGAGAGTCAAAATCACCATAGTGGGTGGTTAATAAACTAGTAGAACTTGATAAACACTAGGATTAAGACTCTTATTCTAGTGTAAATGTAACACCTCGAAAATTCGTGTTAAATAAAATAATGACACGTGTCATGTAAGACAACAAACGTTGTAAACCCGGATTTAATAAAGATGTTTTGGCAGGATTTAAAAGTGGCGTCATGTTAGTTTTTACCTCTGAACGACCTTATTTATAAATCCCATGACCCAAGTATATATATATATATTAATTAAACATCTAATATATATTTAAATCCAGAATTTTGTTGACAATAATTAAATTCATAGTGCTAGATTGGGTTCCGATAGAATTCCTACGGTAAACCGTCGTTTAAGGCACTTTCAAAATGAATTCAAATGAAACAATACATAATGGTAGGGTATGCAACTGTTAAGAACCATAATAGAGGCCCCAAATTGACAAAAGAATGTCCCAAAGTCGGAAAAGTGGTTGCCCTTTCGAAATGCTGAAAGATCAAAAGTTTTTGGGTTCTGCAAGGTGCTTGCGCACCGTAAGCATACCCCTTGCGGTGCGCAGGGGGTTGCCGGCGACCAGAAATTGTGCTGTTGCTTGTTTAAACGCATATTTTGACCCTTAAACGATTTTCCACATACCTATTGGCCCCTAAACAACCCCTAAACATCTAGGACACCTGTGGGAATGTTATGGTTAGTGCTAGACTTGTTTGTCAACACCTTGTGGTGCCTTAGTTCACTATAAAAGGCCAAGAAGTGCAACCATCTTTCTCACTCACTTCTCCTGCATTTTTGGATCACTTCTGGAGCTCAAACCTTCTCTCAAGGGTTCACTAATCAAGCTTAGGACTTCAGTAAGTTTACTAATCCTTTCTAATTAAGTTTAGCTTAGTTATTTAGCTAAAAGTCAAACCATCGTAATTACGGTTTGACTTCGAGATTAGTTAATAATGGCTCAGTCATATCTCGAATTAAAAGTAGTTATAAGTTGGTATTTATGTGGGTAATAAAACCTCAAAAGGGTTCCCCCTGATTACCACTCTAAACAGGTCAAAAGTCGGGTCAAACTTACTAAGAAAAAGTCAACAGGATACTTAAAATACAATTTATGCATAATTAGCAATGTAGATCATATACAACCTGTTGATCATTGTTATAACTTAGTAATAAGTGTAAGAACATGTCCAAACATGTTCAACCCGACAGTTTCCTGTAAATACCCGGTTCGGAACCGAAAGTCACATAGTTTGACTTTCACTTTGACTTTCAGTTCTGACCCGTTTAGGCATGTTTTAGAAATGCCCCAGAGATTTAATTGGACTAGGTTACATGTTAGAATAACCCTCTGTAATGTTACACCTTGGTTCATTAGTTATCCAATTAATATGCATGTTTCCGTTAATTGCTCATATGTTGACCGTTATGCCCTTATTACCTTAAAACGTGATTTTTGGAAATGTAAAAGAGTAGAAACTTTAATTACTAATATATAAACTTGTATGCAAAGTTTGACATCAGTTTTATTAGTAGATTTAGAGTTATGCTCAATATCGCAAAATTAAAGCTTTATGTTAATAAAACGGCGTAATTAGTGTATAGCCTAGTTAAGCCTACTTTTCGGTATCAAACTTAATACCCCCTGATGTAATATATTATTTTGGGATTTTTAAAGATTTTTAATTAATTTTAGGCTGAGCATAACTAGTAGTCGTAGGCTTAATCCGGTAATTGTCGATTTTGCCCTTACGGGCCATAAAGTGAGTTTTACATATCTAAACGACTCCAAACCTTTTGCTACTGATCACATATGATAAATAAATTATTTTAAGCCTTCTGGAAATATAAAAATATCAGATTTAAGTATCGAACCCGGAAATGGCCTTTAATCACCTTATTAAGCGTTTTTAGCGCAAAGTATGTATCAAAATTATATTGGACATACCCGGGTTGATACCTACTAATATATGAGGCAAATTATAATATTTTAACAGTAAGCAAAGGTTGATTAACTCAGACTCCGGTTTTGAGCTTTTCGGCTTTTGTGAAATTACCAAAATGCCCCTACGGTGCATAGTTGGCTATAAATGATAGATTTCACATAAATACTTTAACCTACTGATATAACTTAGCAAATTGAGTATATTTTCTGATTACATCAGACCTGTAACTCAGATTGTTACTTAAACTCTTTTATAAACTTTTAAATGACCAAACTACCCCTACGAGGCCTAGTTTGTGTTTAAACACGTTTCGGGCATAATGAAAGACATCTTACTGATGTCACAACATATTTGAGGCATAATTAACTTAGGAAACCTGTATATAGCTCTCATAAATACCCGTCATGCTTATTACGCGTACGGTTCGGTTTATGTAACAAGTTTACATAAATTAGCCGAAACGGGTCAAACCTTAACGGTTTTATCTCAAAACCTAGAATGCGAATAATAAACCCATATTAAACAAGTCTTCAAACTTGTCGGGTCTAAATCACATTCTATCCGGTCTTCGCTTAATCGTGCGTACGAACCGTGTCTTTGAAACTAACCGGTCTAAGCTTAAGCTTAATTAAAGACCCGTTAGGATTCTAATAGGTTACATTAAACCTTCGTTCCAGATTAGGAGAACCAGTAAAAGCTACATGCATTTTGCTTATTGTGAATTATACTTTGCTCAGGTAAATACTTTTAACTTATTTACCCTATACGGGCTTGGGTTACGGTATATAGCATACCGCTTGATCGAGCATCAAATATCCACCGTTAGGTGGGTAGTTGAATAATTTGATCGGCTCGTTTAAACAGTCTTGTTACTTAAAGCCTTTGGGGGGTTAATGACCATGTCCCGGATATCCTCGGCATCATTTTACGAAATGGCCACGACTTAAGCGCGGGGTGTAGGCGTACACCCGTCAGTGCACAAAAGAACATTGTGGTGTGTCTATTGATCTTTAAACCGGACAAGATCCGGGCTACTGAACGCACAAGAAACATGTAATTCGTTCACAAGATTATAATATTAAATAATTCTCCCAAGTTAAATAAAATGTTTATGCCATGTGCATCCAAACCAATTTTCAATCATTTTCCAAAATGAGTCAGTTGAATGTATTTACCAGTGTAAACTGACGTATTTTCCCAAAAAGATTAAATGCAGGTACTAAGCGAAATTGGCTGGGATTTCTCCTTAGCATCATTAGAAGTCTCGCAAGCTTAAGATGCCTGAAGTCTGTTGAACCATAAATATTATTTTATTTCGATCCACCTGTGGATAAACTTCCGGATATTGTGACTTTGATATTACAATATTAAATTCGGTTGTATCATATTTTTAAATTTGCTTCCGCTGTGCATATTATATATTGTGTTGTTTGACTATTATGTTGCCAACCACGTCACGACACTCCCCCACCGGGCCCACCGGTGACACGTGGAAATCGGGGTGTGACAGGTTGGTATCAGAGCCAACTCTGAGTGAATTAAACACTTGCCTTTTGTGTTTAATCTCAGTTACACAATTGCACATATCTAAACCTTCGAGTCTAGACAAATAACATAGGACAAATTCCACCTTATTCGGTTTTTGTTTTGTCCTTTAAATTTTATATTTGTTATTGTTATCTTATGCTACTTTGACAGGATTAACAATATGCCTCCAAGATTCTTCCGTAGAAGAGGACGAGGAAAGGGGCCGATCACCGCCCCCAAGGACAACGAGGCAGGACCTTCAAATGTTCGAGCTCCGTCTACCACGGAGAGTGACGATCCACGCCAAAACAGAAGAAACCTATTTGAGCCGGCTAGACGGTCGGTCTCACATAGCTCGACACCTCCGGTCCAAAACCCGTATGGGCCACAACCGGACTACGAGCCGAACAACCCTCAGCCTTCCTTCATACCATTACAACGATCCCTGTCTCATCATTCTTTCGGGGACCCCACCCCAGTTTTTCAGGGCCTGTTTAATCCGGTAGGCTACGTGCAGGAACCCGTGGGTTTTAACCCACTAGGGCCAGATGATCATTTCTCTGGCGATCACGCTGACGACATGGACGAGGATACTGACCCCGTCGAACCTGCATGTGGCACACCAAATCACCCGATCGAGATCTCCGACGGATCGTCTTTCCATGGATCACCCTACGGTGGTCCAGACGGCTTCCAAGCCATGTTCACATGGAACGAGTGGTATTATACCCCTCCTCACCATTCGTCGCCTCCTCAGCAGCAGCAGCAGCATCATCAAGATTCCTCTGGGGATTCCCGATTTGTGGCAGTTACGCCACCACCTCCACCGCCACCAGTTCAGCCGGCACCTCCTCAACCGCCAAGGCGTAGGAGAACCGGTGCCCGCATGTCGACACGAGCAGGGGACTTCCATTTCAGTTCCCCACGTCAATCCAGTGGCAGTCACTACCCGCCACATCAGGAGGACCCACAAATGGGTGGGCCTTCCAACCCAGCGATGCCGCAGCCGCCGCCAATGGATTTTGATAACCCAATCCCAGCGTATACGGGTTCCATGGCATACAACCCGTTCGAGCCGCCGGTCCACAACAACTATGGGTACGCAGAGGCCGACCCTTACTTGGTGGCAGCTAACTACAATGCCCTGCACCCGGAAGGACCATACGGAGCTCCATGGGGAGTTGGGTACCCAACACATGGGTACCAGATACCACCTAGGCCTATCATACGGACTCAATCGCAGCCACCTAGGTTCTCCCCACCTGAGCGTGAAGAACTCCTTCAGAGGATGGATCAGGTTGAACGGGAAGTGCACAGGGACCGTGGGGAGAGACAGACTTTCTTCCAAGGATTAGCAAGTTTGATCAAAGGGAAGAACAAGAAGGATCACTAAATCCTTCCAATTGTTGTTGAGCCCCTGCGTGTGTCTGTATTTCCTGTATTTGTTTAAGCCCCTGCGTGGGTATGTATTTGGGTTGTTTTGACCCCTGCGTGGGTCTAATTTCCGTTAACCCCTGCGTGGGTATGATGTTTGTTTAACGTCCCTGCGTGGACAAGTATGTTGATTGACCCCTACGTGGGTAATTGTTTGTTGAAAAGACCCGTTTAGGGCAGTATGTGAAATTTTGAATAAATTAATGGGATGTTGTTTTATAAATTTCATGTTTGCCATTTTGTGCATAAATAAATTATAAATGAAATAAATAAATTAAAATCATTCCTTTTGAATTAATCTGCCTATGTAATTATAAATTAAGAATCTTAAAGTGTGAAACCTAGCCTTTTGGTCATTATAAGACCGGGCCAAGATGGTAAGACCTGTTCAAAAGATTCAAATCCAAGTTAACATCTGAAAACATGTTAACACTCCTGGCAGAAGTGATTCGTTAAAATCACACGTCATTGTATATGTATAAGGATTCTTTAGAAGATTCCTAACCCAATTTAATGATCTCTGAATCAAGGGTTAAGATCATTAATTAAGATGATCATATTTTACCATACGTGCTAATATAGTGCCTACGGGCCCTGCTCATTTCCATATGAGCCAAAAGACAGTGGTAGCAATGACTCCCTGTCAAATAAAGGTAATGAACTAGGTTCAAACCTCAAATGCTTTGATTCTCTGAAATCCTAGCATATAATTTATAATTGTCCTTGTGACTAGGCCTATTGTGCCAGTATACCTTAATGTTTTGATTCTCTGAAATCATAGATTAAATTAAAAGTGTCCATGTGACTAGGCCTTTTGTGCCACAAATAAAACTGTTATTGTTTTATAATTAGGATAAACTATTATAGAAATCCTAAATGACTATGAATTATAAATTAACCAAATATGGTCTCTGTACCATGGTTAATGAATTGCCATAAAAGACAATTCCATAAACTCCCAAATAAACTATTGTCCTTGTTTTCTGCAACAGTTCAATTTAAATGGCTAACTCAGACGAGGTTAATAGCCATCCAGTGGAGGTTAATAATGACGCCCGAATCAATCTAATGGGTGCTGAATTAAAAGCGATCATAGACGGCGCTGTTACACAGGCTCTGGAGCGGCAGTATGATGATTATAGTGGTACTCGAAGTAGGACCCAATCCGCACCGCATTCAAAGCCCAAGACACATTCTGAGGCTCATAGCAAGCCTCCTCCCAAAAAGGATATTCCCAAGAAAGATGGTGATGACCGCCAGTCCACCAACCATCAAAGTGTCCCATCTCAGCATATAGTGCTGAATCAAGAACCCCGTAACAAGGGTTGCTCCTATAAGTACTTCGTGTCTTGTAAGCCCAGGAATTTTACTGGGGAAAAGGGAGCCGTCGACTGCATGACTTGGTTGGACGAGATGGACACGGTGGTAGATATCAGCGGATGCGCTGAACGGGATGTGGTTAAGTTTGTGTCACAATCCTTTAAGGGTGAAGCATTAGCATGGTGGAGATCTTTAATTCAAGCCACCGGGAAAATCCCATTGTACACTATGTCATGGGATCAATTTGTCGCCCTAATCAAGGAAAATTACTGCCCTCAGCATGAGGTGGAGAAGATAGAATCTGACTTTCTATCATTGATGATGACAAACCTTGACTGTCAAGCTTACCTAACGAGCTTCAGTACTATGTCTCGGTTGGTTCCATATTTAGTAACCCCGGAACCAAAGCGAATAGCTCGTTTTATCGGTGGTTTAGCCCCCGAGATCAAGGCAAGCGTGAAAGCTTCTCGGCCAGCTACTTTTAGATCAGTAGCTGACATTTCCTTATCCCTCACTCTGGATGCGGTCAGGCAGAGATCGCTGAGGAATAAGGAGGCTGAGAAGAGGAAGCGTGAAGATGATGGTTCACGAAGATCGAACAAGAAACACCGTGGGAGCGGTGATAACAAGAAAGGATCTGAGTCAAGGAGAGATGGGCATAATTCTGGAGAGAAGCCCAAATGCAAAATTTGTAAGAAGCAACACTTTGGAAAGTGCAGACTTGAGTCGAACTCACAGACTCAATCAAAATCCTATGCTTGTGGTATATGCAAATCCACAGATCACAAAACCTTGGAATGCAAGAAGATAAAAGTCGCAACGTGCTACCGTTGCAATGAAAAGGGGCACATTAAAACCAACTGCCCGAAATACAACAAGAAGTCTGAAGAGGCCAAGAAGACTAATGCTAGAGTCTTCTGAATGGACGCAAAGGAAACGGTTCTAGACGACAACGTTATTACAAGTACTTTCCTTGTAAATGACGTCTTTGCTAGAGTACTTTTCGATTCAGGCGCTGATAAGTCGTTTGTAGACAATAAGTTTTGTGAATTGTTGAAATTACCTGTCAAAACCTTAAAAGTGAACTATGAGGTGGAGTTAGCAGATGGCACCCTAGAAACCGTCTCCACTGTGTTAGATGGATGTGTTATATCCATTAAGAACCATTCTTTTCTTCTGTCACTACTTCCCTTTAAATTGGCTGGTTTTGACATAGTTCTGGGTATGGACTGGTTATCTCATAACCAGGCCCAAATAGTCTGTAACAAGAAACAAGTGGTAATAAAGACTCCGTCTGGTGAATCACTTACCATTCGGGGAGATACCCAGTATGGGCTACCTGAGCAAGTGACTATGCTCAAGGCTTCCAAGTGTTTGAAGAAGGGGTGTGTCATCTACATGGCGCAAGTGATTATTGATGAGCCTAAACCAAAGATAGAAGACATCCCTGTCATTTCTGAATACCCAGAAGTGTTTCCTGAAGATCTACCTGGTTTACCACCAGATAGACAAGTGGAATTCAGAATCGATATCATCCCCGGAGCAGCACCAGTTGCTAGAGCACCATACAGATTGGCACCCACAGAAATGAAGGAGTTGAGGACGCAGCTAGATGAATTGCTGGCTAAAGGTTTCATTAGACCTAGTTCATCTCCTTGGGGAGCGCCAATCTTGTTTGTCAAGAAGAAGGATGGGTCTATGCGCCTGTGCATCGACTATCGCGAGCTTAATAAAGTCACGATCAAGAATAGGTATCCTTAGCCCAGGATCGACGATTTGTTCGATCAGCTTCAAGGGGCAAGTTACTTCTCGAAGATTGATTTGAGGTCAGGCTACCATCAGTTGAAGGTTAAAGATGAAGACGTGCACAAGACTGCATTTAGGACTCGTTATGGTCACTACGAGTTCCTAGTGATGCCGTTTGGGCTCACTAATGCACCAGCCGCATTCATGGATCTCATGAATCGCGTCTGCAAGCCTTACTTGGATAAATTCATCATCGTTTTCATCGACGACATTCTCATTTATTCTAAGAATCAAGCTGACCATGAGAAACACCTTCGTTGTATTCTCAAACTTCTACATCAGGAGAAACTCTATGCCAAATTCTCTAAGTGTGAATTTTGGCTACGAGAAGTCCAATTCCATGGACACGTGGTCAGTGAGCATGGTATCTAGGTGGATCCCGCTAAGGTTGAAGCCGTAATGAACTGGCAAGAGCCGAAGACGCCTACAGAGATTCGTAGCTTCCTGGGATTGGCAGGATATTACAGGCGTTTCATTGAAAAATTTTCAAGGAATGCTGCACCCCTAACCTCCTTAACTAAGAAGAATGTTAAGTTTGTTTGGGGCCCTAAGCAGCAAGAATCCTTCGATATTCTGAAGCAAAAGTTGAGCAACGCCCCAGTACTGACATTGCCAGATGGAATAGAAGAATTTGTGGTTTATTGTGATGCTTCGCACACTGGCATGGGGTGTGTGCTTATGCAGAAAGGCAAGGTAATTGCCTACGCTTCACGAAAATTGAAAGTGCATGAAAAGAATTACACCACCCATGACTTGGAGCTGGGTGCCGTTGTATTCGCACTAAAACTGTGGAGGCACTATCTTTATGGAATCAAGTGTGTGATCTATTCTGATCACAAGAGCCTCCAGTATCTGTTTAATCAGAAAGAGTTAAACATGAGGCAACGCCGTTGGATGGAGACTTTGAACGATTATGACTGTGAAATCAAGTACCATCCCGGCAAGGCGAATGTAGTCGCCGATGCCTTGAGTCGGAAGGAAAGGGTGAAACCCATCCGAATCAATGCCAAGCGCATGGAGATAAAGAACAGTCTGATGGAAAGGTTGTTAGCTGCACAGAAGGAAGCTGTGTTGGAAGCTAACTATCCTAATGAAAAGTTAGGAGTAACTGAGGAGCAGTTATCTCTTAGCAAGGACGGACTTCTGAAATTGAATGGACGAATATGGGTTCCAATTTATGGAGGACTTCGTGATGTCATCCTCCAAGAAGCCCATAGTTCCAAATACTCCGTTCATCCTGGAGCTGATAGGATGTACCAGGATCTAAAGGCAAATTATTGGTGGATAGGCTTGAAAAAGTCTGTAGCCACCCATGTAGCTAAATGCTTGACATGTGCGCAAGTCAAAGCCGAGCATCAGAAACCGTCAGGTTTGCTACAACAGCCTGAACTTCCTACATGGAAGTGGGAAATGGTGACGATGGATTTCATCACCAAGTTGCCAAAGACAAGGAAAGGCAATGATACAATATGGGTTATAGTTGACAGACTGACTAAGTCAGCTCATTTCTTACCCATCAAGGAGACTTATAGCTCCGATATGTTAGCCCAGTTGTACGTTGATAAGATTGTAGCCTTACATGGCATACCCGTGGCTATTATCTCTGATAGAGATACTAGGTACACGTCGCATTTTTGGAAGAGTTTCCAACAATCTTTGGGCACACGTTTGAATTTTAGTACGGCTTATCATCCTCAGACTGACGGTCAGAGTGAGCGTACTATTCAAACGTTAGAAGACATGCTACGTGCATGTGCGATCGATTTGGGTGGTAGTTGGGATAAGAACCTACCATTAATCGAATTCTCCTACAACAATAGCTACCATACCAGCATTAAGGCTGCGCCTTTCGAGGCATTATACGGTAGAAAGTGTAGATCGCCTATTTGTTGGGCGGAAGTTGGAGATGTCCAATTATCAGGACCAGAGATAGTGTTCGAAACAACGGACAAGATTGTCCAGATTCGAGACCGTCTCAAAGCTGCCCGGGATAGGCAGAAGAGTTACGCTGATCCAAAGCGTAAGGATTTTCACTTCGAAGTAGGTGACAAAGTCCTACTTAAAGTGTCACCCTGGAAGGGAGTGATGCGGTTTGGTAAGAAAGGCAAGCTAAGCCCGAGATACATAGGACCTTTCGAGGTTATCGAATGTATCGGGTCAGTTGCCTATAAGTTAAACTTACCAGAAGAGCTCAGTGGAATTCACAATGTGTTCCACATCTGCAATCTGAAGAAGTGCTTCGCTGATGAATCACTGGTTATACCGCATACAGATGTGCATATAGATGAGAGCTTAAAGTTTGTGGAAAAACCTTTGTCGATTGAAGATCGACAGGTAAAGAAGCTTCGAAGGAAGCACGTACCTATTGTAAAGGTCAAATGGGATGCCCGAAGAGGTCCCGAATACACGTGGGAAGTTGAATCCACGATGAAAGAAAAGTACCCTTACTTATTTCAGTAAATCTCGGGTCGAGATTTATTTTAAGGGGGTGAGGATGTAACACCTCGAAAATTCGTGTTAAATAAAATAATGACACGTGTCATGTAAGACAACAAACGTTGTAAACCCGGATTTAATAAAGATGTTTTGGCAGGATTTAAAAGTGGTGTCATGTTAATTTTTACCTCTGAACGACCTTATTTATAAATCCCAAGACCCAAGTATATATATATATATATATATATATTAAACATCTAATATATATTAAAATCCAGAATTTTGTTGACAATAATTAAATTCATAGTGCAAGATTGGGTTCCGATAGAATTCCTACGGTAAACCGTCGTTTAAGGCACTTTCAAAATGAATTCAAATGAAACAATACATAATGGTAGGGTATGCAACTGTTAAGAACCATAATAGAGGCCCCAAATTGACAAAAGAATGTCCCAAAGTCGGAAAAGTGGTTGCCCTTTCGAAATGCTGAAAGATCAAAAGTTTTTGGGTTCTGCAAGGTGCTTGCGCACCGTAAGCATACCCCTTGCGGTGCGCAAGGGGTTGCCAGCGACCAGAAATTGTGCTGTTGCTTGTTTAAACGATTATTTCGACCCTTAAACGATTTTCCACATACCTCTTGGCCCCTAAACAACCCCTAAACATCTAGGACACCTGTGGGAATGTTATGGTTAGTGCTAGACTTGTTTGTCAACACCTTGTGGTGCCTTAGTTCACTATAAAAGGCCAAGAAGTGCAACCATCTTTCTCACTCATTTCTCCTGCATTTTTGGACCACTTCTGGAGCTCAAACCTTCTCTCAAGGGTTCACTAATCAAGCTTAGGACTTCAGTAAGTTTACTAATCCTTTCTAATTAAGTTTAGCTTAGTTATTTAGCTAAAAGTCAAACCATCGTAATTACGGTTTGACTTCGAGATTAGTCAATAATGGCTCAGTAATATCTCGAATTAAAAGTAGTTATAAGTTGGTATTTATGTGGGTAATAAAACCTCAAAAGGGTTCCCCCTGATTACCACTCTAAACAGGTCAAAAGTCGAGTCAAACTTACTAAGAAAAAGTCAACAGGATACTTAAAATACAATTTATGCATAATTAGCAATGTAGATCATATTCAACCTGTTGGTCATTGTTATAACTTAGTAATAAGTGTAAGAACATGTCCAAACATGTTCAACCCGACAGTTTCCTGTAAATACCCGGTTCGGAACCGAAAGTCACATAGTTTGACTTTCACTTTGACTTTCAGTTCTGACCCGTTTAGGCATGTTTTAGAAATTCCCCAGAGCTTTAATTGGACTAGGTTACATGTTAGAATAACCCTCTGTAATGTTACACCTTGGTTCATTAGTTATCCAATTAATATGCATGTTTCCGTTAATTGCTCATATGTTGACCGTTATGCCCTTATTACCTTAAAACGTGATTTTTGGAAATGTAAAAGAGTAGAAACTTTAATTACTGATATATAAACTTGTATGCAAAGTTTGACATCAGTTTGATTAGTAGATTTAGAGTTATGCTCAATATCGCAAAATTAAAGCTTTATGTTAATAAAACGGCGTAATTAGTGTATAGCCTAGTTAAGCCTACTTTTCGGTATCAAACTTAATACCCCCTGATGTAATATATTATTTTGGGATTTTTAAAGATTTTTAATTAATTTTAGGCTGAGCATAACTAGTAGTCGTAGGCTTAATCCGGTAATTGTCGATTTTGCCCTTACGGGCCATAAAGTGAGTTTTACATATCTAAAGGACTCCAAACCTTTTGCTACTGATCACATATGATAAATAAATTATTTTAAGCCTTCTGGAAATATAAAAATATCAGATTTAAGTATCGAACCCGGAAATGGCCTTTAATCACCTTATTAATCGTTTTTAGCGCAAAGTATGTATCAAAATTATATTGGACATACCCGGGTTGATACCTACTAATATATGAGGCAAATTATAATATTTTAACAGTAAGCAAAGGTTGATTAACTCAGACTCCGGTTTTGAGCTTTTCGGCTTATGTGAAATTACCAAAATGCCCATACGGTGCATAGTTGGCTATAAATGATAGATTTCACATAAATACTTTAACCTACTGATATAACTTAGCAAATTGAGTATATTTTCTGATTACATCAGACCTGTAACTCAGATTGTTACTTAAACTCTTTTATAAACTTTTAAATGACCAAACTACCCATACGAGGCCTAGTTTGTGTTTAAACACGTTTCGGGCATAATGAAAGACATCTTACTGATGTCACAACATATTTGAGGCATAATTAACTTAGGAAACCTGTATATGGCTCTCATAAATACCCGTCACGCTTATTACGCGTACGGTTCGGTTTATGTAACAAGTTTACATAAATTAGCCGAAACGGGTCAAACCTTAACGGTTTTATCTCAAAACCCAGAATGCGAATAATAAACCCATATTAAACAAGTCTTCAAACTTGTCGGGTCTAAATCACATTCTATCCGGTCTTCGCTTAATCGTGCGTACGAACCGTGTCTTTGAAACTAACCGGTCTAAGCTTAAGCTTAATTAAAGACCCGTTAGGATTCTAATAGGTTACATTAAACCTTCGTTCCAGATTAGGAGAACCAGTAAAAGCTACATGCATTTTGCTTATTGTGAATTATACTTTGCTCAGGTAAATACTTTTAACTTATTTACCCTATACGGGCTTGGGTTACGGTATATAGCATACCGCTTGATCGAGCATCAAATCTCCACCGTTAGGTGGGTAGTTGAATAATTTGATCGGCTCGTTTAAACAGTCTTGTTACTTAAAGCCTTTGGGGGGTTAATGACCATGTCCCGGATATCCTCGGCATCATTTTATGAAATGGCCATGACTTAAGCGCGGGGTGTAGGCGTACACCCGTCAGTGCACAAAAGAACATTGTGGTGTGTCTATTGATCTTTAACCCGGACAAGATCCGGGCTACTGAACGCACAAGAAACATGTAAAATGTTTATGCCATGTGCATCCAAACCAATTTTCAATCATTTTCCAAAATGAGTCAGTTGAATGTATTTACCAGTGTAAATTGACGTATTTTCCCAAAAAGATTAAATGCAGGTACTAAGCGAAATTGGCTGGGATTTCTCCTTAGCATCATTAGAAGTCTCGCAAGCTTAAGATGCCTGAAGTCTGTTGAACCATAAATATTATTTTATTTCGATCCACCTGTGGATAAACTTCCGGATATTGTGACTTTGATATTACAATATTAAATTCGGTTGTATCATATTTTTAAATTTGCTTCCGCTGTGCATATTATATATTGTGTTGTTTGACTATTATGTTGCCAACCACGTCACGACACTCCCCACCGGGCCCACCGGTGACACGTGGAAATCGGGGTGTGACAGTAAACTGAAATTGTGAGATAATCTCTAAAATCATTGATGTTAAAATATGAGTATATTGTCTATTTGAAGTTAAATTGGGTGGTAATTTCAAGTGGTGAACTTGGTTTAGATCATGTAGAAATTTGACCCGCAAGGTGTTTGATAAAACGCCTAAATGAGGGCTAAAAGGTTATAAGTTGGATGGAAACGCAGATTTGACTATGTTAAGAAACAAAGCGTTAAAGCTTATGAAAGAGTTCTAAAACTTGTTATGAATTGAACTCTATAGGCAAGGAATCCGGAACGTCAAGTGGACACGCCGGAGGTGATACTCGCGGAAAATGTGTGCTTTAAAGGTACGTGACTTTAGTCTCGTTATATTATATGATAATGTTTGGTTTTAATGTATAAATGATGGTGTAATGTAATAGATGCGTTTGATGTGTCGTTAAAGTGGCGAAGTTCACTCGATCATCAAACGGGTCAAAACAAAGATTTGAAATTTGGTTTGGCTTCTTATAAAGTGATGGTCTTCACTAGATAGCCAATCGAGCCAAAATGTTGCTTGTAAATGAATCACGTGAGTAGAAACTTGAAAATCTCATATCTCGTTAGGTGATGGATGGTACCACACCAATAAATTGGATATGATATTTTAAGTCTACGAACCCGGGATATCGGGTCAAATAATAGAAGTCAATAGAATGTGTCGTTGGAAACGGAATGCTTGAATTCCGTGAAAACAAGTGTTTAGTTCTAAGAGATCGCAAAGCCATTGTATGGTGCGAATACTCCAAGGTTATAAGCCCTGGGAAATGGGGTAACTATGTCTATAGTGTCTTTAGGATTGAAATATGGAATTATGCACTTTTGCTAATGGGTTGGATAATTGAAATAAGGAAATTGTGAGCCGAATGCCAGTATCTCAGTTTCCGTGTTGTGAAATTTATATGGTTAGACCCGTAATTTTATTACGGACTCATAGGAAAAAGAATCGGTTAAATCGGACTAATGAGTAAAAAGTTATGATCTTTTAAAGTTGGAAAATAGTTAAGGACAAACATGCAGAGCCCACCGTAACTTACGGTTCCACCGTAATTTACGGTGGAAACCAAAATGTTACGGTGTGTTACTCCTGTGTTACGGCAGAACCATAGTCATTCAGGGTCTACCGTAACTTACGGTAGACACCGTAAGTTACGGTGGAACCCAGAAAAACTTGTATTTTATTGTTACTTCACGATGTCGGAATTCGTTTATATGTAACGTATTATTGTCAAAACTAATGTTGTTAGTGTATGACCCTAGGTATGGATGAAGCCCTCCCGGATGGTGATCAAGTACATTGTCAAGAACCGAACACGCATTTTGAAGCTTCCGCACTAAACTTAATCTTGTCTAAACTTTAATCATGTTGTAAATGTTTTTGTTAATCGTGTTTTGAATCCTTTAAACTAGTTGTTAGTGACTAGTAAAGGTTAACTTTAAACTAGTTATGCACTATCTTATGTGTGTTTTGGGTACTACAACAAGTAGGTATAGATTTTAAATACGAAAAGCTTTTGTAAACTCTGATTTGCTTTTATTTAATATAATTATTAGATAATTCCGTCTAAATTTTGAGGGTGTTACAAGTTGGTAATCAGAGCCCAAGGTTTTTAACAAGTGTTCGGTTCAAGCTTGATCAAACATCCGGTAAGAGTTAATTGTTCTAAAGTAGAGTTGCTAACTATAAAAAGGGAAGTAATGAATGGAAATGCATGGGAAGAGCGTGTTAACACACTCAAACCCGGAAAGTGCATTAAATAAGAACGGTAAAAACAAGTTATGAACTTGAATAAACCGAAGTAAATAAACCATATGTCATAGATGAAATGTTTAACGCTTAATGTAAACATTTCAGTTAAAGATGACGGATAAAGGTAATGATGATGCGGTGCCAAGAGTCACCGAGCAAATGAGAGAAGTGATTGCTGAGGAGGTAGGAAAAGCAATCGAAAACAGTTTGTCGGGTTTCATCGACAAAATCCAAAACACGGTATTATCAGTGGTGGAAGAAAGAATCAATAAATTGGAGGATAATACCAATTTAGCAAAGGAGAAGTCGGGAGGACGAAAATCTTGTTCTTATAAAGAGTTCATGGCGTGCAAACCGCCCATTTACAATGGGGAGGTTGACCCGATAATATGTCAGCGGTGGCTAAGCGATATGGATGGGGTATTCGAAAGGAGTCATTGTGATCCAGACGACTACGTAGCCTATGGCACGGGTCAGTTAAGGGGTCAAGCGAAGGATTGGTGGGATAACAAGAAGAAAGAAATTGGAAGCGAAGCGGCTAAAGCTATGACATGGGACGAGTTTAAGACGCCGTTTCTTAAACATCACAGTCCCAAGGCAGTCATTAACAAGATCAAGGAAGAATTCATGCAGCTTCGACACAAGGGTGAATCTATTGATAAAATCACGGGAATGTTCATGGATAAGATGAAGTTTTGTGATGAATTGATAACGAATGAGGAGCAGAAAATATATTATTATTATAATATGTTGAGCGCCGAGTATATGGAGTTTATGACTCCTTCAAAGTATGAGACTCTTACCGAGATTATAAACGTTGCTCGGGAACGGGAGATAGAGTTGAAGAAACAGATTGAAAGGGGTGAAAGAAGGGCTCAGATAGTCAATCCAAGCCTAACGAAAAAGGCGCGCACAACAGAATCCTCAAAGAAACAAGAAGGGAAAGGCGGGTCATCAAACTGCAAGATATGCGGGAAGGGGCACAAAGGTGAGTGCTGGTTCAAGGACAAACCGTGTCCTATATGTGGGAAGACGGGACACACGGCTGCATTGTGCCCGGGGAAAGTGTCGGTGTGTTACAAATGCTACCAACCGGGTCACAAGAAATCTGAGTACCCGGAGTTGGTCGGAAAGAAAGACGACAAGAATCCGCACACTGAGGCACCAAGAGCAAAGGCAAGATCCTTTCAGTTAACAGCAGTGGAGGCGAAAATGGAGCCCGATGTGGTCTCAGGTATATTCACCATAAATTCAATTCCTGCACATGTGTTATTTGATACGGGTGCGAATAAATCCTTTGTTTCACATGGATTTATTCGACATCCTTCTTTTGTACTAACAAAATTGCCTATGCCATTAGAGGTAGAAATAGGTGATAACAAAAGTTTCCTTGTATGCGATGTATGTCGAGATTATAAAATAAGCATCGATGATGAAGAATATTTAATAGACTTGATCCCTATGTCAATGGGAGAATTTCAAGTAGTGGTCGGGATGGATTGGTTATCCCGACATCATGCAAAGGTGATATGTTTCCGCAAGGAGATACAGTTGACATCTCCAAGTGGAAAGCAAGTCACTATCTATGGCGAGAAAGGGGGCAATCCCGTTATGTGCTCAATACTAAAAGCTCACAAACTTATGAGGCGCGGATGTAAAGCGTTCATGATATACGCAAATGAACCTAATAAAGAGACGTCGAAGATTGAAGACGTACCAGTGGTACGTGAATACACTGATGTATTTCCGGAAGATTTACCGGGAATACCAACGGAACGGGAGGTAGAGTTCGGAATTGAATTGATTCTGGGCGCGAAACCTGTGGCCAAGGCGCAGTATCGGCTCGCGCCATCAGAATTGCAAGAATTGATGTCCCAAATCCAAGATTTGCTTGACAAGGGATTTATTCGGCCAAGTGTGTCTCCATGGGGCGCACCAGTATTATTCGTGAGAAAGAAGGATGGGAGCATGCGTATGTGCATTGATTACTGGGAGTTGAACAAACTCACGGTAAAGAATCGATATCCGCTTCCAAGAATTGATGACCTATTTGACCAATTACAAGGTGCAAGTTGGTTCTCAAAAATCGACCTCAGATCGGGGTATCATCAGTTGAAAGTTAAAGAGGAGGATGTACCGAAAACGGCTTTCCGTACACGGTACGGACATTACGAGTTTCTCGTGATGTCCTTTGGGTTAACTAATGCACCCGTGGCTTTCATGGATCTCATGAACCGGGTTTGCAAACCCATGCTAGACAAGTCAGTGATAGTGTTCATTGATGACATCTTGATATACTCCAAGAATGAAACAGAACACGCAAGTCATTTGCGTGAAGTGTTGGAGACGCTCAGGAAAGAGAAATTGTATGCAAAATTCTCAAAATGTGCCTTCTGGTTACGAGAGGTGCAATTTCTTGGGCACATCATTAGTGCAAACGGGGTGTTAGTAGATCCGTCAAAGATAGAAGCTGTGTCAAGATGGACTCCACCAAAGAATCCTTCGGAAATCAGAAGCTTATTGGGGCTTGCGGGTTATTATCGGAGATTTATACAAGATTTCTCCAAAATTGCTATGCCGTTGACCAAACTAACCCGTAAGGATGAAAAGTTTATTTGGGGCGAGGATCAAGAAAGGGCGTTCCAAACGCTCAAGGAAAAATTGACCCATGCACCGGTATTGTCATTACCGGACGGAACAGAGGATATGGTAGTTTACTCGGATGCATCGCATTCGGGACTTGGCTGCGTTTTGATGCAGCGGGGCAAGGTGATAGCCTATGCCTCGAGACAGCTAAAAACTCATGAGAAGAGATATCCTACCCATGACCTCGAGTTGGCAGCAGTGGTGTTCGCCTTGAAAATATGGAGGCATTATTTGTATGGGGTAAAGTGCACCATCTTTACCGACCATAAAAGCCTAAAGTATTTCTTCGATCAGAAGGAATTAAATATGAGGCAGAGGCAGTGGTTAGAAACTGTCAAAGACTTTGATTGTGAAATACATTACCACTCCGGGAAGGCTAATGTAGTGGCAGACGCGTTGAGCCGAAAGATAGATTATACGCCTATTCGAGTGCGATCGATGCAACTAATTGTGACATCGGGTTTGCTTGAACAAATTCGGAAATCTCAAATTGAAGCAATCAAGGAAGAAAATGTGAAGAGGGAAAGGATAGTTGGGCAGCTAAAAGACCTGGAGGATGATAACCAAGGATTGAAAACTCGATTTGGGAGAATTTGGGTTCCAAATACGTGTGGGGCCAAGGTGCGTCTACTTGACGAGGCCCATAAATCTCATTATTCAATTCATCCGGGGGCGACCAAAATGTATAATGACTTAAAACAAAACTATTGGTGGCCCGGAATGAAAAGAGATATTGTGAAATATGTACAAAAGTGTTTGACTTGTTTACAAGTCAAAGCGGAACACCAAAAGCCATATGGTAAGTTGCAACCGTTGGATATTCCAGTTTGGAAATGGGAATAAATCACGATGGATTTGTTAACCAAATTGCCCAAAACCAATCGCGGATTTGATGCCATATGGGTAGTCGTGGATAGATTGACGAAAAGTGCTCACTTCATTCCGATTCGTGAGACTTATACATCCGAAAAGATGTCGGAGGTGTACACCAATGAAATCATAGCACGTCATGGAGTGCCGATATCCATCGTGTCAGACAGAGATACTCGGTTCACTTCTAAATTCTGGCGCGAATTCCAAGAGCAAATGGGAACTAAACTGTTTATTAGCACTGCTTACCATCCACAAACGGATGGGCAAAGTGAGAGAACAATACAAACGTTGGAAGATATGTTGCGGGCTTGCATTATCGACTTCGGGGGTAGTTGGGATGTCCATCTACCCTTGGTCGAATTTTCATATAACAATAGCTATCAATCGAGCATTAAAATGGCCCCGTATGAGATGTTATATGGTAGAAAGTGTCGAACCCCGCTGTGTTGGGGAGAAGTGGGTCCACGAGGATTAGCACCTACAGATATAATCCGAACTACAAATGAGAAGATCAACTTGGTCCGAGCTCACCTAAAGGCGGCTCAGGATCGACAAAAAGCATACGCGGATAAACGAAATAGACCGATTGAATTTCAAGTGGGCGATAAGGTAATGCTGAAAGTATCGCCGTGGAAAGGAATAATACGGTTTAGAAAAAGAGGGAAGTTGAGCCCAATATTTATTGGTCCATTCAGAATCACTGAACGGGTTGGTAAGGTAGCATATCGCCTTGAATTACCCGAGGAGTTGAGTGGAATTCATAGCACATTCCATGTGTCACATCTCCGAAAATTCTTAGCAGATGAAACTGCTCATATCCGCTATGATGACATCGAGGTGGATAATAGCCTCAACTATGCAGTGAGGCCAATTGCAATTTTAGATCGAAAAGAGAAGAGTTTGAGGAACAAAGTAATTAACCTAGTGAAGGTTAAATGGGAGCACAGGAAGGGTGCGGATACCACGTGGGAATCCGAAGAAGAGATGCAACGGCTCTATCCTAAACTATTTGGTACGTATTACGGTTTCGGGGACGAAACCCTTTTTAAGGGGGCTGGACTTGTAACATCCCGAAAATACAAAACTTTATATTAGAATTATAAAGTGTAAAATAAACAAGAATAAGCTAACTAGGATAAATAACCCAGTTAGTTAGGAGTCTTGTAGTAACACATGAATGAGTTAAAAAGCCAAAGATATAAACTAAATAAGAGTGGAGGGACTGAGGTTGTTAAAATTGAAACTTAAGTTACTAATATTTAGTAAAATAAAAATCCAAACACTCCATTTTGGAGATCCTGGTTCGATCAAGGCAGGAGAGGGCGACCCCCACTCTCAAAAACCCTAACTTCCACTAAAACTCTCAATTGAAGGCCTAAATCAAGCTAAAATCGAAATCTGAACATGGAATCGTGATCACCTCGTCGAGAGGATCATAAGGTATGTCAAATTAGGTTATTTGAGTTCAACCCAAATTCTTGCATGTTATTGAAATCGAGTGTTGAGCTTGATTATGTGTTGTAAACACGAAATTGGAAGTAATATAAGGTTTAGGGACAAACCCTAGACGATTTCTTGCCAAAATCTTGCATGATAATAGTGAGAGTCAAAATCACCATAGTGGGTGGTTAATAAACTAGTAGAACTTGATAAACACTAGGATTAAGACTCTTGTTCTAGTGTAAACTGAAATTGTGAGATAATCTCTAAAATCATTGATGTTAAAATATGAGTATATTGTCTATTTGAAGTTAAATTGGGTGGTAATTTCAAGTGGTGAACTTGGTTTAGATCATGTAGAAATTTGACCCGCAAGGTGTTTGATAAAACGCCTAAATGAGGGCTAAAAGGTTATAAGTTGGATGAAAACGCAGATTTGACTATGTTAAGAAACAAAGCGTTAAAGCTTATGAAAGAGTTCTAAAACTTGTTATGAATTGAACTCTATAGGCAAGGAATCCGGAACGTCAAGTGGACACGCCGGAGGTGATACTCGCGGAAAAGGTGTGCATTAAAGGTACGTGACTTTAGTCTCGTTATATTATATGATAATGTTTGGTTTTAATGTATAAATGATGGCGTAATGTAATAGATGCGTTTGATGTGTCGTTAAAGTGGCGAAGTTCACTAGATCATCAAACGGGTCAAAACAAAGATTTGAAATTTTGTTTGGCTTGTTATAAAGTGATGGTCTTCACTAGATAGCCAATCGAGCCAAAATGTTGCTTGTAAATGAATCACATGAGTAGAAACTTGAAAATCTCATATCTCGTTAGGTGATGGATGGTACCACACCAATAAATTGGATATGATATTTTAAGTCTACGAACCCGGGATATCGGGTCAAATAATAGAAGTCAATAGAATGTGTCGTTGGAAACGGAATGCTTGAATTCCGTGAAAACAAGTGTTTAGTTCTAAGAGATCGCAAATCCATTGTATGGTGTGAATACTCCAAGGTTATAAGCCCTGGGAAATGGGGTAACTATGTCTATAGTGTCTTTAGGATTGAAATATGGAATTATGCACTTTTGCTAATGGGTTGGATAATTGAAATAAGGAAATTGTGAGCCGAATGCCGGGATTTCAGTTTCCGTGTTGTGAAATTTATATGGTTAGACCCGTAATTTTATTACGGACTCATAGGAAAAAGAATCGGTTAAATCGGACTAATGAGTAAAAAGTTATGATCTTTTAAAGTTGGAAAATAGTTAAGGACAAACATGCAGAGCCCACCGTAACTTACGGTTCCACCGTAATGTACGGTGGAAACCAAAATGTTACGGTGTGTTACTCCTGTGTTACGGCATAACCATAGTCATTCAGGGTCTACCGTAACTTACGGTAGACACCGTAAGTTACGGTGGAACCCAGAAAAACTTGTATTTTATTGTTACTTCGCGATGTCGGAATTCGTTTATATGTAACGTATTATTGTCAAAACTAATGTTGTTAGTGTATGACCCTAGGTATGGATGAAGCCCTCCCGGATGGTGATCAAGTACATTGTCAAGAACCGAACACGCATTTTGAAGCTTCCGCACTAAACTTAATCTTGTCTAAACTTTAATCATGTTGTAAATGTTTTTGTTAATCGTGTTTTGAATCCTTTAAACTAGTTGTTAGTGACTAGTAAAGGTTAACTTTAAACTAGTTATGCACTATCTTATGTGTGTTTTGGGTACTACAACAAGTAGGTATGGATTTTAAATACGAAAAGCTTTTGTAAACTCTGATTTGCTTTTATTTAATATAATTATTAGATAATTCCGTCTAAATTTTGAGGGTGTTACAATTGGGTAGTTTTGATGTTATCATCGGTATGGATTGGTTGCGTAAGAACCATGCTGAAATTGTGTGTCACAAGAAACTTGTTCGTCTTCCTCTTCCCTCTGGTGATACTTTGATCGTCTATGGAGACCGACCTTCAAAAGGGCTGAGGTTGATGTCATGCACACAAGCGAGCCGAAGCTTACGTAAACAGAACCCTGCCTTCTTGGCTCACGTGGTAGAACAAAAAGGCAAGGGGAAGAACATAAGCGACGTTCCAGTTGTGTGTGACTTCACTGATGTCTTCCCGGAAGATCTTCCTGGTCTTCCTCCTCCTAGATCCGTTGACTTTCGTATTGATCTCGTACCTGGTGCGACTCCTGTCGCCAGGGCCCCATACCGTCTTGCACCTTCCGAGATGCAAGAGTTATCTAGTCAACTCCAGGAACTACTCGATAAGGGTTTTATTCGTCCGAGTACCTCCCCGTGGGGTGCTCCCGTGTTATTCGTCAAGAAGAAGGATGGTTCATTCTGTATGTGTATTGACTATCGTGAACTGAATAAGCTTACCGTGAAGAATCGTTATCCGCTCCCTCGTATTGATGACCTATTTGACCAACTGCAAGGCGCGTTGTGTTTCTCAAAGATTAACTTACGTTCAGGATATCATCAACTACGTGTCCTCGAAGATGATATTCCTAAGACTGCGTTTCGTACTCGATATGGGCACTACGAGTTCGTAGTCATGCCTTTTGGCTTGACCAACGCACCTGCAGTGTTCATGGACCTTATGAATCGTGTTTGTAAACCCTATTTGGATCGTTTTGTGATAGTCTTTATTGATGATATTCTTATTTATTCTAAGACTAAAGCTGATCATGCTCGCCATCTACGTCTTATGCTTGAACTTCTACGTGGTGAACGTCTGTATGCTAAGTTTTCTAAGTGTGAGTTTTGGATTAATGAAGTACAATTTCTTGGTCATATTGTTAGTAGTCAGGGTATTCATGTTGACCCTTCTAAGATTGAGGCAGTGAAGAATTGGTGTACGCCTAAATCCGTGTCTGAGATTCGTTCTTTCCTAGGACTGGCGGGTTATTACCGCCGATTCATCGCGGATTTTTCTAAAATCGCTGTTCCTCTTACTACGCTAACCCAAAAGGAGAAACCTTTTGTTTGGGGTCCCGAACAAGAGGAATCCTTTCAAACTCTTAAGAACCTTTTGTGTAATGCTCCTGTGTTACCTCTACCTGATGGCAATGACGATTTTGTGGTATATTGTGATGCCTCGAATCGTGGATTGGGCTGTGTGCTCATGCAACGAGACAAGGTTATAGCTTATGCCTCTCGTCAGCTCAAGATGCATGAGAAGAACTACACTACTCACGATCTGGAGCTTGGTGCGGTTATTTTTGCGTTAAAGATCTGGCGACACTACCTTTATGGTACTAAGTGTGTGGTCACCCTATCCCCTTTTACCTACAAATTCCAACTTAAGTGGCAACCCGATCGGATGGCCATCCGATCGGGCAACCATCTGTCCTTTCATGCACCAAAGTCACCCGAACGACCGGCAATCCGATCGGACAGCCGTCCAATCGGACAACCATCCGATCCAGTGACCAACTTGACACTTTGCGTAATCTCGTTACTCTGATCGACTCTTATCCTATTGTAATCTAACCAGGCCAATTCTAAAAGAGCTCCCTTTGATCCAATAGCAGATTGTACTGTTAAGCAATCACTGTGAGTATACTCGATTCCCTTTTACTTTAAACTTTTGGGGTGTAACATGTATTCTATGAAACTTAAACTTGAATCTTCGAAACTTATTGTAACACCCTTACTTTGAACTAGAATTAAATACTAGATTTATACATATTTATACCAAAAGATTCTAGATTTACATAAGTTTTAGAAATTTCATAAAAACATATCTAACACTTGGCCAAATTAGAACATTCAAAATCTTGTTTGAGAATTTGGACACAACCCGTGAACAAAATTTAAGTAAGATTTAGACACATTGCGGAAGCATTCAAAGATTGTGTTCGGTTCTTCGACTTTGCTTGATCACCATCCATACGATCCATCTAAACACCTAGAGTCAAAACCAATTAAAACATTAGTTTGACCTTGGCACATAATATTTAAACATATAAATCAATCATCAATTTATAATAAAACAATTTAAAGTTTTTCTGGGTTTACCGTAAATTACGGTCATACCGTAATTTACGGTGGGATCTGAAAATTTAAGGTCACCGTAAATCAGGTGGTTTCCACCGTAAACAATAAACATCTACCGTAAATTACGGTTATACCGTAATTTACGGTATGAGCTGGGATTTCAAGTTTTGTTTCCTTGTTTTGTTACACCAAGATTCTAACTCTTTAAATTCAGGTTTTTCAATGATTCCGAAAACCTTGAAACCCCGTATCTCTCAAAAGATACATATTAATCAATCATCAAAGATCTTTCTATCATATTCCTATGTAATAATCATACCTTACTTGATTTATTCGACCCGTTTAGGCACCAAGAATTTATCATCAAGCAAAGAAATTCGACATAGATTTTCTAACAATTGTTTTGACCCGTCTCCATAGATTTGGACGAATAGACACTTACTATATATATATTGATCTATCTTGTTTACCATGTTTTCAAACGACAACATAAAACTATTAAATAATTTACAATTGTAACGAAACGGAAATTTCGTACCTTTAGAGCACACCTTTCCCCCGTGAATTCCCTTCGGCTTGTCCGCTTGATGATCCGGACTCTTTGCCTAGAAAATTCAGTTTTACAACTTGTTTAGAACTCTTTCCATGACCATATTCATATCATTGTGAAACATGATCAAATCGGCGTTCTCATCAATTTTAACATGAAAATCCTCTCTTAGGCATTTCTACAAACACCTAACGGGTCAGATTTTCCTACCATCATCTCCAAGTTCGTGACTTGCAAATTAAACCTCAATTTCACTTTAATTAGTAAACATTGCACACATTTTAGCATTAATATCACATGAATACCTCCTATAATGAAATTTATACTAGAATTATCATTCAAATCCTAGTGTTCATCATCATCTTATAAAACCCATACTTAGCTTCCATGGATTCATAGAATTTCCTGAATTTGGGCATGATTTCTCAAATAGTTAGCTGGGTTTTACTTCTAAACACCTATTCAACTCCAATCTAACCAAATAACACACATGCAAGCATCTAATTTCAGATTTTCAAAATCATGAGAATTTCAAGTTGATAGATTTCATCAAATTTCACATACCTTAGAATCCTCTTGCAATGAGGATTACGATTCTAGGCTCAATTTTCGATTTCTACTTGGATTAACCCTTCAATTTGCAAGATTATGAGATTTTAGGGTTTTGGAGAAGTGGGTGTCGCCCCTGTGATGTTCTGGTCGACCAGGGATGTCAAATGGGGGTTAAATTTGTGTTTTGTTTGTTTATTAGAATTAAGTTTCAATTTTTAACAACTTAACCCCCTTCACTTTGATCAATATAGATTTTAGTGAACTTTAACTCTACTTTATGGTTATTTCTAGATTTTTAACTAATTAGGTTAAATTTCCTAGTTAGTAAATTCTCGTTTATTTAAACCTTATTAATTTCAGTTTAAGGTTTTACATTTTTTTCGGGGTGTTACAAGTCCACCCCCCTTAAAAGGGTTTCGTCCTCGAAACCGCAATACGTACCAAATAAAATAGGGTGAAGGCGTCGCATTTCCTCTTCGGACTCCCAAGTAGTGTCCGAACCCTTCCTATGCTCCCATTTGACTTTGACTTGTTCGATTTGTTTATTTCGTAAACGTTTGACCTTTCTGTCTAAAATTTCAACCGGTCTCACCACATAATTTAGACTATTATCCACTTCGATATCATCGTAATGAATATAGGTCGTTTCGTCAGCCAGGCACTTTCTTAATTGAGATACGTGAAACGTGCCATGGATCCCACTTAGCTCCTCTGGTAGTTCAAGACGGTAAGCTACCTTGCCAACTCTCCCGATAATCTTAAATGGCCCGATAAACCTTGGGCTTAACTTCCCCTTCTTTCTAAATCTAATAACGCCTTTCCATGGGGACACTTTTAGCATGACCATGTCACCCACTTGAAATTCAATTGGCCTTTTCCTTTTATCTACATACGCCTTTTGCCTGTCTTGAGCCGCTTTCAAGTGTGCCCGAACTTTATCGATCTTTTCGTTCGTGGCTCGTACTATGTCTTGGTGGGCGAGTTCACGTGGACCCACTTCACCCCAACAAACCGGGGTTCGACACTTCCTACCGTAAAGCAGTTCGTATGGTGCCATTTTAATACTAGATTGGTAACTGTTGTTATACGAAAACTCAACTAACGGCAGGTGAACATCCCAACTGCCTCCAAAGTCGATTATACACGCCCGTAGCATGTCTCCCAATATTTGTATCGTTCTTTCACTTTGTCCATCCGTTTGAGGATGGTACGCAGTGCTTATGAACAATTTGGTCCCCATTTGTTCTTGGAAATCACGCCAGAAATTCGAAGTAAACCGGGTATCCCTATCGGACACGATGGACACCGGCACTCCATGACGTGCTATGATTTCATTGGTATAGACTTCTGACATCTTTTCTGACGTATAAGTCTCACGAATCGGAATGAAGTGAGCACTTTTCGTCAATCTATCCACCACTACCCATATGGCATCAAAACCACGATTTGTCTTAGGCAGCTTGGTTAACAGGTCCATTGTAATATGTTCCCATTTCCAAACCGGAATTTCTAACGGTTGGAGTTTACCGTATGGTTTCTGGTGCTCCGCCTTGACTTGTAAACATGTCAAGCATTTTTCCACATATTTCGCCACGTCCCTCTTCATTCCGGGCCACCAATAATTTTGTTTCAAATCATTGTACATCTTGGTCGCACCCGGATGAATTGAATAACGGGATTTATGAGCTTCATCAAGTAGAAGCGCCTTTACTCCACAGGTATGTGGGACCCATATCCTTCCGGATCGAGTCTTTAACCCGTGATTCCCATCCGACAAGTCTTTCAACTGACCAATTATTCTTTCCTTCTTCCAATTCTCTTCTTTCACCGCTTCTAATTGCGCTTCTCGAATACGTTCAAGTATACCCGAGGTTACCACGAGTTGCATCGATCTCACTCGTATTGGGACATAGTCCGCTTTTCTACTTAGAGCGTCAGCTACCACGTTTGCTTTTCCGGGGTGATAATGTATCTCACAGTCGTAGTCCTTCACCGTTTCTAGCCATCGCCTTTGCCGCATATTCAACTCCTTCTGATCAAAGAAGTATTTCAAGCTCTTGTGATCGGTGAATATGGTGCACTTTACCCCATACAAGTAATGTCTCCATATTTTTAATGCAAACACTACCGCTGCCAATTCGAGATCGTGCGTGGGGTATTTCTTCTCGTGCATCTTCAATTGTCTCGAGGCATAGGCTATTACCTTGCCCCGTTGCATCAACACGCAACCGAGCCCCGATAACGAAGCGTCCGAATAGACCACCATGTCTTCGACTCCGTCCGGCAATGTCAGTACCGGAGCTTGAGTTAGCCTTTCTTTTAGCGTCCGAAACACTTTTTCTTGATCGACTCCCCAAACAAACTTTGCTTTCTTTTGGGTTAGCTTTGTTAGCGGCGATGCAATCTTGGAGAAATCTTGAATGAATCTCCTATAATATCCAGCAAGCCCCAAAAAGCTTCTAATTTCAGAAGGGTTCTTCGGGGGATTCCATTTTGACACCGCCTCTATCTTTGACTGATCCACCAAAACTCCATCGGCACTTATGACATGACCGAGAAATTGTACCTCTCGTAACCAAAAGGCACATTTGGAAAATTTTGCATAAAGCTTCTCTCGTCTAAGTGTCTCTAACACTTCTTGTAAGTGGCGTGCATGTTCGGCTTCACTTTTCGAATACACCAAGATATCATCGATAAACACGATGACCGACTTATCCAACATTGGCTTGCAAACCCGGTTCATGAGGTCCATGAAAGCCGCGGGAGCATTTGTTAGCCCAAATGACATCACGAGAAATTCGTAATGTCCGTATCTTGTGCGAAAAGCCGTCTTCGGCACATCTTCTTCTTTGACCTTTAGTTGGTGATACCCCGACCTAAGGTCAATTTTTGAAAACCAACTTGCGCCTTGTAGTTGGTCAAATAAGTCGTCTATCCTCGGGAGCGGGTATCGGTTCTTTACCGTGAGTTTGTTTAACTCCCGATAATCGATACACATGCGCATACTCCCATCCTTCTTTCTCACAAACAACACCGGTGCGCCCCAAGGAGACACACTCGGCCTTATGAATCCTTTATCAAGCAAATCTTGAATTTGGGACATCAGCTCTTGTAATTCCGACGGTGCAAGTCGGTACGGGGCTTTTGCTACAGGTTTCGCGCCCGGAATCAATTCGATCCCGAACTCTACTTCCCGTTCAGGCGGTATCCCCGGTAAATCTTCCGGAAAAACATCTTCATAATCCCGTACTATCGGTACATCTCCAATCTTCCGTGATTCTTTCTCGGTCTCATTTGCATAAATTATGAATGCCTTGCATCCTCGCTTCATGAGCTTGTGAGCTTTCAACATCGAACATACTATGGGGTTGCCTCGTTTTTCACCATAAATGGTGACGTGTTTTCCGCTCGGAGATGTTAGTTTTATCTCTTTGCGAAAACACACGACCTTTGCATGGTATTGAGATAGCCAATCCATCCCCACGACTACTTGGAATTCTCCCATCGACATCGGGATTAGATTTATCAAATATTCTTCATCGTCGATGCTCAGTTTGCAATTTTCACATACATCACAAACAATAAAGCTTTTGTTATTACCTATCTCTACTTCTAAAGGCACAGGTAATTTTGTTAGAATAAATGAAGGATGTCGAATAAACCCATATGAAACAAAGGATTTATTCGCACCCGTATCAAATAACACGTGTGCGGGAATTGAATTTACAGCAAATATACCTGAGACCACGTCAGGTTCAATCTTCGCTTCTGCGGCAGTTAGTTGGAAAGATCTTGCCTTTGCTTTCGGGGCTTCACCTTTCGATTCTTGCCCATCTTTCTTTCCAACCAGTTCCGGGCATTCCGACTTTTTATGACCCGTTCGATAACAATTGTAACAAACCGTCACCTTCTCCGGGCATGACATAGCCATATGTCCCGTTTTCTTGCATATGGGACAAGGCTTATCCTTGTAACGACATTCGCCCTTATGATTCTTCCCACAAATTTTGCAACCTGATGTACTACCTTTAGCATCTGATTTCTTTGCTGATTCATTCGTTCTTGCTTTCTTGGCAGGGCTTGGATTCACATCTTGTGCCCTTCGTTCGCCCCGTTCTATACTCTTCTTCAATTCAATCTCCCTTTCCCGAGCAGCGTTAACAATCTCGGTAAGGGTCTCGTATTTTGAAGGGGTTATGAACTCTCTATATTCCGCGCTTAGCATGTTATGATAATAATAGACCTTTTGCTCTTCGTTCGTTATCAAATCATCACAGAACTTCATCTTGTCCATAAACATTCCCGTGATCTTGTCTATGGATTCACCTTTGTGTCTGAGTTGCATGAACTCTTCCTTGATCTTGTTTATGACCGCTTTGGGACTATGTTGTTTAAGAAACGGCGTCTTAAACTCCTCCCAAGTCATGGCCTTAGCCGCTTCGCTTCCAATCTCCTTCTTTTTGTTATCCCACCAATCTTTCGCTTGGCTCCTCAGTTGACCCGTACCATAGGCTACGTAGTCTTCTTCGTCACAATGGGTTCTCTCGAATACCCCTTCGATGTCACTTAGCCATCGTTGGCACACTATTGGGTCAACTTCCCCATTATATATTGGTGGTTTACAAGCCATGAATTCCTTGTATGAACAAGGCTTTCGTCCTCCACGCTTTTCCTTTACTACATTTGAATCATCCTCCAGTTTCTTGATTCTATCTTCTACTATTGATAAAACCGTGTTTTGGATTTTATCAATAAAGCCCGACAAACTGTTTTCGATCGCCTTTCCAACCTCTTCGGCAATCACTTCCCTCACTTGTTCGGTGACTCTTGGCACCGCATTATCATTGTCTCCATCAGCCATCTCGATTTCTGAAATGTTTACATAGATTGTTAAACATTTCATTTATAACACATGCTTTACTTGTTTTGATTTAATCAAGTTCGTAACTTGATTTAATCATTCTTGTTTTAACTCAATCAAGTTCGTAACTTGATTTAATAATTCTTGTTTCTATCCAATCAAGTCCGTAACTTGATTTGATCATTCTTGTTTCTATTTAATCAAGTCCGTAACTTGATTTGATCATTCTTGTTTCATGCATTTCTTGTTTTTTTTTTTTTGAGTGAGCTTACACACTCTTTTCATGCATATTGTTCATTTCTTATTTTATACATAGTACATAATTTATTAACAAAACAAGTTAATTCTTACCGGACGATCGATCAAGCTTGAACCGAACACTTATTGACAACCTTGAGCTCTGATTACCAACTTGTAACACCCTTACTTTGAACTAGAATTAAATACTAGATTTATACATATTTATACCAAAAGATTCTAGATTTACATAAGTTTTAGAAATTTCATAAAAACATATCCAACACTTGGCCAAATTAGAACATTCAAAATCTTGTTTGAGAATTTGGACACAACCCGTGAACAAAATTTAAGTAAGATTTAGACACATTGCGGAAGCATTCAAAGATTGTGTTCGGTTCTTCGACTTTGCTTGATCACCATCCATACGATCCATCTAAACACCTAGAGTCAAAACCAATTAAAACATTAGTTTGACCTTGGCACATAATATTTAAACATATAAATCAATCATCAATTTATAATAAAACAATTTAAAGTTTTTCTGGGTTTACCGTAAATTACGGTCATACCGTAATTTACGGTGGGATCTGAAAATTTAAGGTCACCGTAAATCAGGTGGTTTCCACCGTAAACAATAAACATGTAAATTACGGTTATACCGTAATTTACGGTATGAGCTGGGATTTCAAGTTTTGTTTCCTTGTTTTGTTACACCAAGATTCTAACTCTTTAAATTCAGGTTTTTCAATGATTCCGAAAACCTTGAAACCCCGTATCTCTCAAAAGATACATATTAATCAATCATCAAAGATCTTTCTATCATATTCCTATGTAATAATCATACCTTACTTGATTTATTCGACCCGTTTAGGCACCAAGAATTTATCATCAAGCAAAGAAATTCGACATAGATTTTCTAACAATTGTTTTGACCCGTCTCCATAGATTTGGACGAATAGACACTTACTATATATATATTGATCTATCTTGTTTACCATGTTTTCAAACGACAACATAAAACTATTAAATAATTTACAATTGTAACGAAACGGAAATTTCGTACCTTTAGAGCACACCTTTCCCCCGTGAATTCCCTTCGGCTTGTCCGCTTGATGATCCGGACTCTTTGCCTAGAAAATTCAGTTTTACAACTTGTTTAGAACTCTTTCCATGACCATATTCATATCATTGTGAAACATGATCAAATCGGCGTTCTCATCAATTTTAACATGAAAATCCTCTCTTAGGCATTTCTACAAACACCTAACGGGTCAGATTTTCCTACCATCATCTCCAAGTTCGTGACTTGCAAATTAAACCTCAATTTCACTTTAATTAGTAAACATTGCACACATTTTAGCATTAATATCACAGGAATACCTCCTATAATGAAATTTATACTAGAATTATCATTCAAATCCTAGTGTTCATCATCATCTTATAAAACCCATACTTAGCTTCCATGGATTCATAGAATTTCCTGAATTTGGGCATGATTTCTCAAATAGTTAGCTGGGTTTTACTTCTAAACACCTATTCAACTCCAATCTAACCAAATAACACACATGCAAGCATCTAATTTCAGATTTTCAAAATCATGAGAATTTCAAGTTGATAGATTTCATCAAATTTCACATACCTTAGAATCCTCTTGCAATGAGGATTACGATTCTAGGCTCAATTTTCGATTTCTACTTGGATTAACCCTTCAATTTGCAAGATTATGAGATTTTAGGGTTTTGGAGAAGTGGGTGTCGCCCCTGTGATGTTCTGGTCGACCAGGGATGTCAAATGGGGGTTAAATTTGTGTTTTGTTTGTTTATTAGAATTAAGTTTCAATTTTTAACAACTTAACCCCCTTCACTTTGATCAATATAGATTTTAGTGAACTTTAACTCTACTTTATGGTTATTTCTAGATTTTTAACTAATTAGGTTAAATTTCCTAGTTAGTAAATTCTCGTTTATTTAAACCTTATTAATTTCAGTTTAAGGTTTTACATTTTTTTCGGGGTGTTACACTTATACTCTATCCTATGTGAAACTTGTGATTCTTGATTTTGATTCTTTGTGCTATGTGACGTTTAATCCAGAGTGTGTAGTTTCGCCTTAACAATAGTAGCGCTATAGGGGGTGCACCTCTCCCATTATTCTCAGGGGGTATTGTTAGGAGGATTCTAGTTTACCTTGAGTCTTGGGTAAATGCTAAAGCATCGGGATACTTGGGCTATCATTGCGTGGACTGCGACACTAGCACGGCTGAAACTATTTTTATTGCTTACATTGTGGATATGAGTTGTTTTTAATCTATTATGTTATTATCAAACTTGTATACTCGCCAATGCTTTTGTATTGATATTTTAATACATGCTGCAGGTTGATAGGTAGAAATGGAACAAGAAAATCAAGCTAGGGGATTGCCTAGAAACGTCACTCTAGCTAATCTAGTCTTTTGAACAACTTGAATTATTATGATATGGGTTGTAATGTGATATTGACGATGTTTGAATCCTAGACAATTATGCATGAAATCTACTTAATTTCCATTGCAACAATAGTGTTATGGAATTCTCATGAGCAATCTGAACGCCTAGTGCTCGTACCCTGATGTTTCCGCCATCGGTTGGGGTGTGACATTAATATATAAACATATTGCACCCAAAATGTAAAACATAAAGAAGGTGTTCGAGTATACTCACAGTTTTGCTAATTCTTCGTTAGAAATCTCGCGAGCGTAGTTTTGGTAGGCGTAGTACAGGAACGCCAAGGTTATTCTACCTGGCGAGCAAATGGATGGTGGAATTAGTACAGGAGCACCAAGGTTACCCTACAGGGCAAACGAAGGCGTGAGTTGGAGTTGGAAGTTTATGTAACAGATTTAAAGTACTTAGTATAACATGAAAGTATAAATAAACAGAAAGTATATTCTGTTCGTGCACTTGTCCCGACACTGAGTTTCTATGTTTTTACGGGTCCTAGTTTGCCCGACAGAATCAGGGACAAGGAGCACGGAAATCAGAATAATGAAAACTGAAATACGAACTGTTCGGACGAGAGAGTCTGGGACTAAAGTGCCATTCTTACGAAAGAGACTGTTTGTGGACAGATTCTCGTTTTTAATGTTTTAACTATTAAATAGTTTTGTCCGTGATTTCTGTTAAGTTGTTTAGTTATAATATTAGTATGTTAGTAGTCCATGATAATCAGAAGGTTCATAGAAGTCGTGCATGGAGGTTTAACCTCATTATAGTTCACCAAAGCACAAATCAGTTAATTGACCGGTTGGTCATGAATACAGAAAGGAAAAAAAACAGAATGTAAAATAAACCAAGCAACCGGACAATGTACAACCCAGGTGTACCAACACGACATAGAAAGAATTAACTAAGTTTCGGAGGCTGGACGAGGTTCACTTGTTCTAGGTCTAGGAGATTGTTTGGATGTTCGTTTTATGAGTTTAAGTGAGGTGGTGGGTCTAGATTGGAAACCAAGGTTCCCACAGAACACACACTGACATTCCAGAATCATCTATATGGAATATAATGACCTGGATAGTCATCCAACACTCGAAAATCGTCAGAACTTAGTGAACAGACGCATTCGGATGAGTGGGTTTGCCATTTGTACGAAATGGGACTGTTTCTTAGGTAAATCAGTTCGATTTTGTTTGAACTGATTACCTACTCAACTGGAATTGGCTCAATACTTGAATCCACAACTATTGCCTTAGCTTGTGAGCTCATAGAACCTCAGATCCAACTGAGTTCGAAGTTAGAAAAGTTTGTTTAAAATGGTTTTGAAAGATCCACCTCACTTCTCAGCTTGGTCCTCAATGATTTGAGAGTTAGTATCAGATTGCTTTTGCAATTATGAGAAACCAGCAGAAGATAGTGGAGGGTCTTGGTAAAAGTTTATAAAATGAGAAGAAAATAGAAAGAAGATAGACGAAAATCAGATCTTTACGAGCTAAATACCCACTTAGAAGTGACTGAGATGAGTTCTAAGTAAATTGCTCGAAGTTGGATTGAGAGAGAATTCGGAAGTTGAAGATTTGAAATGAAGGAAATGGACTTGTATTTATAGACTGGAGGTGTCAGTTTGGGACGGATGCGCACCCGGACGAATGGGCCAGGCCCAAAAGCCCATTTTCCAATTTTGCTTGATCTTGTCGTTTTAAGCGTATAAGTGCAATGTTTAAGTGTTGTGCATAAATAAAGGTATGTATAAATGTATTTTTCATGTATAGTAAGCATGAATACGCATGAATTTGCATGTAAATGATATCAAGTATGTATGTAACACTAATAATCGACAAGTATTTATGAATAATGAATAACACAAGTATATAAAAGATAGAATTTTCATTATGATTCAAGTCTCGGATTACAACGTTTGGAATGAAATACATATACAGAATACTACAAGTTTCCATAAATGGAAAGTACAAGCAACTTGCTAAAAAAGGAAAGTTACAAAAAGCGGGGCGTTACAGTCTCCTCTCATTTAGGAAATTTCGTCCCGAAATTTAGGAAGATGTAACGAACAGGTGCGGATACTTAGTCTTCATATCACATTCGAGTTCCCAAGTAAATTCAACATCGCGCTTTTCTTCCCATCGTACCTTAACAATAGAAATTCGAATGCGCATCAATTGCTTAACGCCTCGATCCATGATCTCGACAGGTTTCTCCATGAAGTGTAGAGTCTCGTTGATTTGAAGATCTTCGAGTGGAACTTGAAGTCCTTCTTCAGCTAGACATTTCTTTAAGTTGGAGACGTGGAAGGTAGGATGAACATTGTTGAGCTCTTGAGGTAGGTCCAGTCGGTACGCTACCTTGCCAATCTTTTCGAGAATCTTGAAAGGACCTACGTAGCGAGGAGCGAGTTTCCCTTTCTTACTAAATCGAACTACACCCTTCCAAGGGGATACCTTGAGAAGTACACAGTCACCAACGTTGAATTCCAAAGGTTTTCGACGTTTGTCAGCATAACTCTTTTGTCGGCTTCTGGCTTTTAGCAGGTTGTCTCGAATCTGTAAAATATTGTCCGTCGTCTCTTGTATAAGCTCGGACCGATGATTTGAGCTTCTCCGATCTCGTGCCAACAAATAGGCTAACGGCACTTATGACCATACAATGCCTCGAAAGGTGCCACTTGAATACTCGTGTGGTAACTGTTATTTTACGAGAATTCGATCAAAGGCAAGTGCATATCCCAGTTGCCACCAAAATCGATTACGCAAGAACGAAGTATATCCTCTAGAGTTTGGATAGTACGCTCAGTTCGACATAACCTGCGTGATCACTGGCAGCTCGAGAGGCCACAGTAAGCGCAACTACTGCCCCGTCAAGCTCAGCGGAATTCAAGATGGAATTCGCAATCTGTCCAAAGAAACGAAAACAGATAAGTAAAGAGTTAACAATTCGGATAAGGGAAAAATGGAGAAACTCACACGGGCAATCCCATAGTTCTGAAGCCAGTCCAGGTTGTTGATAAGGGGCTCCACTGTCGATTGAACCTCAACGTAATTATCCTGAGCTACATTCAAGGCCGCTTTGCTAACCTTGCGCGCCTCTTCTGCAGACTCAGCCTTTACCCTCTCAGCCGTGAGGTCAATTTCCAGCGACGTTTCTTGTGACTCGCGCAAGCGACGTTTGAGCTCAGCAATCTCAACGTCCTTGCCAGCCAAGTCCTTATCTTTAACGATGAGTTTTGTTCTAACTCAACTTGCAAACCCTTCATGGCAAAAATGAACAAGTTATGGAATTTTCTTAACTTAGTTATTTATTTAATACATAGAGACGGTACTGACCTGAAGGACCTCAACGCGCTCCCGATGAGACTTAGCTTCTTCATATCTCTCTTTGAAGTCTGCTTCAGACTTCATCAGCTCTTCAACACGCGCCTTGAGATTGGTGATCACAGTGCGCGCAGCGAACATCCGCTGATTCTCCCTCTCACAAGCAACACGCCACTTGCGGCGCTCTTCAGCAAGCGTATCCTCGCTTGCCTGAAGTTTCAATTTCACACTTTGGAGGCCCCACTCCTCTGACTTTTTTCCCAAACCGAAAATAGATGAAACCGAACTGAAATAAACAAAAACCGAATTAAATGAACCAAACAAATAACCGTCAATCTCCTTTTCATATATTTATACTTTCATTTCATGTAGTTATACCTCAATTTCATATATTTCTAAGCAAAAGGTTTAGCCCAAGTTTGGTTTTTGCTATTAACCTGAAATTAAATGAACGAAACAAATAACTGTCAATCTAACCAAATAAACCGAATAAACCGAAAACCGATTGGTTAATGAAATTGACTAACCGATGACTTTGGTTTCAGCTTCGGTTGAGGATTATAACCGAACCACCAAACCATGCACAACAAAATGAAATGGATTGCCCGATGACTTCGCCTTTGATGTATATCTATGACAATGATGTTACAATAAATATCACATGAATAAGAAAACTATTATTTTATTTATATATTTAACATACTTCTATAATTTATTATATGTATTTTTATGATTACATATATGAAAAACCAAATTATTTGTGTAAAGAAACTAATTTACATATGTGTAAAGAAACCAATTTACGTATATGTAATTATAAAATTACATATGAAAAAAATGATAAAACTACTTTTAAACCACATGGAATCATAATAAATGATAACAAATACCCTTAAACAATGTTAAATATAAAAATATATAAGTAAAATAATTATTTATTATGAGTTCTGTAAGTTCTGCAATTATTTAGAGTTCTGAAATAATCCTTACTATATATATATATATATATATATATATAGGGGTTGGGGAGGGTGTTCAATCACCTCCACGAAACAACCCACCCACCCACCCCCCACCCCCCACCCCCCCTTAAACCTATTATCACATACTCAACCTTGTGGTTGAGTGGTCATGGCAATGATGGATAAGAGCCTTGAGTGCGTAATAGCCCGGGTTCGAGTCTTGAGCCGCACACGAGTTTTCTATTACAGTGTGGTTACTCCGGCTCTTGAGTGCGGAGGCTGCAACGGCAGTCATGTGGCTGTCGGCTGGAAATTTTCTCGTGGAGCGCCTATGGTCAACCTCGGATGCTTCGCCCGAGGGGGACTAGGGACCCATGCAATGTGGGTGTGATCCTCTCGCCTGTTGGAGTCAATCGCCGTTAAAAAAAAAAAAAACGAGTGTTTTTATTTTTGTTATTTTATTGAAAAGAATAACCACATCGAAATACAGAAATAGGGGTAGAAACCCATAAACAAATTACATAATGCAAAACCATTCCATTTTTATATTTATGCAACTCTACTAATCAACCCTTGTTCCATAAAATGCACCATCTTCAATCTTTATGCGGGTAAAGACGAATAGGCAGACCCTTGGCCGGGCTAGGCATCGGGTTGACCACAATCTGCTCATCAGGAATCATTTTCTCCCATTTGAACTTTGTTACAAGATGATGCATGAACACGAGTATTTCTAGTCGAGCATACTCTTTTCCGGGACACATTCGTGGTCCTCCTCCAAATGGCACAAACGTGTATGGCGCAGGTCCCTTACCTTCAAATCTTGACGGGTCAAATTTCGTGGGTTCGGGGAAGAACTCAGGGTTCTTGTGGGTTGAGTTTGCACTCCAATACAACTATACAAAGAAAATGAAAAGTTTGTTACAAAACTAATATATAAAAATGAGATTTTTTGTTACATTGTATGTTAGATAATTTACCTTCCAGCCCTTGGGGATAGAATAGCCATTGTACATGAAATCAGTAATGGCTTCTCTGAAAGCACCTTGGAGTGGTGGGGCTAATCTAAGAACTTCACATGCAACATTCCATGAGTACTTCATCTTCCCTAGATCTTCCCAGTTCAATAGTTCTCCAGCTGCTTTAGATTTTGCAACCTCCATTTGTTCTGCATGCATGAATATGTACTTCATCACATATCATATCATTATTATTATTATTTTGATTTTCTGGTGTTTTAGCAAAATGATAAGTGTTTCCATGAGATTTTTTAAAAAGATTTAGTTTCTAGAAAGTTCGCTACCCAGGTAGCGGACTCTTAAAAAATTGACACCAGATATTCACGTGACAAGTAAACTCCTCGAATACGCTGAAATGACAAAACTAAAAAGATGAGTCTCCTCTTTTGACCTGCAGACTCCCTAGAAAACAAAACAAGTTCAAAAACCTTGTAGAAACGCTTATATTTTTCGGGGAAAGTTCTTGTACAAATAATCTTAACATACTAAACATACAAATTGAAGGAAAACTCAAAAAGACAAGGTGGCATTTTTGTAATTATCATTAACTATCAAAGTTACTCTCCAAATATGCCTAAAAAACCTAACCCCCCCCCCCCCCCCCCCCCCCCTCCCAAGCTAAAATGCTAAAAACTAAACCCCCAAAAAACCTAAAAAAATAAAAAAAACACACACAAATTATTTTATTTATTTTTTTAACATTTTTTATTAAAAAATCGCTACTTTTAGTAGCAGCAAAAAAAAATTTATTATTATTATTATTATTATTATTATTATTATTTTGCTAACAAAATGTAGCGATTTTTTTATAAAAAATATTAAAAAAAAAATTGTGTTTTTTAGGTATTTTTGGTTGAGTTCACATTTGTATAGTAACTTTGATAGTTGGTGGTAATTACAAAAATGCCACCTTGTCTTTTTGAGTTTTCCTTCAATTTGTATGTTTAGTATGTTAAGATTATTTGTATTTGATCTTTTGCCTATATTTTTTCTAGACCAGCTAGAAACAAAAAAAGAATTCATCATATCATATATTATTATTGTTATATATTTCTAAGATAAATTTTGAGTATATATTGATCATACTAATCAATGAAATCTTGTATACCTTTGTAGACACCATCATAGATCTCTGGCAACTCTGCTAGATACTTAATGATAAACGCGCAAGCCGAGCTCGCGGTGTCATGACCGCCGATCAGCAACCCTAAGATCTTGTCAGCAATGTCATATTCTGCCATGAATTTTCCATCTTCATCACTAGTAAGAAGCATATGTGACAATATATCTTGAGTTGGTGTTGCTTTCCCTTGAGCCAAATCAACTTTCCTTTGCTTCACAATAGCCAAAAGTTCTTTCCTTATAAAACTTGCAGCATTGATCCCTCTTCGAAAAGGTGTCCCCGGAAGATCAACCGGGATCGCTAGGAGCCCCAACGCAATGCTCTCAAACGGGCCAGATAAGTATCGAACCCGTTCAGGATCATCAATGCTAATAAAGATTTTGCATGCAAGCCAGAAAGTGAAGTTTTTGGTGAGCTCATAGGTCACCACTTCATCTTTCCCATCCCACCATGTAGCAAAGTGTTGTTGCGTAACGACATCCATAACGGGGACATAACGGTGTAGCGCTTCGGGTTTGAAGAAATTCGGAAGCATTTTCCGCATTTTAATGGCTTCTATTTTCGAAGTTTTGTCGGATGAAGGAAAGATTTTGTCTACTGATGAAGGCCACCATGCTTGTACAAGTTTGTTTTCATTTGAGAACAGGAACTTGTTACCTTGTGCACCACAAAACACTGCAGCATCTTCTAGCATGAGAGATGTTCTAAACACTATTGGCGAAAACTTCGACATGCGGTCGAATATGAACTTTTCGGGATGACCGTTCCATCCGGTCGAGAGAAACTCGAAACTTTCTCCGATTACAGGCCACCCGGTTCGCCCCGGTGGAAGTACTTTTCCATCTTGTGTTGGTTTGGACTTGTAAAGGAAAAAGTGAAGAGTGAAAGAAACCACAAGGACAAAAAGAGATACAAGAGATGCATAGAAGATATCCATTATTGGAGTGTTTCCAAACTCTTTTACAATTTCTATGAATTAAGTGTGTTTTACAAATGTAAATAATGAGTGTATATATAAAGAGATTGAGGGTTTGAGAGTGACAAGGGTGAAGATACCATAAGGGAAAATTATGCTTGGTTTGAAATGTACATGTGAGATAGATGTCAAAATGGTGAATCTTTTAAACAAGATGTTGGCAAAAAATTGTTTGCAATAAAATTTATTCAAGAAAATTTGGATTTAGTTGGTTAATTTTGTTTGTTTAAACTCATAATCAAACTTAGATTTCACTACTATTATTCGCAAAATCATTTATACCGTAGTTTAAAAACGTGTTGTCATAATGTAGGTTGAAAAAAAATATACAACCCTCGTTGATGTATACAGGTAGGTACCTAAAACTTTAAAACACACTATTAAACGTACATCTGTAGGTTGAAAAAAATATACCGCTCTCGTTGATGTATATGTATAGGTACCTAAAACTTTAAAACACAGTGTTAAACCATATATGTGTAGGTTGAAAATATATCGTCATTGACGATACACGTCTGGAAAGCAACGTAATCATGATTGTGAGTTGCTCTTGTCTTCTTCATCGCCAATATCAACAATTCGATCTTCGTTACAAATTGTTTGAATCCATTTGTGTAAAGATTTAACAATTGACAAAAAAAAAAATGATTATCTAATATATGTTTGTACTTTGCAGAACTTATTCTACAATATGTTGTTATATGTCAGGCATATTTGAACAAACAAAAGAATATTATGCAACTATATCTTCAATAGTTATTCTGGACAAATGTCTACAATGAAAGATATCATGAGATTATCTTCAATAGTTCAGTTTCAGCCTACTGTTTCAAAACCGAGCCGATCTCAGCTAGTAACATATCTTGAAGGCTTGGAATGAGCTCACAAGCCAGAGCTCAACGCCTCAACTCAAGCTCGTTTATATCTTCAGTTATTTCGAAGAAAGTAAAGATGCTTGATAATGATTCTAATGAAAGGCAAGAGGGAACTGGAAGTCGTCAAATGAAATAACAAAATACGATTTTCACAAAAATCTACAGCCGAAAGAATGTAGATAGGATGGATCAAACAACCTTTGGCGGCTTGCTTAGACTTAACAGACAGATCAGTAGACCAGAACGTCTGTGAATGCTCAAGCGGATGGCGTTTTATGTCCTTACAGGTCTTAGAAACGTGCAGGATTTGGTCGTGCACAAATGAGGCGGCAGTTCAGTGGCTTACAAGGTAGCAGCGTTCTTTATTTTAGTAAGGGTAAAATGGTCAATTTACAAAAAGAGGTGGGGGCTTTTTTGCTTTCTAGTAAGGGTAAAATGGTCAATTTACAAAAAGTTAATAGAAATTTTAACATCATTAGTGAGAAAAGGGGAGAATACCAAATCCTAAACGTCAAGGATGAATAGCGTAACTATTTAAGTGGACGAAAGATGCAACTTTCAATATACCTAATGAACATTCAAGATGTCGAATATGTTGAAAACAAACTTTGGACAACTGTCAACCCCGTTAGTCCTCATTTCACTAAAAACAAGAATCAATTGCCTATCATAATACATATAAAAAGAGTCTTCATGTATGCTAAATACTAATACAAGGCATAGTAATGGGCTAATGGTATGTATGATAATCAACTAGATGAAAAAATATGTGAATCCATCAATTACTCATGATAGGACTGATTAAAACTGTTTACAATGTATCATCATACTCAGTAAATCTCACCCATAGTCACAGAATTCGCTCTAAAAGAGGCGAATTTCGTTTTGGTACGTTTCGTACCATACGGAATTCGTATGCGTATAATACGGTACCAATTCGCGAATTCGCTCCATCAATTCTGCGAATTTCCTGCATCAATTCATTAATCTCGTTTGCCCTAATAGAGGATTTTTAGGTTCAATACGTATTAGGGTTGGATTCGGCGGGAATACGTATGCTAACACGTACAATTGGCGGGTTGTGAAAAAGCAGGAAAAAACAGAGATATCGTATCGACGTTCCATAATTCTAACCAATTACCAAAACCCAGAGATCTAGAAGGGCCAAACTATCTACACACCAAGTGTGTAGATAGTCACCCAAAAAGGTGGTTTTGTCCTTATATGCACACCCGATCTAGAATCATGTATATATGTCTGCTGATTTCATCCTCAATTTCACACCTTCAAATGGCTTTTGGCAAAGTTGCTGACATGCTAATAGAAAACAGATCTTTTGACTTCTTATTATAAAATTGTTGATCATGAATTACTACAGCTTTGTTATACGGTCTATGTATTATAAAAAACTAACAGCTTTGAAACAGTCAATGTATTATAAAAAAAAACTGTATAACAGCTTTGAAACAGTCTATGTATTATTAAAAAAACTGTATAACAGCTCTGTATACAGTCAATGTATTATTTGGATTTATGAAATTAGTAATTTTTGTTTAAATTTGTGTTTACCGAACCGGACTGAATGGTACACCGTACCGAATCGTACCGGGTCGTACCGAAATGAACCTACCCCTCCGAACCGAATTCGTCCCAACTAGCGAATCGCGAACCCGAACCGGAGCGAACCGCGAATTAGGTGACTATGATCCCACCAATAGCAAAGGTCTGAGTAGGGTAAAAGATGTAAGGGTAAGATGTAGACAGCTTTACCTCTACCCTGTAGGAATAGAGAGGCTGCTTCCAGTGAGACCCCGGCTCGAAGAGTGAAACATGAATCAAACAATCAAAACTGATTACTGAAAACATTTAACCCTAATTTCCTACAATTATGTTCATGTAAATACTCAACAACTATAAACCTCTCTCAAAAATAAAAACAGATTCAACGGATCAGATAACAATAACTTGCTCACCATTCACCATGTAAAACAGCTATCGTGCTCTGTAACATCGAATTACTGCAAACTTTTAAACCTAATTTTCTACAATTACATTCATGTAAATGCTCAACAACTATAAACGAATAGCATCTACCTACATTCTCGCAATAATAAAAACAGATTCAACGGATCAAATAACAATAACTTGCTCACAACATAAAGGTGCTATCGCGTTCTGTAACATCTGAATCACAAAACACGCACCAAAACCTGTTGCGAGAAGCGGGATCCGGAGGAAGTAAGCTAGGGTGCTTCAGGAAGAACCGCACGTCGGAAATTTTGGATTGAAATCGAGATAGGAAAGAGGAGAGAGATTTGATGTTTACAATGTATATAAAGTAAAAATATTAACTGCAGATTTCAGATTACAAAGATGTCTAAAGCTCAAACGATAAATTCGGTACTAGACCAATCACAATCAATGCAACATAATGTCACAAAAAAAATCACATACATTATATGAATTTCGTAATGGTACGTATAACAAATTATAGATTGAAAATGCTTACACAGCAGCCATGGACATTATCTGGTGAGCAAGACCCGGATCTTGTTGCAGAAGCTCCCTCAAGTTAGCTTCCACGTCTGCCAGTTGTTTCTCAAGGTACTCCTTTGAAGTCTGTTTAAGTTTTAATATAGCTTATGTAAATAGATAACAAGAAAACAAATTATATACAAGTAGTACCCATATCGCAAAAAAAAAGAACGTATTGTTGTTTGGTAAAAAGACGTAAGAGAAAACCAAACCTGTAAAGAGGCTATGGCAGTTTCACTATCCTTGAGCTTCTTTTCTTGTTCATTCATTAAAAAATGTTTTGGCTCTAAGACGAATCTGGTTATAATACGTAAGAAAATATATAAGTTGGTGACGGGATATTTTCACCGTCTCAAAGCATAAATTACTCCATATTGCTATGGACAGATACCATACAAGGATTTAAATATTTTGTGAACAGTTTTTTTTATTGTTGATGTGTTAAAATAATGTCTATGAAAGTTCTGTTAATGGTAGTTTTAATGCTTCAAAAAAATAAAAAATTGCTAAAAGGATGAAAATTGGTGTTTAGGAATCACAAATTAATCTGATTTAGGTTTGTACAAAAGCAAAATCATTGTAGGCGATTATTCCTGAATGAAGAATAGTATAGCAGTATGCGTGTAAATGTTATCCAGTACTCACGTTCTCCCTGTAAGACAAAATACAATAAGTGGAGGAATATAATGAGAGAGAATCGCGAAAGTAGCCATGCATCTCTATGGTCATGTAGGAACAATTTTGCACATATAGCCATGAGATAAGCAGATATTTGGTAGCGTATTTACTGTTACTCAAGTATCTACTTTTACTTGCCTAAACCCTTATTTTCATTCTATACGCGATTAACAATATATACTTATATACACAAATCTATACGCAATATGGTGTCGTATATCACATTAGTTGTCATTATTGATGAGATAAAGTTTGATACTTGAGTAAAAGTAGGTAAGCGTTTGAGATCTCATGGCTAAATGAGCGATTTGTTTATCACATGACTTTATAGATATAAGACGCCCAAAAAATTACTTTTTCATGATTTTCTTAAATATTAATATAATGAACGCATTATTCGGTGACATAACTTCAGATACAGAATGCATAGTTTCAGTATAAGAAAATATACACACAATTACATGATGCCATGAGAACTAAGCATATTGTAGTTAAAATTATGTACCTATAGATTTGTATGTGTTTGTGTCATCAGACAGCTGTCGTAGTTCCTCCAAGGTTAAATAAGCACGCTTCTTTTCACTTTCCTTGTTTCGCATCTGGTTTTGAACCTAAGATAAAAAGAATTATTATACCAAAAATGTCTTCAAATCTGATTAATGTAAACTTTGTTATAAAAAGACAGTTAAAACAGAGTAACAATATAGGATGTCTATTTCTCAAGATTCATAAAAAAATTAAGCAATATCAGACATTAACCTAAACTTTCAAATTTGTTACTTATTACATAAAATCAGATTCTCAGATTTGGTCTATGAAATATGCCTACAGCCACCAAAGTGGAGATCATTGTTCATTAATCGAATCATCAGTTTCATCTTTACAAAGATATTCATCACCTATGTGATTTCATCTTCAAAACAAATCCCCTTGTACCTCTATGGTCATGTCAGAACAATTTAAAAGAATACATGAATTTCATATGAGAAACACATGAAAGTAACCATTTATTTGAGTGTGTTATCCACTTATAAGTTATATACCTATATGGTCATGTCAGAACAATTTCATGCATCCAAGAGATGCACGAATCTTTGGTCGTGTATCTACTGTTATTTGCATATTCACCTTTACTCACCTAAGCCCTAAACATTTTCACTCCCTGGGCTTAAAAAAAAGTGTGCCTGAGGCGCAAAGTTCATCGCTTCAGCCTACATAAGGCGTGAGGTTTATCGGAAGCGCAGGTGAGGCGTGTTTTTGGGCAAAAATTTTACCTTGAGGCGCCATGTCATCTACATGCCACATTTTTGTGCAGCAATATTAGGATGCTGTGCAACATGCTTTTCAGGTCGTACACGTCGGTCATTATATATTAAAATATACATATAGCTTAATTTTGTCTAAATATTGGGTAAATGATGCTAGAAACCTATAGGAAAATCATATAATAATTTGTGCCTCGCGTACGAAAAAGAGCGCGTTTTGCGATTCTGTGCGAATAATATAATAACACACGAATAACAATACATACATGAATCTATACGCGATATGGTGCAGCGTATGACAACGTATTCACTGGCACATCGTTACGCCTGACTCGACTTACTTCACAATGCACAATGTATCATTCTATGAATTTTTATGTGACTTATAACTTACATGTCAACAATAAACGAACATTAAGAAGAAAAAAACACACAATTGACGATCAAACAAATAAAAAGATCAACCTGTTTCAATTTTGCAGTTGTCTCAATCATGTGACCTTGAATTTCAACAAACGCCTAAAAACACAAAATCAAAATCGGCAATTAGTAAGGAAATATCGAAAACATGCGTGTATATGCTTGAATTAATAAATCTTTGATAATAATGGAAACATTACTGTTTTGTTTGCTTCATCAGCCATTTTCAGTTGACGTTCTTCAGCGAGTTTAGAATTTGATACGAACCCTAATAAAGTGGTTGTTTGCTTGATTTCGTATAACCCGATTAATGTAAACGGGTCTGGTTTTTCTTTGGAAAATTACATAAAACCCCTTGCGTTTTACTCCAACTTGCAAAATCACTCCCACCATACATTTTTAATTTATTTAAGTTACTAGGTTAGAAACCCGTGTATTACACGGGTTGAATAAATGTAATTGTACATACCAAATAACAAAAAAAAAAAAAAAACATCTTAAAAAACTTCGTTTATTACACGGGTTGAATAAATGTAATTTTATATATTAAATAATAAAAAAAATGTTATATCTTTAAGAACTCTGTGTATTGTACGGGTTGAGTAAATTTAATTTTATATAATAAATAATGAAAAAAATTATATATTTAAAACCCCGTGTATTACACGGGTTGAATAAAGTAATATTGTTTACCAAATAATAAAAAAATAATATCTTTAAAAACCCTCGTGTATTATACGGCTTGAATAAATATGATTTTATATACCAAATAATAAGAAAATTATATTTAAAAAAACTAATGACATACTTGGTACGGCTTTTTTTATTAATTTTTTATTAGACTTTAACTAAAAGAAGCCTTATTAAGATGATGACAACATATATATTTTAAAAATTAAACTTATAAAAAATAAACTTTGAAGGTGAATTCTAAACTTAAACATTCAACAAAGAAAAAGTAAACCCCCCAATATCTTTCTTTTTATATACAAGAATTTGTGTGAATTTATAATTATATTCTATATCTGATGAATTTTATTCTATTCTAACATATACAAAAAAACATGGTAGGGAATACTATCTCCCTGCCATTTGTTCAAATGGGCGGCCGCCCCTCTCTCATTGAACCAACCAGTTTATTATTTTATACACACTTTAAAATTACGTTTTTGCCCCGGAATAGTGTTTACCTGCCATTGGTCCAAATTGGCGGCGAGCAATACCCATTAGTCCAACCAGTTTATTATTTTATACCCATTTTAAAATTACATTTTTGCCCCCAGTTAAAAAATACGGTTTTTGCCTCAACTTCAAAATACATTTACCCTTTTGCCCCGAGCTAAGAAATACGATTTCGCACTCGGTAAAAAATTTACGCTTTTACCCTCAGCCAAAATTACGTTTTCGCCCCAGTTCAAAATAATATTTTGTTTTCCCCCGGCTAAAAATTACAATTTTACACCAGTTTATTATTTTATACCCACTTTAAAATTACGGTTTTGCCCCCAGTTTAAAATTACGTCTTTGTCCCCAGTTCAAAATAAAATTATGCTTTTGCCCCAGCTAAAAGTTACGATTTTCCTCTCAGTTCAAAATTACGATATCACCCTCAATTCAAAATTACGTTTTGCCTCCAGTACAAAATAAAAATATAGTTTTCCTCTAGCTAAAAATTAGGATTTTACCATTGGGAAAAAAATGATTTTCCCCCAAGTAAAAATAAAAATATGACTTTGCTCAGAGTTAAAAATCGTGTCAAAGAGCTGCCTAACACTCTTTTTACTTTTTATTTCTAGCAAAACTATAGTACTCTTTTTTTAGTTGGTTGAGAATTATTTGGCCATCGTCCCGCAACGCGGACGGGGCATCACCTAGTCTATACTATATTATATTGTATGGCCTACAATTAAATTTGGAATTTTGTGTAATTTAATTAATATTTTTTTTTTCCGAAGATAAAAGCAAATACGAAATTTCCTCACCCATAATTGTGTTTTATAATGCCATATATATCGTAACTTTTTTTTTATTTTCAATTGTATTATATTAATTATCTATAAGAGATGACCTAATATAATGACAAGTGTCCCTAAAGTGGTTTTTTTTATTATATAGTATAGATTATTATATTATATTATTATATTATATTATACATATTAAAACAAAGTTTCTATGACAATACCATCCTTCTTTTTCACAAATAGCACCGGTGCGCCCTACAGAGACACACTAGGCCGGATAAACCCTTTGTCTAACAGATCTTGAATTTGTGACATCAATTCTTGTAATTCTGATGGCGCGAGTCGATACGGCGCCTTGGCCACAGGTTTCGCGCCCGGAACCAATTCGATTCCGAACTCTACCTCCCGTTCTGGCGGTATTCCCGGTAGGTCCTCCGGAAATACATCGGCATATTCGCGTACCACCGGTACATCTTCAATCTCTAGTGATCTCTTGTCCGGTTCGTTCGCGTATATCATGAATGCCCTACAACCATGCCTCATGAGCTTGCGAGCTTTTAGCATTGAACACATAACGGGATTACCCCTCTTTTCGCCGTATATGGTAACAGATTTTCCACTTGGAGATGTTAGTTTTATCTCCTTGCGGAAACATACGACTCTCGCATGGTATCGTGATAGCCAATCCATCCCGACTACTACTTGGAATTCCCCCATCGACATAGGAATCAAGTCTACTGAATATTCTTCATCGTCAATGTTTATCTTACAATCTCGACATACATCACACACAAGGAAACTTTTGTTATCACCTATTTCTACTTCTAATGGCATAGGCAATTTTGTTAGTACAAAAGAAGGATGTCGAATAAATCCATGTGAAACAAATGATTTATTCGCACCCGTATCAAATAACACATGTGCAGGAATTGAATTTATGGCAAATATATCTGAGACCACATCGGGCTCTGTTTTTGCATCCACTGCTGTTAACTGGAAAGATCTTGCCTTTGCTCTTGGTGTCTCAGTGTGTGTATTCTTGTCATCTTTCTTTCCGATCAACTATGGGCACTCAGATTTCTTGTGACCCGGTTGGTAGCATTTGTAACACACCGACACCTTCCCCGGGCACAATGCAGCCGTGTGCCCCGTTTTCCCACATATAGGACACGGTTTGTCCTTGAACCGGCACTCACCTTTGTGCCCCTTCCCGCATATCTTGCAGTTTGATGACCCGCTTTTCCCTTCTTGTTTCTTTGAGGATTCTGTTGTGCGCGCCTTTTTTGTTGGGCTTGGATTGACTATCTGCACCTTTCTTTCACCTCTTTCAATCTGTTTCTTCAACTCTATCTCCCGTTCCCGAGCAACGTTTATAATCTCGGTGAGAGTCTCATACTTTGAAGGAGTCATAAACTCCCTATACTCGGCGCTCAACATATTATAATAATAATATATTTTCTGCTCCTCATTCGTTATCAATTCATCACAAAACTTCATCTTATCCATGAACATTCCCGTGTTTTTATCAATAGATTCACCCTTGTGTCTAAGCTGCATGAATTCTTCCTTGATCTTGTTAATGGCTGCCTTGGGACTGTGATGTTTAAGAAACGGCGTCTTAAACTCGTCCCATGTCATAGCTTTAGCCGCTTCGCTTCCAATTTCTTTCTTCTTGTTATCCCACCAGTCTTTTGCTTGACCCCTTAACTGACCTGTGCCATAGGCTACGTAGTCGTCTCGATCACAATAAGTCCTTTCGAATACTCCATCCATATCGCTTAGCCACCGCTGGCATATTATCGGGTCAACCTCCCCATTGTAAATTGGCGGTTTGCACGCCATGAACTCTTTATAAGAACAAGATTTTCGTCCTCCCGACTTCTCCTTTGCTAAATTGGTATTATCCTCCAATTTCTTGATTCTTTCTTCCACCACTGATAATACCGTGTTTTGGATTTTGTCGATGAAACCCGACAGACTGTTTTCGATTGCCTTCCCTACCTCTTCAGCAATCACTTCTCTCGTTTGCTCGGTGACTCTTGGCACCGCATTATCATTACCTTTATCCGTCATCTTTAACTGAAATGTTTACATTAAGCGTTAAACATTTCATCTATAGCATATGGTTTATTTACTTCGGTTTATTCAAGTTCATAACTTGTTTTTACTGCTCTTATTTAATGCACTTTCCGGGTTTGAGTGTATTGACACGCTCTTCCCATGCATATCTATTCATCATTCCCTTTTTATACTTAGTAACTCTACTTAGAACAATTAATTCTTACCGGATGCTTGATCAAGCTTGAACCGAACACTTTGTTGACAACCTTAAGCTCTGATTACCAACTTGTAACACCCTTAATACTGGACGGAATTTAACTAATAATTATATGAACTTTATACTTATCAGAGTTTACAAAAAAAAAAAAAAACTTTCGTGTTTAAAACCATACACTTTTGTGATAGTACCAAACAAATCCAAGATAGTGCATAACAAGTTTAAAGTTGACCCTTGCTAGTCAACTAACAACTAGTTTAAAGGATTCAAAACACGATTGACAAAATGTTTACAATATGATTAAAGTCTAGAGAAAGTTAAGTTTGGTGCGGAAGCTTCAAAATGCGTGTTCGGTTCTTGACAACGTACTTGATCACCATCCGGAAGGACCTCATCCATACCTAGGGTCAAACCACTAAAAATATTAGTTTTGACATTAATACAATACATATAAACGAATTCCGACATCGAAAAGTGATAAATAAAATACAAGTTTTCTGGGCTCCATCGTAACTTACGGAGTCTATCGTAAGTTACGGTAGACCCTGAATGATTCTGGTCTGCCGTAACACAGGGGTGAATCACCGTAACGTTTTTGTTTTCCACCGTAAATTACGGTGGAGACCGTAATTTACGGTGGACTCTGTGATTTTGCCATTTGACTATTTTGTTGATTTCGCCCTAATCCGCATACCGTTTTAGACTATTTCTTTCCTGTATGTCTGTAAATTCATTACGGACATGTTCATTTTGATTATCATACCAACAATTGATTCACCGATCATACGGCTAAAAGTTTCTATACTATTATTTTTTCGACCCATTCCAACTATAAGTGTATATTTCCAGTTTCTTATTCTAAGACCCTTTTAGATGCTATTACCCAAGTTCCCGGGCTTGTACATCTTGGTGTGTTTGCGATATTCATGGCTTTGTGTTCCCTTGGAACTAAAAGCTCGTTTCCTCGGAATTCAACATTCCGTTTTAAATGGCCTTTTCAATATACCCCCATTTATTATTCCAATATCCTGGATTCACAACTTAAAGTATCATAGCTAGGTTCATAAGCGTAGTGCAATCCAACACTTAACAACTTACGAAACCATCATATCGCTATTGACATGATTCTTTTTATGGTATCTATTCAACCCGTTTGACTATCTAGTGAAAACCATCCCTTTATTAACAAGTCAAACCCAATCCCAAGTCTTTATTTTGACCCGTTTGATGTTAGAGTGAATTACGCCACTTTAGAACACGTCAAACGCATCATTTACACTACGATTCTGTCTATACACTAAACTCAACCATATATGCGTAATTTAACGAGACTAAAGTCACGTACCTTTAAAGCACACCTTTTCCGCGTGTATCACCTCCGGCGTGTCCACTTGACGTTCCGAATTCCTTGCCTAAAGAGTTCAATTCATAACAAGATTAGGACTCTTTCATAAGCTTTAACGCATTATTTCTTAACATATTCAAATCTGCGTTTTACCCAACCTTTAATATTTTAACCCTCATTTAACATCAACAATTTAGAGATTTCCTCATAATTTCAGTTTACACTAGAACAAGAATTTTAATCCTAGTGTTTATCAAGTTCCACTAACATATTAGTCACCCACTATGGTGATTTTAATCCTTACAATTATCATGCAAGAATTTATCAAGAAATCATCTAGGGTTTGTCCCTAAACCTTATATCACTTCCAATTTCATGTTTACAACACATAATTAAGCTCTACACTCGATTTCAATCACATGCATGAACTTTGAATCGAATCAAAATGACCTAATTCGACATACCTTATGATCCCTTTGTCGAGGTGATCACGATTCTATGTTCAGATTTCAATTTCAACTTGATTTTGGCCTTCAATTTGATAGTTTAGTAGAAGCTAGGGTTTTGAGAGTGAGGATGTCGCCCGCCTCCTGTCTTGATCGACCAGAGACCTCAACTGAGGTGTTTGGTTTTGTTTTTGATTATAACTAATAATAATAGTTTCAAGTTTGACAACATTGGCCCCTCTACTTTTGTTTAACATTTAGTTTTGGTTATTCTAACCTTATTTCAAGTTATTTCTAGACTTCTAGTTAACTAGGTTATAATTTCCTAGTTAAATAAATTCTTGTTTATTTATACTTTATAACTCTAATATAAAGTTTTATATTTTCGGGATGTTACAGGTATGATATTATGTTCGTCTATAAAAAACAATTAAAAATACCAATAGCAAAACCGATGTTGTTTTTCCGGTTTCGGTTCGGTTTACTACAGTAGAGACACAGTATCCTTTATAAAAGATGCAAACGATCAGACAAAAATTGTACTGATATTCGTTTCGGTTGGGTACGGTATGGTAACGATACGATGTTAGTTTATCAAAAACAAAAACAATAAAAATATATATACCGGTACGGATGTAGTTAGTCATTTTCAGTTCGGTTTGGTATGCTAGCGGCATATTATTCGTTTTCTATAAATTTATATCACAGTGTTAATAAAAATAAACATAGAATGCAAATGAACCTAACCGATATCAACTAACCAACATCGGTAAGGTTTTATATTTCGATTACTATAGCAATTTTCGGTACCATAGTAAACCGAACCGATACTGACCGAATTTCCGCCGCGAAGCGCGGGGAAAATCTTACTAGTTCTAATGATTAGTGAACTTTCACCATGGATTTTGGAGGCGAAGGCGAAATGAAATTTTGGGGTTATTTCTCTTTCTTTGATTATAATAAACGATACTCCTTTATCCGTATTTGAAACCAAGGTTTGTTTGTATAAGGAATCAAACAAATCTAAAACAATAAGTTTGCACTCATATTAATAGTTAACATATTAATTTTCTTTTGAATAGGGGACCTATTTTTTTGGAGGCCCTAGGCCTAAGCCTAGGTTACTTTTACTATAGGTCCGGCCCTGACTTTCATTGCTAAGTGGAAGAAAGCGGTGTACATGTTGTTGCAATCTACAGTTTGGTGCATATGGCAAAACCGTAATTGTTTTGGTCAAAAATCAAGCAATGACAATGTAACCAAACTTTCTGTTGTGAGGTATGATGCTTGAATTGATGAACAATAATAAGGATCACTATGTAGTATGATGAACCAATGACACGAAGATTTATACGGGGAAAAAGCCCTTGATCAAGAGTTGATCTCCGGCACAAAAAACCCCGGGTGATGGAAACTACCGATCACCAACTTAAATTAAACAAACAATCTGTTACAACTTCGGATGATAGCGAGCTAAGTACAAGGATCACTATAGTATATCGTGTAGAAATGTATGAAAAATGCTAAGTGTTTTGTCGAGAGCTGATGAGAGCGGTTGTATGAGTGTGTGTGTAGCCAAAAATAGCCAAGTGTTTCTAAATTAGCTCGCCACCCCCTTTAAATTAGAAAATATCTAGCCTAACTACCATTCCGCAAATGGTGCAAGTCCTCCACGACTCCACAACGTCCATTTCTGACCAAGCACGTGCGGAATAGACTGAGAATATTCTCCAGGAATGTCGCCAAGACTAAGTCCAAGTTGATATTCCTGCAAAACATTTATGAATTCAAGGTAGACAATCGTTAGTACAGGGATCCTTGAAGTGATCCATGATCCTGATCCTGCAACACTTCTGAGGATCACTACTTCAGACAGAATTGAGGATCACTAAATCCAACAGTAAATAAGGATCACTGGTCATTTAGAAATCCACCCCTAACAATTGCCCCCAAAATATAAGGAGTAAATATGTAAATAAATGAGTTATATTTTGTCGATCTTATCCGCAACGAATTAATCAGATAACTAGCCGTTAGAGTCGGACTAGCCGTTACGATCATGACGTCAGCGAGGTGATTATCCTGCAGAATGATCATTATAAATAAGAGTTAGAGATAGGGATCGATTAGTATTCAAATTCAAGAGAACTCCCTTTAAATTCTCATCCGACGATCAAGCAGGTAACTCTTTTCCTTTTCTTCCTTTACGTTTTATTCTTCCGTTCATCTTTCTTTACCTTCTTCAAATCAAGATGATGCTGAGATCCTCACCAGCCAAGGATCATAAGAAGGAAAGTCCTCTCAAGAGCCAGGGGATCCTCGAAGATTCGGTGAAAGAAATATGCTGTTTCTCTGATCCACAAATAGACAGGATCCGCCACTGTTTTCCGGCAAATACTGTTTTCAAACCATTTGTTCCCACCGTTTTAAGCGATTATGTCTCTGAAACTTGGGTAGCTTTCCCAGTCACACCTTTCACAATAGGATATTCGTATCCCTTCCCTGAATTTACTCAATCCTTTTTCTCCCTCACCGGCATCTCCTATATTCAAGTTATGCCAATGGTCTGGAGGGTCTTGTATACCCTTGAAAGGATCATTGAGCAAAAAGGAATTGACTTGGGAATGTCAGAATTAGCCGAGATGTATGACCTTACCACATTTGGATTCCACCGATATCTATTCAAGCGTAAACCCGGAAAAGAACATCCCATCTTTAAAGCTACTAAAAATGATATCAATTGGAAACGGCGGTTCTTCTTCGTCAGAAGGGATTCTATCCCGGATGGCCAGGATTTGCCGAAGAAATGGAGCACTCATGGTAGGATAGGAGTTTCTTTAGAAGGATCACTAAGTAAGCTCATTCTGATAATGATTACTAATATGCTTTTATTTCTTTTTGTACAGCTATCACATTCTCGCATATTATTCCTTCAGCTGCCACCAAGGGGAGACTTGCTGCCTTTAGAAAGCTTGATCCTGAAACAAGATCATTCAAGACAATCACCCAGGATTCACAAGAGGTATCCTCAGGCTCTGTCACCATGTCAAGTAAGTATCCTGTTCTTTTTATATTCAAATGTTTAAATAAATAGTTATATATGAATAGAATAAGGACACTTATCTATTTTGGGTGTGTAGGCGCTGGAAAATCATCAAGATCCGCTTCCAAATTTAGTGTTACTGAGCTTGACACCGTACGATCCAAGAAAAAATCTGTTGCTAGCCCCTCCGCTGTAATCCCCAAAGCTACCACTTCAAAGGGAAGAGGTGGCAAGAAAAGAAAAACTTCCGAAGCTGAGGATTTGCAAGGTCTGCCCCTGATCCGCCACCAGTTCCTTGAATACTTCAACGAGGTAAGGATCCTTGTCCCTGCTTTAGGTATCCAGCTTATTTGAGGATCACCTGTTCTTGAGCTGCTCTTTATCTTCTTTGCAGAAATTTGCTGAGATTGAAGACTATGTTGGGCATGTCGAGGAGCAGGACAAGAAGATTGCTGACCTCCAACAAGTCGCATTGCTCAAGGATCTCAAGATTGCTGACCTCCAAAAGGATCTCAAAGATGCCAAAGCTCAGATAGCTACAATCCTAATCAATTTTGATTATGAGAAGAGCGAGATCACGGAGGATGCTAAGGTCTCCGCTGCCATAGCCATGTACAAGACCAAGCTCCAGATGGCTCAAGAAGCTCAGGATCCTGCCTTCGATAGGAGTAGCTGGGATGTGGAAGGCTGGAAGGCTAGGCTGGCTGAATTGGAGGATGAAGAAGAGGCTGATGAGGTTCTGGCAATTGAGGCTAGTGGTAGTGGCAAGGATCATGGTGGTGAAGCTAGTGGAGCGGGAGATGGCGATGCAGCGAAGGTGTAGGCTGCTTGAATGGGCGATGAAGGACATTTCTAGATGTAGCCGAAGCCCATTTTTTAGTTTGGTTATGGTTTTTTGTTTTGATGATGTTTTGATAAACAATGGTTGGTCTGTACTTGAACAATAGTAATTAGGGTTGAGGATCATGGATGATCCTTTGAACAATAGGTAGGATTACAAATGGTGGAGGGATCCTCTGTTTGGGGGATGAAGCCATTGTGATCCTGCCGTCTTTAATTTCCTGCACTTATTAGACCTACGGACAATGGACACCCTTTGCCAACCCATGTGGACGGGCCACGTTTTGCTGGTAGAAACATGGGTTGGCAATTTTGACAACCTTAAAATGGTTTAATCTTTTGTGAATAAAATGACTTTAACTTTTTGGCTATATCCTGTGTTGATATCCTTATTGTTATTTTATTTTTCAATCTATTGTGATGTTCATGTCGTTTAAACTCATCAAGTAAGGAAAAATTTTAGAAATATCCCTTAAGAGTTAAGGATATGATCAAGGATCACATAAAAAATTATTTAAGGATCATAATCTCAGTTGTCAAAGGATAAGTGTCACTTAAATACATAATGAATAAAATCAAAACAGTTAAGGATCATACCTGAGAATCCAAGTTAATGTAACACCTCGAAAATTCACGTCCTATAAGGTGTTGACACGTGTCATAAGTTTGAACGTGTGTAAGAATGTTCTTGAAGGACTAAAGTTGACAAACAATGAAACTATGTAAATATAAGGGTTCAAAGTGTCAACAATGAATAAATATATTTTACAATAACCCTACATGATGTTTATAACCTTAAACGAATGGATCATGGATCATACGAAGCGAATTGTGAAAGAAAGTGAGAGATTTCAAAACTACAGGGGTTAAATGTGTCAACATGTTTAAGATATACCTCTGAGTGACCTTTTAGCAAACCCGAAGCCTTGTAACGATTAATTATGCTCACTAGAATGCACCATAAAAATTTCACCAAGTTTCGTTACCGTATGAGAAAGTTATGATAAAATTCGTGTGTGAGGGTTAGAATCGTCAACGTTGAAAATTAGGGATTTTCGGGTGAACACAAAGTTACCGAGGACTTGAAAAAGATGGTATAAGCCTTGAAGCCCTTAGAATTCATTTTAGAAGCCTCTTAATGCAAGAAAACTTGAGAAAACGATGTTTCGGGGGACCAAGGGCCAAAAATGCAATTAAAGGAAAGTTTGTAACTTGATCAGAAGGGCCATGCGGCCCGCCTAAGATATACCAAGATCTAAAGCGGGCCGCCTGAGACTGCCAGAACCAGAAAACATTGACAGGTGCCTGTTTCAGTCCCTTAACCGACTTAGATCGACCTTTGGCAATACAATGGGCTTCCTATACTGGTATTTAGCCTATAGGGGACACATGTATTGATCCTTGATCAATTGTAGACCTATTTGGCATCAATATAGGAAGATTAAAATCACTATTTAAGTCACAAAGTTGCAACATGCAACCACACTTCAATTCTGGACATTTTGAGGAACACAAGACCTGATACAAGACTTCCAAATCATCCATTAGACACATGTAAGTACTCTTGACCCTTCTCGATTGGTTATGCTTAGTTTATAGCCTAGAAGTCAAACCGTCGTAATTACGGTTTGACTTGGCGATAAATCATAAACGGTCCAGAGTTTTGTCGAATCGAAAGTTGTTACAAGTTGGTAATATTGTGGGCAATTAACCCTTAAAAGGGCACCCTTTGATTCCCGATCTAACTATGTCGTTTGTCGAGTCAAACTTCTTCCGAAAAAGTCAACATAACCATTAAACATGTAATTAGCATTACAGAGGGCGTGTAATCTGTTTTATCATTCTTATAACCTGATAATAAGTATAAAAACTTGTCTACGCTTGTTTGATTCGACAACTTTCTGTTTTGAACCAATTCGGAACCGAAAGACGCAAAAGTTTGACTTTTGCTTTGACCTCAGTTCTGACCCGGTTTTGATAGGTTTAGACATGCCTTAAAGTTCCATTAGGACCTAGTTACATGTGTGTATAAGCCTCTGCGTTTATACCACATAAATCCCTATTTGTCCGACGTTTCCGTTAAATTGCCAAAAAATTGACCATATTGCCCTTATGATCATAAAACGAGATTTTTGAAGATGTGAAAGGACAATAACCTTTGTTACTGATTATTGAACATGTCTGTAAATTTCCATGTCAATCGGAAGTCTAGATTAGGAGTTATGCTTAATGACGTAATTATAAACCCTTTTATTAATTAAACGGCGTCATTAGCGTAAAGCCTATCTAAACCCAATTTTTGACACCAAACCTTTTACCCACTGATGTTAGATAATATTTTGGGATTTTTGAAGATTTTTAATTATTTTTAACCTGATCATAAGCTAGGTTTATCGCCTTAATTCGGTAAATACCGATTATGCCCTTTTCGGGTATAAAATGAGTTTTACAAGTTCTTTTGCTACAAATCCAATTGCTACTGATTTTAAATAATAAATGAAGTGTTTTGAGCCTGTTTAAATGATCAGAAAACTTAGAATCCTATTTTAAACCGTACGTCGCTTAAAACGGCTTTATACGCGTATTATACGCATAGTTTGAGTTTAAAACCATTTTGTTATATAAGACTTATAACCAAATGTTATAACCTGTTAAAATAAGTTATTTTACTGATTTATTCATACCCGGATCACAGAAGCTTAATTGATCCCTTTTATAATCTTTAAAATGACCAAAATACCCCTAAGGGGCTTAATATGAGATTAAACTCGTTTTGAGCATAATGGAAGGTATCCTACTGATATCACAACATATTTAAGGCATGTTAACTTAGGAAACCTGTTTAGGACTCTTATGGTTACCCGTTACGCTTCATGCGCGTTCGGTTCGGTTTATGTAACTAGTTTGCATAAATTAGCCGAAACGGGTCAAACCTTATCGTTATAATCTCAAAATCCAGAATGTGTTTAGATTACCCATATTATACAAGTCTTCAAACTTGTCGGGTCTAAATCACATTCTATTCCGGTCTTCGCTTTATCATGCGTTTGAACCGTATACTTCCTTAAAACTAACCGGTCTAAGTTTAGGCTTAATTAAAGACCCGTTAGTATTCTAATTGGTTATTTACACCATCATTTCCGGACTAGAGCCTTCCGGTAAATTGTACCTACGCTTACTTAAGTGAATACGGCTGAGTTATAATAATTCTTGCTATTTAAGACAGGAGCTAGCTCAGGTAAATACTCTTAACTTATTTCCCCTATTACGGGGTTGGGATACGGTAATATAAATACCGCATGGTCAGGTATGGGATTCGAAGACCAATGAGTCGGGAAATCCAAATAACCTGTTTTTAATTCGTATTGCTTGACTGAAACATTGGGGGTTAATGCGACCGTGTCCTGGATATCCTTGACTCATTAATTGCAATGGCCACGACTTAAGCACGGGGTGTAGGCATACACCTGACAGATGCTATATGCTTATTAATTAATTTATACCCAATAAGGGATTCCCAATAAGGGAATAGTGGTGTGTCGGTTAATCTTGAACCGGCATAGAACCGGGCCCCGTATGTAGAGCAAGTTATGTAAAACTGATAACATGAGATATAGTTTGTCCCAAGTATAAAAGATTAATATTGCCTTGTGCATTTTAATCATTGTATCAAAATATTTTATGCCTTGTGCACCCAAACCGATTTTCTTAAACTCTTTTCAAATGAGTCAGTTGAGTGTATTTACCAGTGAAAACTGACGTATTTTCCAAAGTCTAAGTGACAGGTACAAGTACGTAATAGGCTGGAAGCTGCTCAGGACTTGTTAGTTGAGGACTTTGCAACTCCTTCACATAAGCCATTAGTCTGATAACTTATTTTGTTGTTTTAAGATCCGCCTGTGGATCCTTTACATTCCATTTGTAATACTTGGATATTACTTTATATTCGGATTGTAATATATTTATCTCTTGCTTCCGCTGTGCATTTATATATTGTGTTGTTTGACTATGATGTTGCCAACCACGTCACGATACTCCCCACCGGGCCCACCGGTGACACGTGGAAATTTGGGGTGTGACAGTTAGGATCATATCCTTCAACACTTAAAATTAGGATAACCCAAGATACAAACCTTAGTTGAAAGTGAGGGTCAAGAATCTTTGGTCATTTATCTTCACAAACCTGAAATAAGATATTACATGGGACTGAGCCAATAAAAGATGAATGTTAGTGACTGGGGACAAGCCCAACAATTCTGGAGACAAGCCCAATATACTGGGGACAAGCCCAAAAGATAACTGGGGACAAGCCCAAAGGATAACTGTGGACAAGCCCAAAGGATAACTGGGGACAAGCTCAAAGGATAACTGGGGACAAGCCCAAAGGATCGTATGTAAACTGGAGTATGGCCCTTACTGGCGACTATCCAAACTTAGTGACATGAAAATGCCATAACCTTAGCTAACGTGAAAACGTTAGAAACCTTAGGAACGGATGTATGGTACGTCTACCATTATACGTAGGATCCTGAATATAGCCAGTACAACGAAATTATCAGCCCCTAAAGCGGGTACTGGTCCCATTGCCATGAACTATACCAGGATCATCGTGCGCTACTGGCGAAACTGGGGACAGGCCCAAACTGGGGACTAGCCCAAATATCTGGGGTCAAGCCCAAAGAACTGGGGTCAAGCCCAAATAACTGGATACTTCTATGGATACTCAACGCTTAGTTAAGGATACCTAGACCTTCAAAACTCAGAATCAAGTAAAAGGAGGATAAAGGACGCAGGATCCTTATCCTTGTAAGAGAATAAAAAGAATGAAATAGTTTAAGATTGGAATGTTACCAGAAAGAGGATCATCTGTCAGTGGGGATCCTTCAAGGATACTTGTCGGGTAAGGATCATGGATCATGATCACATGAAATATTTCTTCAAATGGACAGCATTCCAAGCTCTAGGTAGCAAATCACCCTCCATTGTTAGCAATCGATATGCCCCCTTTCCTGCTTCAGCTTCAATAAAATAGGGGCCTTCCCATTTTGGTGCTAGCTTTCCATCGGCAGGATTGGTGGTGTTTTGAAATGCTTTCCTTAATACCATATCTCCAATTTGGAATTTCCTGAGCCTGACATTTTTGTTGTAAGCTCCAGCCATTCTTTGTTGATAACTGGCCATCCTTATCCTTGCTAAATCCCTGATTTCTTCTATAGTATCCAAGTCTTGAATCAAGTTTTTAGCATTTTCTTCAGGATCACGAATGCTTGTTCTTGCAGTTGGAACCACCATCTCTGTAGGGATCACTGACTCTGCCCCAAATAACAAAGAAAATGGAGTTTGGCCTGTAGCATTCTTGGGAGTTGTCCTATCAGCCCAAAGCACATAAGGTAGTTCTTCTGCCCATTTTCCTTTCTTGGATCCAAGCTTCTTCTTCAGATTGTTGATGATGATCTTGTTGGATGACTCTGCCTGACCATTAGCTTGTGGATGGACTGGTGTTGATGTTATCATCTTAATCCCCCAACTGTCACAAAAGTTAGTGGTTCTATTCCCAATAAATTGGGATCCATTATCACATATAATCTCAGAAGGGATGCCAAATCTAGTAATAATATTTCTTTTAATAAAGGATATAACTTCCTTTTCTCTGACTTGAGCAAAGGCTTCAGCCTCTATCCACTTAGAAAAGTAATCAGTCATAGCAAGCATGAATACTTTTCCACCAGGTGCCTTAGGAAGCTTTCCAACTATATCCATTCCCCATCTTATGAATGGCCAAGAAGAGGATATAGGATGCAAGAGCTCTGCTGGTTGGTGAAGGATATTACTATGCCTCTGACAAGGATCACACTTCTTGGCATACTCCACAGCATCCTTCTTCATAGTGGGCCAATAGTATCCTGTCCTTAGGATCCTTGAAAATAATGCCCTGCCCCCAGTGTGGTTTCCACAATCTCCTTCATGGAAATCCTTTAGGACTTCTTGAATTTCAGGATCCTCAATGCATCTTAAATATGGTCCTGCAAGAGATCGTTTATACAATATATTATTTAATATTGTAAATTGAGATACCTTAATTTTGAAAGCCCTTGGGTTTTCTCTTGTAGGAATTTCTCCATATTGTATGTATTTCATGATTGGGAGTATCCATGATCTTGAATGAGATTGGGTATCATCACTAGGGATGATAGCAGGGGTCAGGATATGGATAATAGGGATCTCAATATCCTCAGGAATCTTCAAAGATGATCCTAGATTGGCTAATGCATCAGCTTCTGCATTCTCTTCCCTTGGTACCTGTGTCAAACTAAAGGATACAAAAGAGAGTGCCAATTCTTTGACTATCTCCAAATATTTGATTAGCTTTTCACCTTTAACAGCATAGGATCCATTAAAGTGATTAGTGATCAATTAAGAATCTACATGTACCTCAAGATACCTGATGCTCATGTGCTTTGCAATTTGCAAACCAGCTATCAAGGCTTCATACTCAGCCTCATTGTTGGTAGTTTGAAATTCACAAGCTATGGAGTGGGGTATTATGTCCCCCTGTGGCGATTTTAGTAGTATTCCAAGCCCTGTTCCATTTACATTGGAGGATCCATCAGTAAACAGTATCCAAGGATCCTTGGTTTCTTCAAGCTGTTGGACTTCTAGTTCAGCTTCCTTTTGCAAATCACTACTGAAATATGCCACAAAGTCAGCTAATGCTTGGGATTTAATGGCTGTCCTAGGCTCGTATCTTATATCATATGCACTCAACTTCACTGCCCACTTAGCCATCCTTCCTGACATTTCAGGTTTCCTAAGAACATTCTTAATTGGGAAATTAGTTTTAACAACAATGGCATGAGTCTCAAAATAATGTCTCAATTTAGTAGATGCCATAATTAATGCAAGGATAAGTTTTTCTAAATGTGAATACCTGGATTCAGCATCAAGTAAGCTCTTACTTACATAATAAACAGGATGTTGTGTACCTTGGTGATCCTTAACAAGGACCGCACTTACTGCTTTTGAGGATACCGCCAAGTATAAGGATAACACATCTCCCTTTTCTGGTTTCATCAAGGCTGGGGCTGAGGATAGGTAATCCTTAAGAGCTTTAAGGGCACTTTCATGCTTCTCAGTCCATTCAAATTTCTTGTTCTTTCTCAGGATGTCATAGAACTCCTTGCACTTTTCCGAGGATTTGGATATGAATCTGTTCAAGGCTGCGATCCTGCCAGTCAACCTTTGCACATCCTTAGCATTGGCAGGAGATTTGATATTCACAATAGCCTTAATTTGCTCTGGACTTGCTTCAATGCCCCTCTTTGTCACCATATATCCTAAGAATTTACCTGCCTTTACACCAAAATGACACTTAGAAGGATTAAGTTTCATATTATACCTATCAAGGATATTGAATGCTTCCTCCAAGTCTTTAAGGTGATCCTCAGCTCTTTTGGACTTAACCACCATGTCATCAATATAGACTTCCATAGTGTGTCCAATTTGGTCCTTGAACATCATATTGACTAGCCTTTGATAAGTAGCACCTGCATTCCTTAATCCAAATGGCATAGCAATATAACAGTATATACCAGTTGGGGTCATGAAGGCTGTATCCTCTTGATCGGATGGTTCCATCTGAATTTGTTGAAATCCAGATGAAGCATCCATAAAAGTTAACAACTCATGACCCGCGGTAGCATCCACCATGGAGTCAATGTGGGGTAATGGGAAAGGATCCTTGGGACATGCCTTGTTTAAATCTGTAAAATCGACACATACCCTCCACTTTCCATTTTTCTTTTGAACAACAACCACATTGGATAACCATCTTGGATACTTAACCTCTCTAATCATACCTGCTCGAAGTAGCTTATCTACCTCTTCCTGGATAATAGCATTTCTTTCAGGTGCAAACTTCCTCCTCTTTTGATGAATTGGCTTGAATGACCTGTCAATGCCAAGTTTGTGAGTAATTATATCCTTAGATATACCTGTCATGTCTTCATGTTTCCAGGCAAAGGTGGTTTTCCTTCTTTTGAGAAAGGATACTAGCTCCCGTTCAATATCGCTAAGGATCCCTGACCCTATGAAGATCTTGGATTCAGGATCATCAGGATCCATGAGGATTTCTTTCAAATCTTGTTCTCTTGCCTCCAAGACATCTCTTGAAGGATACTTTAATTGCTATTGCTCCCTTGGTCTTGAGGCTGGTTTCATTGATGAGGTATAGCAATTCTTAGCCTCCTGTTGATCACTCTCAATTTTCACCACTCCCCATGGACTTGGAAGCTTTACACACTGATGATAGGTGGATGGGACTGCCTTCATATCATGTATCCATGGCCTGCCAAGGATAACGTTACAACACGATAAGCAATCAATAACACAAAACTTTTGATAAGAATGTAATCCTTCGATATAGATTGGGAGTTTGATGTCCCCCAATGTATTCTTTGTTTCCCCACTGAATCCCACAAGTATTGGGGATCTTGGGATAATATCGGACTCTGGGATATTCATTTTCTTGAGAACATCCAGCTGAATGATGTTCACAGAGCTTCCTCCATCTATAAGGATCCCGCGAACAAAGTGGTTAGAAATAAACAATGTAATTACAAGACCGTCATGATGAGGATCCTTGATGTCAACACGATCATCCTCATCAAAAGTAATGACTTTATCCTGGGTGACAACGGAGGTCCGGACGGGTCTGTCTCCATTATCCATCTTGGTTTCCTTAGCGTGTCTTTTTGCTGCTGAGAAGGATATACCACAGATGTCTGATCCACCGGATATGAAATTTATGACTTGTACATCTGCTGGAGGGGCAGGAGCCCTTTCCGGGATCCTTTCAGGATCCTGGGTCCTTGAATTCTTTCGTCCCAAGAGTTCCTTTAAATGCCCCTTGCTTAACAAGTAACCAATTTCCTTTCTAAGTGCAATACACTCTTCAGTGAGATGGCCAAAATCCTCATGATATGCACACCACTTGGATTTATCCTTTGTAGCAGCTGGTTTATCACTTTTCCTCGGCCACCTAGCTTTCTCACCTAGATTCTGCATTGCAAGGATTAGTTCATTGTTATCAACAGAAAAACAATATTCAGAAATAGGAGGATAATCCTCATCATCCTCTTCTTGTTCCACTGCATGCACATTCTGGTTATCAGATCTGTTATAGGACTTGGATTTGTTGTTCCTGAAGTAGGATCCTTGTTTATCCTGTTTTGAGGATCCTGCTAATCTGTCCTGGATCCTTTTGTCATCCTCTAGGCGGATGAACCTAAGGGCCCTAGTCCTTACATCATCAAGATTCCTGCAAGGTGTCATAACAAGATCATCATAGAATAATGAATCCCTAAGCAATCCCATTTTAAAGGCTTCTACAGCCGTAGCAATATCCAAATTAGGAATATCTAAGGATTCTTTACTAAACTTAGTGATATAATCTCTAAGTGATTCATTTTGGCCTTGTGTTACCCTATATAGATCACTAGTTAATCGTTCAAATTTTCTGCTACAAGAGAATTGACTATTGAACAAGTTAACTAAATTAGCAAATGAAGTAATAGAGTAAGGGGGAAGACTTAGCAGCCATTTAAGAGCAGATCCTGTAAGTGTGGATCCAAATCCCTTGCATAGACATGCTTCTTTCAACCTTTCAGGAATTGGATTGATCTCCATCCTCTCCCTGTATTGAGCTACATGCTCTTCTGGATCCGTTGAACCATCATATAGCTTCATTGATGGTATTTGGAATCTTTTAGGTATCTCAGCATCACACAAAGGTGGTGCAAAACGAGATATCCTATGGCTACCATCCGCAATCTCAGGAATGGGTTTAACCACTCCTGGTACACTGGATATCATATCCTTAAGCTTCTGTAGCTCTCTAGCCATGGCATGATTGATACCTGTATCCTGCATAAAGCCATGGTTAGTGTTATATAAATTATTAAAAGTGTTACCTCCCACAGGATTCGAGTTTCGAATTGCGGATGTGAATCCATCTTGTCGAGATTCTGGCATGATTGAAGGACCAGAGGAGGCAATGGTTTGCATTGGTATGAAGTCTCCTTGATGGAGGTCTGAGTTCTGAGGTTGCATATTTCTCGAGGATCCTTGATTTTGAAGGGGGTTGGATCCTTGGAATTGAGATGATCCTTGAACCTGAAAGGATCCTGGGACCAGGGAGGATCCTTGAACAAGGGGGAATCCTGGGACCAAAGAGGATCCTGGGACCAAATAGGATCCTGGGACCAAATAGGATCCTGGGACCAAAGAGGATCCTGGGATCTGGGAGGATCCTCGGACCTGGGAGGATCCTCGGACCTGGGAGGATCCTTGGACCTGGGAGGATCCTTGGACCTGGGAGGATCCTTGGACCTGGGAGGATCCTTGTACTGCATGCATTCCCACATATCCTCCTATCGTGAAGTATTCCTGATGCTGAGAGGAGGATCCTAATGGTTGAGAAGAGGATCCCTGAGGCTGGAAGTAAGAGCCAAATGCCTGACTCATTGTTGTTGTTCCATAACGCCTTGACCAAAGAGGATCCTGGGACCAAATAGGATCCTGGGACCAAATAGGATCCTGGGACCAAAGAGGATCCTGGGATCTGGGAGGATCCTCGGACTTGGGAGGATCCTTGGACCTGGGAGGATCCTTGGACCTGGGAGGATCCTTGGACCTGGGAGGATCCTTGTACTGCATGCATTCCCACATATCCTCCTATCGTGAAGTATTCCTGATGCTGAGAGGAGGATCCTAATGGTTGAGAAGAGGATCCCTGAGGCTGGAAGTAAGAGCCAAATGCCTGACTCATTGTTGTTGTTCCATAACGCCTTCCTGGTAGTTCACCCAAGTATTGCACGTCCGGAACTGCTGAGTATTGTGAAGCTATGACCGGAGTGTTGAAGTTCAGCGACCTCGGCATCAGAGGGGAGTGATCCTCCACTGATTTCTTCTGTTTCTTGATTTCATCGATCTCCCGGAGGATCCTTTCGTTGGTCTTATCCTGCTCTTGTGCATGATTCCTCATCTGCAAAATCAGGGTATAAAGATCATTAGTAGTAGGATTAGTTGAAACAGAAGAAGTAGGTGGTTTTTGGGAAAATAGGAGTTGGTTTCTTCGCAGCATTCTCAGCATTCTTCTGGGATCCAGAAGGTGGTGGAGGCAAAGGAGGAACGCCTTGTGAGGAACTGAATGAGGGCATCAAACTTGAAGTATTCTTCACTGAGGAAGCCATCTGTTTGGATGTAGCGAACCGAAATAACCACGAAAACACGAATCTTTCTAAGAATGAAGCACCAATTGCCCCACCGTGGGCGCCAAACTGTTTTGGTCAAAAATCAAGCAATGACAATGTAACCAAACTTTCTGTTGTGAGGTATGATGCTTGAATTGATGAACAATAATAAGGATCACTATGTAGTATGATGAACCAATGACACGAAGATTTATACGGGGAAAAAGCCCTTGATCAAGAGTTGATCTCCGGCACAAAAAACCCTGGGTGATGGAAACTACCGATCACCAACTTAAATTAAACAAACAATCTGTTACAACTTCGGATGATAGCGAGCTAAGTACAAGGATCACTATAGTATATCGTGTAGAAATGTATGAAAAATGCTAAGTGTTTTGTCGAGAGCTGATAAGAGCGGTTGTATGAGTGTGTGTGTAGCCAAAAATAGCCAAGTGTTTCTAAATTAGCTCGCCACCCCCTTTAAATTAGAAAATATCTAGCCTAACTACCATTCCGCAAATGGTGCAAGTCCTCCACGACTCCACAACGTCCATTTCTGACCAAGCACGTGCGGAATAGACTGAGAAGATTCTCCCGGAATGTCGCCAAGACTAAGTCCAAGTTGATATTCCTGCAAAACATTTATGAATTCAAGGTAGACAATCGTTAGTACAGGGATCCTTGAAGTGATCCATGATGTAACGCCCCGCGTTTTCATACCTTCTATATTTAGAAACCATCATTTGTAAAGCTATTTTTGGAAACCTTGTTTTCTTGTAATCATTCTTCCTTTGTAATTGTTGAGAAACCGAGACTTGGATCATTAACGAAACTCGTATTTTGTTACAAATATGTTGTACACACTTTATATATGTTCGTGTGTTCGAATTGGAGAATCAATCGGTGTTTAATTGTTATTCTTGGAAACTAAGTGCTAAACTTGTAATTAATCTAAACATATACATAAAACGTGTTTTGAACGAGAACGACACTTGATTTTGATACTCATGCGTTTAATTATACTTGGTTTATACTCCTCACACTTGGATTTATCTTAAACTATGATTTTGTGACAAGAATGGTCCTTAAAAGCCCTAAATTCACCAAATAAACAACTATAGGGGCTAATCTGTCATTTTTGAAACTTTATGTCAAATAACAAACCCCGGGCGGCCCGCCTGGACTTACCCTTATACCTCAAGCGGGCCGCATGGCCCTCTGTTTCACAGAAAACACTTCAGCTCGCGACCAGATTCATTTTTGAGCGGGATAACCTTGTTTAAACCGAGTTTTGGCCTTAATTATCCCCCCAAAACAACCCTAATCACTCCCCTATAAGTACCCAAGGTCCTCCAAGCACTTGAACACTTTCAACACTCTCAAACCTCTCCTAAACACCCTCAAGTTCTTGCAAGAAGCTGCATTTTCGGACAGATTCATACACCTTTACAAAAGAGAGCATAACTTGCTCATTTCTTAATGAAATCACTTGATTCTTCTTCCTATTTGCTTGGATAATCATGGGGTTTGATTCCTTGGTTTCTCCATGGAGAAATCAGACCTGGAATTGCTCCGAAATTGTCCATAAACTTTCTGTTTTGTTACATGTTCTTCAAAAGCTTGTTTAAACTCATCCAACTTGTGTCTAACACATCTCATACCTATGTCCCAATGCTTACAACCTCTCTTATGGTTAGTTAAGCTTAAAAACAAGGTTGAGACACTATAAATCAGAGGTTAAACCTCAAATACTTTCTGTTTTGTTAGGGTATTTGACCCACAAATCATGTCAAGCTTAGATCTTGATGAATGAGTGATTATGGAACAACTTGGGTTGTCCTACATACAATCCTCACATGATTTGATGATTTCTCTATAGTTAGGTTGTTTATGTTATTGTGCTAATCCTAGTTCGTGACCCTCCTTGGTTGTTTTTACATCAAAGTGAAGTGGTGAACATTCAAGGGGTTCCTAAATGGAAGCATGTTCTTCCTACCCCATACATGACATCTATGATAACTCGAGGTGCCTAAATGAAGATCCTAATCTTCTACCTCCTACTTGAATTATTGGACTAAATAATATGTAATACTTAACCTAAATATATATATACACTCATTCGAACCTTTAACGTTGAACTTGTGTTTATATGTTAAAGTAGTAGAACATCAGCTAAGACCTAAACCTTGTTGTGATTCTTATGGGTGTTCAACTCATGAAAACATTATCATAACCCTTGCGGTTACCAAGTGTCATACAAGTGTTATGTGTTGAAGACGACTATTTTCACATGTTATTCTCATAAGTTATTTTCATGTTATTTTATTCCGAATCTCGACTCTAAACATACTTGAACCTTAACCCTTACACACTCAATCTTTTAACCTCATCAACTCGTCAATAATTGGATAATTGGAAAGCATATGCAAACTTTGTGAGTATACTCGTATTTTCCCCTCTTTACTTTTACCACTTTTGGGGTGTAACATGTTTATCTATCAATAACTTACACATGAACTTTTGCTTAAACACATGAGCATTCTTATTAACATGCTTGTATACGTGATGGCTTGATACTTTAAACTTGGATGAATCTTATGTGTTGAACTTATCATTAACTTGTACGAGCCAAACCGTGACATATGTAGCGCTATAGGATTAACGACCCGCCGCCCGTAACTTGTGGTTATGTCATGAGCATATTGCGTTTTCTTGGTTTGATATGTTAGACACATACCATGTTTTTATGTTTATCTTGAATCACATGCTTGCTATGAGGAATTGTTCAAAACTTATCATTTGTTATGTACGTACCAAACTTGTATACTCGCCTTTGCTTTTGCATCGAATTGTATTTTAAACATGTTACAGGTTGATGATGATGATGCTATGAAAAGAAGTAGCGTTGATGCCTAGATACACATATAGACGTTTAGGTTTAATATGTCGTATCAATTTTGCTTATGTTATTATGTATTTCTTTTAAACTTGTTGTTACTTGAGTTTATGTAATGTTGACAATTTGAAGTTATGAAATGAAATGGGAATTATTTAATTATCGTCACAAATAGTGTTATGATGTCTCGAGCAATCTTCACACTTCGTCTCATCCCGATGTTTCCGCCATTGGTTGGGGTGTGACAGATTGGTATCAGAGCCATAACTATAGGGAATTAGGAAAAGTAGGAATGCTTTTACCTAGTCTATAGTTTTAGAGCCTTATTCGTATGTTTTGCTTGAACTACTACATGATACTTTATTTGTTTCTTATTTATGCTCTTTTAAACATGTATACCACTCGTGAGTAATATTCGACATGATATTCTTATGCATTAATGCTTGTCTTATTATGTGTTAATACTTGTTTCATTGTTCGATTCTTCATGTGTTACACTAAACATATTTCTCTATGTGTTAATACATGTTTTATCATTTCGTTATCCAAGCACCATTCTCGATATGCTTTCTTATGTGTTTATACTTGTTTATGTATTTCCTTTGACATACACTTCCCTCATGCATTTTACTCGATTATTCTAAAATCCGACAACACTCATATTACAAAAATGAGACGACTACACCAAAATAGGCGTGAAACCCACAATTTGGTGAATGACTCTCGATCCTTCTACTTTTCTTTCTTACACGAAATTCACCACCAAGTTAGGAGTGAAATCCACACCTTGATGGAGAAATTCAAATTTCAAATTCTAGTGGACCCTCGCCAAAGTGTCGAAATTAACTTTTGACCCGACGAGTACCAACCACACTTAGGATACTAAATCGCCAAGTTAGGGGTGAAACCCGCACCTTGTCGACTAGTTCCACTCCTTGATTTTCATTAATCCCGCCAAGTCTCGAAATTTCAATTGAATTGGGGACGTGTAGTAACTGGAAGGGTAAATACCGTCAACCGACTTGTCGGCGAGAGTATTTCACCTATTAGGCCAAAGCATGCTCCTCAAGTTCGAAAGACTTTTCGACTACTTTGGTTAGTCAAAGGTTCCGTTTTGGAACCATCCGAATTTTAATCAAACGTGTTTTACTATTTATTTTACGCGATGCAATCTTTCAAATTCGAATTTACTTTCGATATTTTCTTCTCACACACACAACATATTGAATCTTTTCCATACATTTATACATATGCAAGATTTCATGTAATTTAAATTCATATTCCTTGTAACGACAAGTGGAGACATATCCTCGAGATAGGAGTGATTTCCTTACCTTGATGATTAACTCCACTCCCCTTTTCTTAAAACGACCTCACCAACGAGTTAGGGGTGATTCCCTTACCTAGGTGATCGTTACCAAAACGTCTCTTCAAAATATCTTATTATGCAAACTCGATCATGTTTTATACCTAAATTATTTATCATTATTCAAAATACATACGTATATGATTTCAAAATACATTGTTTTATCAAGCGTACTTTCTATCCTACAACCTATTTTCACTTAACTCTTATGCACGAGATTCTTAAACATATCTTAAACGTTTACTACACAAATTTTCAAACCTTACGCAATGCTACCTATCAATTTAATCGGTCCAAGGAATCTCTTGCCCATGAACTTCATATTCGGCTTAATCACTAAAACGCACTTATGATATAAATCACCAAACTAAAGACTTTCATTATCACTCGGAGGATCAAACCAACCTTTCTTTTACACCTATAAGATCTTATGGATGTTATATGATCGTTTTACCAAAGACTCTTTTTTTGACATCAACAAATCATTTGTTAGAACTTTTAACAATCACAAAGTCCTTTTGCTAAAATTCTTTTCTAAGGATCCTCGTTTTCACAAGAACCTCCTAAATTCATAACTTCTTGTTTAATGAAATGAAATTACTTTTGACTGAAAACCTTTTTTTTACCAATTTACAAAACACGTGGGCAAGAAGACTTCTTGGAAACCGACCACCCTTGGATTTCGTAAACCTTTTTAAAACAAAAGTAGCATTTCCATTTATTACAAAATGCATTGGGCTTAACCAATGAGTACCTTATGTCCTTTTACATATGCAACTATATTCTACCTTTCAAACCAAGCTCAATCTAATTTTGATACGATAAACTCAACGTTTCATTTAAACAACTATACCCACGTATCGTCCTACACGTTTTAGTCGTTTTAACGCGACAATTCACTTATAATCATTCGTATTTACATACTTAACCTTTTGGACGATTTTATACACCTAAGTCCGTGATGTTCCAACGTACACTATACACGTAAATTTGAATATTCATACCTACACTTACGTTCATACGTTTTATGCCTATACTTATAATCGTATTCATACTTATACTCATACGTTTCATGTTTTACTTATACTCATGCGTTTCATGATTTTACCTATACTCATATATTTCATGTTTTCACTTATACTCATACGTTGCGTGCTTATACATATACACATACTACTCGTACGTGTTATGTCGATACACATACTTGCGTGCTTATTCATACCTAAACTTATACTTATGCTCACACTTTCATTCATACTCATGATCCATACATTCGTACCCATACGCGAGCGTAATCCGAGTGATTCGCTTGCGTGGGTCCCATACATACTCAAGCATGGACTTGCTTACATACTACATTCTTACACGTGCACATTCTTAATTTTCAAATTATGGATACCCTAATTCATACACAAATAGTACAAGCTATGCGGATCAGGCGACGATCAATATAATCACGGGTGCACACGGGATTATAGTGATAGGCGTATGAGAACCATCGAGTGTACTACTGTGTAAGACACGGAACGTAACATGACACCGGATACGAAACGGACGTAACATGGTCGAAACATGGTGGATACGCCGCTGGTACTTCCTATATATAAGTGTTTTCACCATATTACCAAATTTCGTAAAACGTGCCATGAGAAATTCAATGTTTTGCAGACCTTTTGGACCTAATACAACTTCACACAACTCACAAACGCATTATATCCGATTATCCATGACGAGACTTCATCCTTAACACACTACGTTCATCTATCCAACACTTATGCTATTCTCATACTTGTACTCTTTAAGAGTCATTCGTTCATTCTATACTCGTATTATTCTCCTTATCCTTTTAGTTCATACAAACCTCGTTCGCAATTAAGCTTGTTTAAACATTCGAGTCCTAACTTACCTATAAAATAGTCTTCCTATTCTGGATTCTTGTGTAACTGTACTTAGTATACCTTTAAGGCTTTATTTAAAGTGCCAAACCTTCTCGTTTCACTCAATAAACAATCTTCTACAAATGTGATTTGGTTACCACGTCCCGTCAAAATACAAACCGTTTATCAACATCTTCTTTCTTAATGCGTCATTCTTTTTTTATATACGTCACCTATTTTAAATACGTCGTCAATTTAAGTTATTCGAACTTGCCTAGACCCACTTCACCTATATACGCACCTACATGTTTTCAACTATGTTAGATACCTCAAATTATTTTAAACAATGGACTCACTCACAAATTTACCATGTCACTCTCCTAAGTTTTGTGCCTTTCAAATTGTTCCAAAATTTTCAAGTCTCAAATTTTTACTAAAACTCTTCAAGTCTACCTCTTGAATAAATTTCGGGACGAAATTTCCTAAAGGAGGGGAGACTGTAACGCCCCGCGTTTTCATACCTTCTATATTTAGAAACCATCATTTGTAAAGCTATTTTTGGAAACCTTGTTTTCTTGTAATCATTCTTCCTTTGTAATTGTTGAGAAACCGAGACTTGGATCATTAACGAAACTCGTATTTTGTTACAAATATGTTGTACACACTTTATATATGCTCGTGTGTTCGAATTGGAGAATCAATCGGTGTTTAATTGTTATTCTTGGAAACTAAGTGCTAAACTTGTAATTAATCTAAACATATACATAAAACGTGTTTTGAACGAGAACGACACTTGATTTTGATACTCATGCGTTTAATTATACTTGGTTTATACTCCTCACACTTGGATTTATCTTAAACTATGATTTTGTGACAAGAATGGTCCTTAAAAGCCCTAAATTCACCAAATAAACAACTATAGGGGCTAATCTGTCATTTTTGAAACTTTATGTCAAATAACAAACCCCGGGCGGCCCGCCTGGACTTACCCTTATACCTCAAGCGGGCCGCATGGCCCTCTGTTTCACAGAAAACACTTCAGCTCGCGACCAGATTCATTTTTGAGCGGGATAACCTTGTTTAAACCGAGTTTTGGCCTTAATTATCCCCCCAAAACAACCCTAATCACTCCCCTATAAGTACCCAAGGTCCTCCAAGCACTTGAACACTTTCAACACTCTCAAACCTCTCCTAAACACCCTCAAGTTCTTGCAAGAAGCTGCATTTTCGGACAGATTCATACACCTTTACAAAAGAGAGCATAACTTGCTCATTTCTTAATGAAATCACTTGATTCTTCTTCCTATTTGCTTGGATAATCATGGGGTTTGATTCCTTGGTTTCTCCATGGAGAAATCAGACCTGGAATTGCTCCGAAATTGTCCATAAACTTTCTGTTTTGTTACATGTTCTTCAAAAGCTTGTTTAAACTCATCCAACTTGTGTCTAACACATCTCATACCTATGTACCAATGCTTACAACCTCTCTTATGGTTAGTTAAGCTTAAAAACAAGGTTGAGACACTATAAATCAGAGGTTAAACCTCAAATACTTTCTGTTTTGTTAGGGTATTTGACCCACAAATCATGTCAAGCTTAGATCTTGATGAATGAGTGATTATGGAACAACTTGGGTTGTCCTACATACAATCCTCACATGATTTGATGATTTCTCTATAGTTAGGTTGTTTATGTTATTGTGCTAATCCTAGTTCGTGACCCTCCTTGGTTGTTTTTACATCAAAGTGAAGTGGTGAACATTCAAGGGGTTCCTAAATGGAAGCATGTTCTTCCTACCCCATACATGACATCTATGATAACTCGAGGTGCCTAAATGAAGATCCTAATCTTCTACCTCCTACTTGAATTATTGGACTAAATAATATGTAATACTTAACCTAAATATATATATACACTCATTCGAACCTTTAACGTTGAACTTGTGTTTATATGTTAAAGTAGTAGAACATCAGCTAAGACCTAAACCTTGTTGTGATTCTTATGGGTGTTCAACTCATGAAAACATTATCATAACCCTTGCGGTTACCAAGTGTCATACAAGTGTTATGTGTTGAAGACGACTATTTTCACATGTTATTCTCATAAGTTATTTTCATGTTATTTTATTCCGAATCTCGACTCTAAACATACTTGAACCTTAACCCTTACACACTCAATCTTTTAACCTCATCAACTCGTCAATAATTGGATAATTGGAAAGCATATGCAAACTTTGTGAGTATACTCGTATTTTCCCCTCTTTACTTTTACCACTTTTGGGGTGTAACATGTTTATCTATCAACAACTTACACATGAACTTTTGCTTAAACACATGAACATTCTTATTAACATGCTTGTATACGTGATGGCTTGATACTTTAAACTTGGATGAATCTTATGTGTTGAACTTATCATTAACTTGTACGAGCCAAACCGTGACATATGTAGCGCTATAGGATTAACGACCCGCCGCCCGTAACTTGTGGTTATGTCATGAGCATATTGCGTTTTCTTGGTTTGATATGTTAGACACATACCATGTTTTTATGTTTATCTTGAATCACATGCTTGCTATGAGGAATTGTTCAAAACTTATCATTTGTTATGTACGTACCAAACTTGTATACTCGCCTTTGCTTTTGCATTGAATTGTATTTTAAACATGTTACATGTTGATGATGATGATGCTATGAAAAGAAGTAGCGTTGATGCCTAGATACACATATAGACGTTTAGGTTTAATATGTCGTATCAATTTTGCTTATGTTATTATGTATTTCTTTTAAACTTGTTGTTACTTGAGTTTATGTAATGTTGACAATTTGAAGTTATGAAATGAAATGAGAATTATTTAATTATCGTCACAAATAGTGTTATGATGTCTCGAGCAATCTTCACACTTCGTCTCATCCCGATGTTTCCGCCATTGGTTGGGGTGTGACACATGATCCTGATCCTGCAACACTTCTGAGGATCACTGCTTCAGACAGAATTGAGGATCACTAAATCCAAAAGTAAATAAGGATCACTGGTCATTTAGAAATCCACCCCTAACAGTAATGACGTAGTTTTTAAACAAAAGCAACCAAATTTGGCTAGGATGGAGGAAAAAAACTAAAGCTTCTTGGCTTTCTTTGGCTAAAAAATCGTCAGGCTGGCAAATCGTGTCTTAACAGGTTTAACAGGTTTCTGACGGCGCGCACAACATAAGTTTCAAGCATGATTATGACTCGTTTAACTACTTTCTACCTCATGTTTATAAAACAGTTTTATGTTTTATGTACAAAGATGAATAAATGATAGATCCTAACATTGTAATTTTAATTATTTTAAAAATTAAAAAAATCAAAGGGTGTATTTTTCAGTCAAACAGGTCTAATCGTGTCTTAACAGGTACCCAATTGCCAGCCCGAAAAAATCGGTCTAGAACGCAGTGGCGAAGCTTGAAAGAAAACTCGGTGGGGGCTAGGGCACTCTCAGGCCTCCATTATCCTCCGCCCTTGCTAGAACGCAAGGTATGATGTGGAGCCGATGGTGTGATTTACTGAGTATGGTCCGTATGAGTATGTAATATTTTTGTTTTTGGTTGTTTAAGGTGAGGCCGCCTGCTGGTGTAATATGTAGGAACTAGGTTCACGTTTTATTAAAAATATTAATAAAATAAATATAATAACGAGACTCTCGTTATTTGTGGGAAATTCGACTAGTACAATACCGGTTACAAAACTAAATAAACGAATATAAAATACAACTAAATTGTACCAATCTTGATTCAAAGCCAATGTCTTTGAAAACTTCAACCGCACCTACGAGATCGAAACTCCGCTGCAAGACAAGCAAAATTGTTGACGGTTTTGGTTGAGGCACGTGTTCAACACGCTTCCCTTAAAACAGATTCCGCGCCTCCTCTCAGACGATTCTCTCTCCCAGGGTACAACAACCAGTACAGTATGTGTACTGCCGGAGATGGCACTCGCGCCCGAGATAACACCGGGTATCATAGTGTTCTAATTTAAGTAGGAAAATAAAGATAAGTTGGTGATGGTGAAAAATTAGAGAGTACTCCTCTCTAAATTCTATAAAACTTTGTGCATAATTTTCTCTAGTATATTTCTTTCATCTCATTTTTCTCTATTTTCTTTCTTGCATCCAACAAAGAGTCATAAGTTCCTTTTATACTCAAAACTAAAACTCCATATTTAATTTCTATTGTTTAAAGATATTTATAACAATAAAAACCTTCATTATGAGTCAAAAAGGATTAATTTCATGTTAATGTCATATTAAATAAAATAATAAGACATAATAAAACTTACATCATGACTCTTGAATAGAGATTAAATGTCATAAAACCACCAATTTATGACAAAGATGAATTTATACTAGAGTCACCAAAGTTTAGAAATATTCACTTCAATCACTCAACTTCGAACATCGATATTCTATTCATCTTAGCTCCATTTTGGGCATAGTTTGATTCATTATTATGATCCTCTCACCACATAGAACACAAACCCACTAATTATTATTTATACCACACATATATAAATATAATTATTGATGTCCAAAATATTTAGTGAAAAACTCATTTTCACTAAATTTCCAACATAATATACTTTGGTGTTGGCTAACACATTATTAGCTGTTTTTTTATACATACTTATTTTATTGACCGTTTAGAAAAACAATTAATTGAAAAAAAAAAGTTTCCTCTCACATGACCCACCACCTCTCTATACAACATAGATGTAATTGTTCATAGTTCATATTTTATCACATCATATGTATATTGCAATAGTTTAATTGAATTGAATGCAGAATCTTAGAAAAGAAAATCAAATCTGTAATCCAGCCAATAATCATTAGTGTTAATTAACACCTAATAGATCTTCTGGGCTAGCCCAGTTGGTCATGGCAATGAAAGGGTGGAGGGCCGGTCACCGGTTCGAATCCCTGGAGTCACCCCGAGTTTTCTACTACAGTGCATTTACTCCAGAGAGTCCCCAACTCTTGTGGAGGGTGCAACTATACGCTCCCGGTTATCGGGTGGGCAGTAGGCTGGAAATTTTCTCGGGGAACGCCTTAGCCAAACTCTGATGCACCAAGCGTGGGCCCGGTTAAGACAACATAGTCTTGGCTGCCGAAGTGGGGCGGAGGGGCCTATCCGAGTTATAGGATAGGTGCGATCTCTATCGCCTGTTGTAGAAATATCGCCGTTCAAAAAAAAAATTAACACCTAATAATCAGTTTGGATAACTATTAGAAAAGTTTGGTGAAGTTCCAAAAAAGTAATAAAAAGCTATATAGTTTGGTTTGCTTTGGTTTCAATCAAAATCAATTTGCTTATTATAGATTTATAGAGTAAATAATTTGGGGTAGATCTATGTTAAGACTTTGGTCTAAAATTTTATATCTAAGAGTGTTTTTCTAACCGTGAGAACCTATTAATGGAAAACTTATGGGATCTCATCAATACTCATGCAACTAACACGATCAAGTGAATTGAACCTTGTCTTCAAGAGGTTATGGTACGAAACTAGTAAAAACAAAATTTAAAAATGAAACCTCTCCTATTATGTACCTACAAGTGTTTAAGGATGCTTATTTAAGGCACAAGAGTCAAGACCACCGAAATCCACGAAATTTTGTTATGTGTGTAACCTTAGTTTCAACAAACTTATAAGACAAAAATTAACTTCTCGTTGTTTTGAAATGGCTCATGACAGATATGTCACTTCGTGTTTTGGGAACCGCCACGATCCTTTACAACATTCAAGGATGAAAATATTCATCGAGATCACCATCACCACAATGACGTTTTCACTCGCTCTCAACAAAATCCATCACAACTTAGGGGCTGTTTGGCTAAGCTTTTCAAAACTACTTATTTGCTTATTTGCATTTCTGAAAAGCAAATAAGTCAATAAGCAGTTTTGAAAAGCTTTAAAATGGAGCTTTTCAAAATGACTTATTTGCTTATTTGCTTTTCAAAAAGCAAACAAGTAGTTTTGAAAAGCTTAGCCAAACAGCCCCTTAACCTAAAGAATTTTCAAAGTTCAATATTGATTAGTATGTTTAGGGTGTAAGGGGTGCATGCCTCATGAGTTGGGGGGGAAAAATTCACCCAACCAATCATAATATGTCATGTCATTTCTCCTCTTGCACAAAAACACAAGGGGTGGTTTCCCCCAAACCTTTTTTTTTTCTTAAAAAAAAAGATGGATGATTGGTTGAGAAGATACTGGGCCCCACCACTTACCCCTCTTCCTCAAGTCCCAAAAGTGGCATATGTTCGCCGCAAAAGATGGCCCCGCTCGGCAATCTTGGTGATGGCGGTGGTTCCCCCGTGCGGCAAAAGTCCTCCCCGCAAGCTTTGCCGCGACCACCGCGTACACCCTTAGGGATAGCAAACACGCATAGGACAAATCATATATATTCTAGAACAATGAGTTGAAGAGGTGTAAAACCAATTCTATACTGTCCAAGAGATCGACATAATGTTTTTTGTTGATGCAATCGTTTTCTCCAAATTAATGAGATGTGAAAACAATTCAATAGTATTGGGAAACAACTCACGTGGCCAGCTTCTCCCGAACCGAACCCCATTAACATCTTTCATCTTGTACAATTGATATGCAAAGTGAAAACTTATGAATACAATTAATTGTACAATATTTTGTGTAATATTATTTATTTCCTTAAAAAGACTAGACTCTTTTCGTAATATCCGACTAAACATTCTTACAAATTTTGTCAGATTTGACTGCAAGAAGCTGATTACTTTGTTTTTCGTTGCTCGAATGGAGAATTACCAAAAGGCCACGAAACATGTTTGACTGTGAAGTTCACTCATTTACTCGCAATGTCCATAAAATGCGTTGATGGTATTAGTGGACTAATGTGAGATTTACAAAAGCAAAGTAATGGTATGAAGTTCTCTCATCGTCTCTTCTACCCACGTCTAATGTGAGATTTACAAAACGTTTAATGTTATACTTTTTGTTTGTTGAATGAATTATTAATTTTTTTCATTATAAAGTAAGCTAATAAAGATTATATATTATTATGCAACAAATCTACTTTTCCAAATAAAGATAGGGCTATATATATTGTTTATATTCAATGGGGTGCATTATTTGAGGATAAATTTTGACAGGAAAACCATATAATCAGTTGTATATTATATGTATCATAGTGAAAGCATAAAATGAATGTCTATTTAATTTTTATCTGCATATGGCACCCGAAATAGTGAGGTTTAGGTAGTTTTTGGGGCTTTGTCGCATTCTTTGGTCGGTTTAAGCTATTCAGTCAGTTTGGGGGTGTTGTTTTGTGAATGAACGGGATCATACAATCTTTGGTGGGACCAACGAGTTATCTTCAAGTTTTTGTTTACTAAACAGTAAAAATGAATAGTATAAATTTGTAAAATAAAAAATAAAAATTAAAAGATTGTGATGCCGTAAAGACGTTTTTTTAAAGTGTTTTGAGGAAAATTGATTTTTAATGATATTGTGACATCACACATCAACTAATTTTTGAACGTTAACAAACTTTCATATTCAAATGTCATGTTTCCTCATTTCGGTGCCGATCTTTTTTTTTTCTTTCTCCTCAATCAACGAACCTAAACCCTCAAACTAAAATCCAAAACCCACAACTCCCAATCTCTTTGTTTTTTCTTAACAATTACAATTCTTGAAAAAAAAACAACCTTTCATCCAATTCTTTTGTTCTTCATCTCAATTTAGTTACACCCATATCATTTCCAACAAAGCAACTGTAATCTCCAGTCATTCATTGATATTTCACAAACCCAGATTGAGAAACTGTAAATTTGATGAAAATAAAGATTTTTTTTGAAGTTTAAAAGAAGGAGAGTGATGTTTCAATATCTTGTTTTAAGAGTGTTTGTGATTGCGGTTCATTAACATTGTGTTGATGGTGAGAAATGTGAATTTGTGTTTATTGATGGGTGCTTGTTTCAGTTCTGATCTTGATGAACAACATTCTTTCCAGCCTGAGCCAGGTATTTCTATACGATTTTCTGTCATATTTAGGGGCGGACCTACCTTGTAACAAGGGGTAGCCCAGCGGGGTCTGGGCTACCCCTTGACGCTCCGGCAGTAGTGTAAATTTTGGAAGAAATTGACGTATTTTTGATTTCGTTACCCATTTTTTTAAACGTTGCCCCTATAAGGATTTTCTAGATCTGTCACTGGTCATATTGTGTTATTTGGTATGATATAAGTGTATAGTATCATTTAAGTTCATGGGTGTGTTATTATAGTGGAAATTAAAAGAGGGTTTATTAATCTTGAATAGTTGAATCCCAGTAAGGCACAACAGTTTGTTGTCTAACTAGAAGTACGGCTGAAAACGAGCTGAGCCAAGTCAGTTTGGTTTGGGATTGGACCGTTTATCTTAACAATCTGAAATGTTGAGCTTAAGCTCGGCTCCTAAAAAGCTCAAGTGAGCTCGTGGCTTGTCAAGCCAACTCCTTTATTGAAAATAAATTATTTTTATATTACTACACGTATTTATACTAGGGGAAGGTTCCATTTAGAAGGCAAGTAAATGCGAGAAGTGTGAGAAGAAGATAAATGATTTTTTTTAAATAGAAAATATTTAAAATATAAGAAAATTGTTTAAATGCAATGTTTGTTTATCTATCTTGAAATTCAAGAAAAAATGAGGAAGAAAATTCGTTTATTTTTACAACCTACACATGTTCAAGTTATGTGTAGGAATATTACCTACACAAAATCCAAAAATGTGTAGAAAAAATTTAAACGTTAAAAACATATGAAATAACTAATTTAATTTAATGTATATAACATACACATATGTTTGTAAAAGGTAAAAAACTCTAAAAATATATGAATAACTAATAAAAAATAACAATTTAAGTTTCTTCTCGCATTTCTCGCACTAAAATGCTCTTCTGATATTAACCTCACTCAATAATATATGTGTGTGTGTAAACAGGAAATAATTTTTTTAACATATATACGAATTTATATTAGAATTTGTGTTATACAATTCGGTTATGATGTATATATACTAAAATTTGGGCTTATAGTTTAAACGAGCCAACGAGCCAGCTAAATGGGCCTAACGAGCGAGCCAACTACTTGAGCTTAGCTTGGCTCGTTTACAAACCAAGCCGACTTGGCTCAAACTGTTTACAAAGAAACTAATTTCAAGCCAGCAGCCAACTTTTTGAACATCTCTAACTAGAAGTGTGATTTATATTTGTTTCTTTGTGGAAACAAGAACATAGAAATTCAAAAACATGTTTCTGTTAATGATCCAAATTAAAACTTTTGTTATCTTGCATTTTGGTTTTCAGTTACTAGCTTTAGATGCAGAAAACAGATGTGAAAACTAGAATCATATTTGCATTTATTAAGACTCTAGTTTGTGACCGAATGTTAAAAATTGCAGATGAAATCCAACCATCAGAACAGCGTTTTGACGATTCATCTAATCTAGAAAGTCCTAGCAGTGTAGAGGTGATCAGCAGAGATATTGAAGACCTTAAACAGAATCTTGGATATACCAATCTTGATAGTTTTACATACGATGAGATGCGAATGGCCACCGAATTATTTAACCGTAATCTTGTTATAGGCGAGGGTGGATTCGGGGTTGTTTATAAAGGAATTATAGATGAAAGTGTGAGATCTGGTTATACTAGAGTTGAAGTTGCTATTAAAAAGCTTAATCCCATGGGATTGCAAGGTGAAAAGGAATGGCTGGTATGTTTAACTTGCAAAATTTCCCAATTTTTTTTCTCCAAAATTACAGTTTCGAGTTTCGACTATTGGTGGCAATCATGACCCGCTCTTCAAGAAATGGGTTGATTTGAGCAAAAGAAATTGCATATGGGTTCATTTGAGTCAATTCAAATGATTCAATGGGTCATTAAATATTTATATAACGGGTCAAAATGACAGATCTTATAAAACTTGCTAACTTAAAACAGGTCCAAATGGGTCAAAACCACGCCATCATTAGTCCTTGTGGTTTTCCAAAGTTTCGGATTTGATCCCTAGCTTTCCAAAATTACACAGATGGTCCCGGTGGTTTGCACTTTGTAACGTATTTAATCCCCAACTTTTGCCAAAACTGCATTGATGGTCACTGTGGTTGTACTTTGTAACGTGTTTAGTCCCTAACTTGGACCCTTTGAAACCTTTAGATTTGTTGACTGATGATTTTGTTTCTGCTTCACAGACTGAACTCAATTATTTAGCACGTCTGCGACACCCGAATCTTATGAAGCTTATCGGATATTGCTGTGACGGGACACACCGCCTTTTGGTTTATGAATTTATGTCAGCTGGGAGCTTAGAGGATCTCATGTTTGCCCGTGAGTAACTAAACTATTATAAAGCTTTCAATAAGTTGGTACAACAATCTATATGGGGTTTGGGTCGTATAACATTCTATACGGGTCATATAATGCCATCGTATAGATGGAGACAAAAAAAAAAAAAAAAAAATTCTCTGACATTTTTTTTTTAAACATTCTCCTATACGACCCGAATCACTAAAGAGGTCGTATAGGTATGAAAATAATAGGTGTAGGGGTGTGAAAATAAGATTTTTGGGGTCAGCGGGAGCCTATTTTTATGCATTAAAATGAACTTTGGGCGACTTTTAACCTGTTGAATCCAATTCACTCGTTTCCATTTTAGTTATATTTATTATATGTAAATAAGTCAAAATTACCACATGTGGTGTAGCCAGAGTTGTGTTTGTGCAAGCTAATTATTCTTATAAGCATTTCATTGTATTGGTTTTATGGAAAAGCTTTGAAAAAAGGGTCAATTCATCCATTGTCTTGGGGACAAAGAATGAAGATTGCTTTGGATGCTGCAAAAGGGCTTCAATATCTACATACTACTGAAAGGCCTGTTATTTATAGGGATTTCAAGTCATCAAATATCTTGTTGGATGAGGTTAGTCACTAATACTTGTTTTACTTAATAGATTACGGTTTTTGTCTTTTAAAAAAGGTGTAAACAAATTACCTATATATTAATTTGCAAAAAAAAAAAAAATAATAATAATAATAATAAAAAAAAAAATAACTCCTCTCACACAAACACTATTCAATTTTGTTTGACTTCTTTTTTACACTTTTAAGTTTTAGAGTAAATTACTTTTTGAGTCCCTGTGTTTTAGTGGTTTTAATCACTTGAGTTCAAAATTAAAAAGTTTAATGTCCTGAGTCCCTAGTCATTTATTTTATAACGTTTTGAGTCCAATTTTGTTCATTTTATAACGATTTGAGTCCAAAAATTGGACTCAAAAGGTTAAAATTTCGACCCAAAAGGACTCAAATGGTTAATGAAAATGCTTATAGGGACTCAGGTCGTTAAACTTTTTGCTTTTGGACTCAACTAGTTAAAACCACTAAAACATAGGGACTCAAAAAGTAATTTACCCTAAGTTTTATTTACATTTAACTCTTTTGTTTTTTTATCTTTTACACTTTTAACCCCAATAGTTTTCATCTTCTATATAACTCTCATAGTTTTCATCTTGTATACTTTTAACCTCATAGTTTTCATCTTTTACATATATGTCACAAACATTTTCTAGTTTTAATCCCAACACTTTTCCACTTTCAACTTTGGTCCCTATACGTTACATCTTTTACAAATTTATCGTTTTACAACTCGTTCTAAATTTTGCAAGTTAACATGCTGCAACACGCGCATGTGGTTCAACGTTTTTACGTCTATATTTTTACGGTTTAACTACTCCTTCAAAACTCGAGGGTCCTAAGTCAACTTAGTTATTTTTTTCTAAGTTTACTTTTTCGGTCTATTTTTTGCGAGGTAGCACGCTGTAACGTGTGTGCATGATTCGTCATTTTTACGTTTACTTTTTGTTCGATTTAACACTATGTTCCCGAGTTTCATTTAACAAGGGAAGAGAAAAGAATTAAAAGGAAGACAGTAAAAAATGTGTTCCAGAGTTTTTTTTTAGGAAGGGAAGTGGTGAGAAAAGAAAGGAAACAAGGGGATGATTGATGCAAATATTCATCCTCTCAAATTGGAGAGATTTGGTGAGAAAAGATTATTATGAATCTCAGACTTTTTTAAATTTCCTAAATTACCCTCTAATTCATTTAAAAACACTAACATTGTAACTTTCTTTTCTTTTCATCCTAACTCGAGAACACATAAAATGTTAAATTTCCTTTCATTTCCTTTTCATTTCATTAAACTCGGGAAGACGAATATAATCACATCTTTTCCTTTCCATTCCCTTGTAATTCCCCTTCCTTTCTCTTCTATCGTTAAATGAAACTCGGGAACACAATGTAAAGGTCCCCGCAGAGCGCGGGTCCTTGATACTAGTTGTTATTAATACGAAAGTAAATCTACAGAATTTTAATGCAAAGCTATCCGACTTTGGGGTTGCGAAGGATGCACCTATGGGAAAGACCACCCATATATCAACTCGAGTTGTAGGTACCGAGGGATATACAGCACCCGATTACGCCCAAACTGGTGAGTAGTGTTACTGTCTTATTACTGTAATAGTGTTTGACTTTGTATGAAGTTTGACTTTCCAAAGTCAATTATGTAGTAATTACTTTTGAATATTGATGACATTGGCAGGTCACTTGAGACTTAACAGTGATACATATGCGCTTGGGGTGGTGCTTCTTGAGTTGGTGTTGGGGCTACGAGCCATTGACGATAGCCGAGCTAGCGATATGCGCTCCCTGCCTGATTTCGCTAATCGATTTATGACTCACAAGAGGGCAATAATAGATGTAATTGATCCTAGAATGGAGCGTAATTATTCTCGAAAAGATGTCATTAAGGTTACCAATCTAGCTATCCAGTGTCTCCATGGTAGCCCGGTTATGAGGCCCCCTATGAGCAAGATTCTTAAGATACTTGAATCGGTTCAGACCCCCGAGGCATCTTTTCAAAGTGAGTCGGAGAGTGTGACCACCGCAGATCCTAAAAAAACTAGAAAATCAAGATTTAAGTTAAAGCTGAAATGAGACTTCCATAGGTGATTAAGATGCAAGTTTTTACATTTTAGAAAATAAACCATGTATAAAGTATATTATGATTCAAACTGTTGTATAAGATCTAAATGATAGCCTTTTGTTCTGTGATTCTTGTTTCGAATGTACTGTTCTTGACACAATATATACAGCTTGCAATCGCATAGGAATTTTTACCTGCTGCAGGCAAAGGATTGGGGAGCAAAGGTTATTGACCGATATTTATTATATCCCTAGTTTACGTAGTAATATAATTAGTCTCGGTCAAGCAACGGAGTGTGGATGTGATATTCGTATGAAAGACGATTATTTATTAATGCGTGACGCTCAAGGCAAGGTATTAATGAATGTTACTCGATCTAAAAATCGTCTTTATACGATTAAATTAAAAGTTGGAAAACCCGTTTGTTTGAAAGCTCGGATTGATAATGAAAATTGGTTATGGCACGCGAGACTTGGTCACCTAAATTTCGAGTCCATGAAACAAATGGTGAATAAAGATATGGTCGTGGGGATGCCAATAATCAATCATGAGAATCAAATATGTGATTCATGCTTAGTCGGGAAGCATACGAGACAATCTTTTCCGAAGACGGCGTCGTTTCGGGCAACGCGTGCCTTGGAACTTATTCATGGAGACTTATGCGGTCCAATTTCTCCGAGCACAATAGCGGGAAATAGGTATGTATTTGTCTTAGTTGATGATTTTTCACGTTTCATGTGGACTTTTCTTTTGAAGGAAAAAAGTGATGCGTTTGAAACCTTCAAAAAGTTTAAAGTCATGGTGGAAGTTGAAGTAAGGAGAAAAATCAAGACGTTTCGAACCGATCGAGGGGGAGAATTTACGTCTCATGAGTTCAATCGGTTCTGTGAAAACGAAGGGATTATTAGACACTTAACCGCTCCATATTCACCTCAACAAAACAGGGTGGTGGAGAGGCGAAACCGTACCTTAATGGAGATGACTCGAAGTATATTAAAAGCGCGACAAGTTCCTAATTTTATGTGGGGGGAGGCGGTGAGGCACTCAACCAATTTAGTAAATAAAATTCCAACACGAGCGTTACACGAAGACAAAACACCGTACGAGATGTTAAAAGGAAAGAAACCGGATCTTCAATTTCTTAAGGTTTTCGGATGTGCCGCTTATTTGAAAATTGTGGGCGGGCATCTTCCAAAATTAGACGATCGTTCGACTCGTCTAGTTTATCTTGGAAGCGAAAAAGGTTCGGGGGCGTATCGTTTATACAATCCAACGACTCGAAGAATTGTTGTGGGTCGAGACGGAGATACGGAGTTTGATGAAACGCGTGGTTGGAATTGGGGAAAAAATATTGTTTTTAATGACAAAGAGTCTCGCGAACCGGGTATGTTTTGGGTAGACTTTGGTGGCGCAATTGACACCGGAGATGGAACCGTAAATACAGAATTAAGTGGGTCCACTTCTGAAATAAATGGTGACTCTGAAGATACAAGTCATGATGATGTTGGTTCTTCGACAGCCACTTCAAGTTCAACAAATAATTTTGAAGCTGCTTCATCTAGCCCACAAAGTGGAAGCCCACTTGATGTGAATTATATGGATTTGTCAAATCCAATACAACGTGAAAAAGCTACTGTTATTCATGCTCAAAGACAAAAAAATGCAAGTATTATTTCACAAAAGTCAATTTTAAATGGTGGTCAATGCCAAACCCAAGATGGCGGGAATAGTAGCAATGTTGAAACAAATATTTTTGTTACTCCTGAGCCAGTTGTTCGTAGATCGAATCGCGCTACGGTTACCCCGGTACGTTTTAACGATTATGTTTTAAATTCGAGTTCTATTGATGAAGAATATTTATTGCTTGCGGATGACGAACCGGCTTATTTTAATGATGCCAAAAATAAACCGGAGTGGATGAAAGCAATGCGCGCAGAAATCGAATCAATAAATAAAAACAATACGTGGTCGTTAACCGAGTTACCGCGTGATGCAAAAGCGATTGGTTTGAAGTGGGTTTACAAGGTTAAAAGAAACGCGGATGGCTCACTAAATAAACACAAGGCTAGACTCGTGGCGAAAGGTTATGTTCAGCAACCCGGAGTCGATTTGACGAAGTGTTCGCGCCAGTTGCTCGACTTGAAACAGTTCGGTTACTTTTATCTCTCGCAGGGAATGAAGGGTGGGAGTTACATCATCTAGATGTTAAATCCGCGTTCCTACATGGCGAATTAAAAGAAGAAGTTTATGTCGTTCAACCGGAAGGATTCGTTAAAAAAGGCGAAGAGCATAAAGTCTATAAATTATCGAAGGCGTTATACGGGTTAAGGCAAGCTCCACGTGCGTGGAATACGAAATTAAATAATATTTTATTAGATATGAAATTTCACCGGTGCTCGCAAGAACAAGCCGTATACCGAAGAACCGTTGGAACGGACGTCTTATTGATCGGCGTGTACGTGGACGATTTAATTGTGACGGGTTCAAATTTGAAACTTATTATGGAGTTTAAACGCGGGATGGCTAAAAACTTTGAAATGTCGGATTTGGGAAAGCTTACTTATAATCTTGGAATTGAAGTGTCACAGAGCAAGGACATGATAAAAATTAAGCAAGAGGCATATGCAAAGAAAATACTGACGGAAGCCGGTATGATTAACTGCAATCCTACTAGTGTTCCCATAGACCCGAACGTGGAAGTTTCTAAATTTGAAGACGAAGAGGATTTTGATGCAACGAGATATCGGAGGATTGTCGGGTGTCTCCGGTACCTTTTACAGACTCGACCAGATTTGGCGTTTTCGGTCGGAGTAGCCAGTCGGTACATGCAATGCCCGAAGCAATCTCATGCAGCTCTCATCAAGCAAATTCTTCGCTATTTAAAAGGTACTTTTAGTTATGGCATTACCTATACTCGAGGAGAAAATATGTTGGTTGGTTACAGTGATAGTAGTCACAACATAAATCCGGACGATGGAAGAAGTACTACGGGACACGTGTTTTATTTTGGGTCTTCCCCAATTACTTGGTGTTCTCAAAAGCAAAGTACAGTTGCTTTATCATCGTGTGAGGCGGAGTATATGGCGGCTAGTGCAGCCGCGTGTCAGGCGGTTTGGCTAAAAGAATTGATTGGTGAATTACTCGACAAGAAAATTCAAGCGGCAGTATTACGTGTTGATAATACATCAGCGATAGCTCTCACGAGGAACCCGGTTTTCCATGGAAGGAGCAAACACATTAAATCTCGGTTTCACTACATTCGGGAATGTGTTGATCGTGAAGATATCGTGGTCGAGCATGTTAGTGGCATTGATCAAAAGGCGGATATTTTGACGAAGGCTCTTGGGAAGATCAAGTTCAAGGAGATGACTGAAAAGCTTGGAGTTGAAGACTTGTCAGATACGAGTTCGAAATTCCGGGGGTGATTGTTGGAAATTTCGAATTAGAAGAGATTCCTTTGCGTGCAAGGCAAGGAATCATTGAGTGGATAATTATTAGAATATTTAAACGTGTTTAGGTTTAATTATTCAGTGATAATTATAAGTCAAATATTATAGGTTTATTAGCAATCCTAGTTATAGTCTAATAGGAGTGTTTAGATTATAAATACCATGCTTTGGGTATTAGTGATTGTAATTCAAGTTTTGAGTCAGTTTCTTGAATAATAATAAACGTTTGGGTGTTAGCCAAATACTTTGCAATTTCCGATTTACAATTCCGTTCGGTACCGATTCATCTTGAGCGGAATTGTAAATCGGAAATTGCAAAGTATTTGGCTAACACCCAAACGTTTATTATTATTCAAGAAACTGACTCAAAACTTGAATTACAATCACTAATACCCAAAGCATGGTATTTATAATCTAAACACTCCTATTAGACTATAACTAGGATTGCTAATAAACCTATAATATTTGACTTATAATTATCACTGAATAATTAAACCTAAACACGTTTAAATATTCTAATAATTATCCACTCAATGATTCCTTGCCTTGCACGCAAAGGAATCTCTTCTAATTCGAAATTTCCAACACTCGAAAATTGTAGTTCAGACAAAAACAAAGCCAATATGCTAAGCATATCGTTTGCGGTTCTACTTGTTAAACTTTCCAAAACAGGTCCCGTTTTATCAACAAGATCAACTAAACGCATAGTTACGAAGTTATGAGTAAGATTATCAAATTTATTGATGAAGACTATTTAACATCCAAAAACAAGCAAACCCAAATGTCATATACAGGCACTAAAACTAGTGGTGGCAAGCAGAAAACTTTAAAATAAATTCAAATACCACATAATAAAAGAAGATTACACTATGCTAATGCCAACAATTGTCATTTGTCAATATGAATAATCAGCTGATAATGTAACATTGTAACTATATCAAGTAGGTATAAAACTGAAAAAAAAAAAAAAAAACTAAATTTGTATTGTTCCTATTATATAAGCACAATAGAACAATGAACAAGCTGCAAGAATATCCAAATCATCACAAAATATAGAATTTTTTATAATAGCACATAAAAGAAAAGAAAAGAAAAGGAAAAATTACAAGTTTTGTCCTTTATCTTAATACCACTTATCAGACGGTGTCCTTTTTAATGAATTTTGACAAGTTTTACCCTTTACAAGGAATTATGTTGCACGTTTTGTCCTTTAGGCTTAACCCAGTTAGATTTTCTTGTCAAATCTTGTCACCCAAGGGTATTTTAGTCTTTTTCCCCGTTTATTTCAAGAGTCAACCGTAAAATATTTTGTTTTATTCTTTTAAATAATATTAAATAAATAGGTAAAAAGACTAAACTACCCTTGGGTGACAAGATTTAACAAGAAAATCTAACTGAGTTAAGCATAAAGGACAAAACGTGCAACAAAATTCCGTGCAAAGGGCAAAACTTATCAAAATTCGTTAAAAAGGACACCGTCTGATAAGTGGTATTAAGATAAAGGACAAAACCTGTAATTTTTCCAAAAGAAAATTCATGGAATAAATGGCCACAAAAACTATATTCACTAAAACCCTAATCAAGAAAACAAAAATGTGCCCTTTTCTTTCAGATTTTCCCCAAAACAGAAATATTGTTTAACCAAGTGCAAAATGCAAATTAGGGTTAAAATTCATTGAATATATCATTGGAAAGAACTTCAAAAAAGCAAAAACAGTAACCCTAGATTTAAAAACAGAGTGTGGATTTTAACTTTCTAAGTCCTATTCTTTGTCATTTCTTACCATTTTGGCCCCTCAACTAGTCTTATCACTTCAAATAAGTTTTTATTGTGTTTCGAATTAAATAGAACTAGGATTTAACACCCGCCGCGATGCGGCGGGGATTCATTCATATGTATCATACTCAATAAACCGAGTGTTTGTTACATCAACATTCCATAGTCGCATCGCCTAGCCTATATATCAAGGATGTACAAAACGAAGTTATACAAAATGAATCCCACTGAAATCTAACTGAATTATTGTGGCTGCTTCTTCGGGTTTGTGTTCAAGAAGTAATCCCTACAAAAGGACGTACACGATTATTTAACTATTTAACTAAACACGTATGAAATTTTACATGATCCAAATAATTAATACCTTTTGAACATGAAAAAGCGCTACCATTTCCCAGTATTCCAGCTGCGGTATCGATTATCACTTGTCCAGTCTTTGTACACACAAACCTGAACTAAAAAGCACAAAAGTATATATAGTGCAACGAACAGTTTTGTAGTAGTCATACTGATCAGTATATCCAATCATAAAAAAGTTTGTTTTTCATAGTGATGCACATTTGGACTCCAAATCAACCAAAAAACGCCTCATCTTTGCCTCTACATCTGAATAGACTGGACTGTGATATTACCATCTAGCATTTGAGGCAGATTCTATCATTCATGCTGCTGAAATGCGAGTTGCGGCGGTATCTACACACTACATATAACACTCATGTATATAAGACCATCAGTCTGTATGTTTCCGCCAATGTTTCCCTTGTTAATAGTAAATTGATTATTTGATTCTAATCAAAATCAAAAGTATCAAATAGAGCTCTGTCAATAAAAAGGAAAAACAAACAAAAATTAGAAACTAAAATGGAACCACAAAAAAGGTTTTTTTACTCATATTCGTAGCAAACATAAAAGATAATGAATTAGTTATGGTAGATAAACCCATAAATGTAGATGAACTCACCTTGGGGAAGGGCCCCAATTTCTTTTTTCGCTTTGGTCCGACAAAATGGCTGAGCCAGCCCTGGTTATATATTACACGTATGTAATCAGTTCACACATACTCAACCCATGTCTACTTCGTGATACAATAATCTACTGATCTAAGATTGTTGTTGCGGTCTTTGACCGGCGATAATAGGTGTGACGATGACAAACGACGCTTATAACTATAAATTTTCCTTTGCCTCATTTAATCTTGGATATAACACCTGGTGATTAAAAGCAAAAATATATGAATTCCAATAAAATTAAAGCTAATTGCATAAAAGATGAAACACATCGACAAAACAAAAGGTTTCAAAACAAATCCCTAACATCTACTGTAATCACGAAAACACAAACACTTATTGAACATATATTATCAACCAGGGGAAAGAAAATTTGAAATGTTATATACCTGCAATGTGTTTAAAGAACACCGCCACTTCTCAACAAAAGAAACACCATCGATTTGATCATTTGCTTTTCAAAAGAACACAAATGGTCCATGTGGTTTGCACTTTGTAACGCATATAGTCTCTAGCCAACATGTCAAAGGTTTCAGCAGGTCCAAATTAGGAACTAATTGCGTTATAAAATGCAAACCACGGGGACCATTCATGTGACTTTTGGCTGAGTTGAGTACTAAATACGTTATAAAGTGCAAACCACTATGACCGTCCGTGTACTTTTAAAAAGTTAGGGATGAAATCCAAAATTTTCATACACGATAAGGACTATCTATAACCATCAAAAAGAATTTATACTTATAAATATCAAATTTAGAATCCACATATTACAACATTTGACATTACACCCAATATTTACAACTGTATGTTTGAAATGCATTCCAAGACTGAGCTTGTAGAAAACTGAAAAAAAAAGGACCGAACCGAAACCATATTAACTTGGCATAACGGAACAATACATATAATCGACAGTTGAGTTTTGTATTTTCTGAAAACGGATTTTGTGATTCGGTTACAGTTTTGTATATTCTGGAAAGTGAACCAAACTGATGTAATACCCTGTCTTCCGTTATGATTTTAACACTTTATATTAAATTGTGAATTGTTTTGTATACGTTGAAGAAGTTTATTATATAGCAATGTAGTTTATACACATTTTCTAAGAAGCTTGAGCTAAAGTTGCAGCAAAAAAAAGGATGACATAAAGCCATAAAATGAACATACTCCATATTCCAACATCTCATTTGTATCTTTTCAATTGCATCTTTCTGAATAGACTAATATCTATAGGATTTTAGGTTGATATTTATGTCTTCATTTTTAAGAATGATCCTATGATCATAATTCTTTGATGGTGGTAAGCCTTTAGGCTCATCAAACACATCTTAATATTGTTAAAGTAAGGCCGCTACTTAAGGGTCCACTAACTCTTTGGTGTCACACTGTCACTTGTACTTTGGATGTTTTATCCCTCCATCGTTAACTGTAAACTAAACATCTGTGAACGAACCCACTAATTTGGAAAACTTAACAATTGATCCATTTTTTCTATTGAACATAAACTGACCCCATTAGCAATAAACCCCTTTTAACAACTACTTAACCCATCAACTTGAATTTCCATAGTCAATTGCTTAAAATTCTATATGATGTCCCCTAAGGGTGATAACCACTAAATTCCTAGCTAGTACCATATCATGCATAGTTTTCTAGAGATGTTAACAACACATCAGCATCAAACCACATACCATGCATCATCCATTTAAACCCTTTACACATCTTAGCACAATTGATAGGATTACCATTTGCTATTGTCACTGGAGAAGGAGGAGGAAGCAGCGGCAGTGGAAGGAGGAGACGACCTCGCTGATTCAATTCCAAACCGCCCATCGCCGGAGTGAAGTCGGTGGCGTGGTGGAGAGGGAGGAGGAAGCAGTGGCAGTGCAAGGACAAGCTGTCCCTGGTTGAGGTCCAAACCGCCATCGCCGGAGTGCTCACCAACGTGTTCTGTCGCTCCTTATTTTTGCTGTGCAAATCTAGGGCTCATATTTGTATTGTCTATGTCAAAGCACCAGCGGTGGTTTTTTGTGGGTATTGTCTGATATCCCCGTTAACCGGCCGACCACCATCGAGAAGCCACAACCGGCGACCAATTGAGAGATCGGGACTCTAGAACTCGCCGTCGTCATCACAGACTCTGGTTCAGTCGGAGGCGGTTGGTGACGTCGGAACAACAGTTCCCGCTTCCTCGACGGCTGTTGGCGCCGGTTCCTCCATCACAGTCGCTCAGTTCTCTCTACCTCTCCACTTTGTCTCTCTTACTCCTCTCTCTATCTCCCTGCTGTGTGTTGATGTGGAGGCAACAACAACTATGAAGACAAGTGATTTCTGGTCTATAGTTAAAGAAGATAATAGAACATGTTAGGAAAAAGGGGATGTGTTGGCTAACAGAGAAAAGAGGCGAAGATGGAGAGTTTTTTTTTTTTTTTTTGAAAAACTCCCCAAGCACCATGTACAACAACTATATGCATAAAGAAGTTGCTTCTTTATATTGGTTTTAATGTTGGCAAAAATGTTTAATTAATCTTGAAAATCCAAACCTAAGACCGGGGGTATGGTGGGGCGTGGGTTGGGGGCATGGGTTGGGGGCATGGTGCGACATGTGGACTATGGGGCACCCAAGACCAAAAGCCAATTTCAAAGGGGTGTGGTGGGGCGTGGCTGGGGTGGCGTGACTAGTGCTCTTGGCCAATGAGGTTTCACCATGTCATGTGAGTAGCCCCGCCCAACGCCCGGGCTGAATCCCACGCCAATGGGGCCACGCCCAAACCCAAGCCCACCCGGGGTGGTGACTTGGATGTTTCTCTCCAACCCACGCCCCAACTCCCGCCCCATACCCCATAGTCTAATGTATTTATATAAAAAAAAAATCAACACCTACAACAAATTAATGCTACTTGCAATGATAAATGATAAATGATGGTTGGTTTATCCCCCACTTGTAGTGGAGTGGTGGAAAGAACTTTGGGTTTCCTTGGAGACCCGGGTTCGATCCCCACCTGTTGCATTTGGGGTAAATGACCCCAACCTTGGTTGAGGGGTCATGGCAATGATGGATAAGAGCCTTGAGTGCGTAATAGCCCGGGTTCGAGTCTTGAGCCGCACACGAGTTTTCTATTACAGTGCGGTTACTCTGGCTCTTGAGTGCGGAGGCTGCAACGGCAGTCAAGTGACTGTCGGCTAGAAATTTTCTCGTGGAGCGCCTATGGTCAACCTCGGATGCCTCGCCCGAGGGGGACTAGGGACCCATGCAATGTGGGTGTGATCCTCTCGACTGTTGGAGTCAATCGCCGTTCAAAAAAAAAATGATGGTTGGTTTGAGCAATGATGACTAATGGGTGTCAATATTATCATTGATGGTCAGTTAAGGTCAATGATGGTCAATTAGGGTCTTTGATAAATGAGCGTCAATTACGATCAATTATTTGTACCTTATAGCGTGTTTGGTTCTAGAAGTTAACACAAACTACCCTTTGTGTCTGTGTCTTTTCAAAATATATATCTTTTTATAGAATTATTATTGAAGGTATATTAATTTTACTTGGAATATTATCATAAAATTGAATTTAATGTGAGAATGTTGTAATGGCTTGGATTGAAATATTTATAATGTACAATTCTATGAATTTGTTAATATGTTTGGTTTGTATATATGCAGCTCATTTTGTAAATATTATTGGTGTTAGGATATATTTATATGTATGTGATTTTGTAAATATTATTTGTGTTAAAATGTTAAGTTTAAATTGGCCTATTAACTTTTCCCACTGAATTGTCTTTGGTCTAAGTTGCACATCCAAAAAATGGTGTTTTTTAACGGCAAATTTGGATCACTAACGGACCACTGGAGTATCATCGTGTCATGAGCGGAACCACCGATCATATCCATCTCCACTAGGCAATAACACCTATACACCAATTCAGAAGGAAATCAAATAACAGCCAGCGAAATAACATTTAACACAAGCAGCCCACCGAGAAGCGGGGCAAAAGTGCAAAACACACCTGCATAACAGGTCGAAAACAAATACAACAGCAAGCATAACAAACAATCTATCTTTTACCGAATTAACTGTCGGGATACAAATGCATCAGCTGTCCACCCCTGCCCAAACTGCATTAGCCACTTGACATGAGCCAAAGATGAGTTCAGCTGATTCCTCTTCTTGCAAACATAAAGTACAATCTGCGGAGTTGACCAAAATGCTCCTGCTCCTCAAATATCTCGGGAGCGGAATTCTGTCTTGAATAAGCCTCCATACAAAACACGCAACCTTTATTGGCACCTATTTGACCCATAAAAATTTTTCGCCTGTGATTCCAAGAAAACTTTCATTTTTAGCACCGCTCTAACTGATTTTACAGAAATGCAACCTGATTTTACAGAATACATGGTGAATATCTTGTTCAGGTTTAAATTTGTCTGAAGTGACTTTCCAAAGTTAATTAAGTGATAATTACTTTTGAATACTGAAGACATTGGCATGACAGTTGAGAGCTAGTAGTGATACATATGCGTTTGGGGTGGTGCTTCTTGAGTTGCTGATGGGGCTACGAGCCATTAACATGAGCCGAACTAGCAGTCAGCAATCCCTGGTTGAGTGGGTTTGATCGCTTCTGGCTCACAAAAGGGAAACTCTAGAAATCATTGATCCTAGAATGGATCGTAATTATTCATCTAAAGACGCCATTAAGGTTGCCAAACTGGCTCACCGATGTCTCCATCATAGCTCTGTGATGAGGCCCCTTATGAGCCAGATTCTTGAGACACTTGAATCAATGCAGAGTCTTAAAAGAACTGGAAAATCAAGTAAAAGATGCAAGTTTTTTTACTTTATAGAAAATGAACCATGTATAAAATAAAGGAAAAATTACAAGTTTTGTCCTTTATCTTTATAGTACTTTACAGGCGGTGTCCTTTTTTTCAAATGTTGACAGGCGGTGTCCTTTAATAGGTATTTTGTTACAAGTTTTGTCCTTTCCACCCAACCTGGTTAAAAAACTCAGTTAATTTGTGGCACATGATAAGCACATGAGGGTAATTATGTCTTTTCCACCCCACCACTTAAATGCAGGTACTGCTTGATCCTGATCCTGCTGATCCGATCCTTGTTCTCCATCTATTTTCCATCAATTCACAACAACAAATCAATCAAAACACAACAAACTACACTAATCGGTCAATTTGAAACCCTAGATCACTCGTTACAAGCACAGGAAATGAAATAATACCAGAATCGTTAACTATCATTAACTTTAGTTGAATTCGATGAGTTTTAATGTTGAAACGGATGCATACGTACCTGGATCTGGTTTCGATTCAGGAATTTGATCTGGAGATTGAACATTGGCGGTTTTGGATTTGGTTTCGATTCAGGAATTTTAATGTCGAAACGGATGAAACCCTAGATCACTCGTTACAAACACAGGAAATGAAGCAACCTGTTAGCTTCTTCCAATGTGTTCTTCCTCCTTAGCATGATGTTGGGCAGTTGGGTGGCCGGCGATCTGCTGTGAGATCGATCTGCTGTGGAATCGAATCTCCTACTCACCTGCACCACCATCATAAAAAATGTTCAAAATCACACACCATACCTTCAAGTCAACCCTTTCATTCCCCTGCACAATCGAAACCGCATACATATCCAAACAAGGTAATCTCTACACACTCGAATTTGAATCTTGCACTGGTTGATGAATTTTGATGAGGGTGAACTCTGATAATTTTGATGAGGGTGAAACCGCATACAGATTCACTTTTGTTCCGTCGAGGTCCGTTGACAGTAGCTAGGTGTTTGGTTAGGGTTGGGGTGGGTGCGGCGGCGACGGATGGTGTGGTTGTGGTGGTGTTCGGAGGTGGGAGATGATGATGGTGGTTGATGTGTGGGCGGCGGCGGATGGTTGTTGTGGTGGTGGTGGGAGGTGGGAGATGATGTTGGTTGTAGAAGTGTGGGCGACAGCAGATGGTTGTGGTGGGAGGTGGTGGTGGATGATGGTTGAGAAGGATGGCGGATGGTTGTGGTGGTGGGAGGTGGGGGATGGTGGTGGTAGATAAAGGCTGAGAGCATTCACATTCTAACCATCAAATTATGTGAGGAGAGATTTTTATATTATAAAGGGTATAAAAAGTGGTTGTGAGTAGAGGAGAGAGAAAATGTTACTGTTCATTTGTATATTTGGGGGACACTGTTCACCCGTTATAATTTTTTAATATATTTTGAAAGTGGTTGTGAGTGGAAGTGAGAGAAAAATGTAATGATAATATTATTTAATTGAAAGGAGAGAGAAAAAGTATTTGTTTTTAGTGGAAATATATTTATATATGAGTTGTTTTTTAGTGGAATGTATGTATAATTTGATGGTTTGAATGTGAATGCTCTGAGAGAGAGAGAAATAGAGAGCTCTGTGTGTTTGTAGAGAGAGAGAGAGAGATATTTTAATTTTTAAATAGATATTAGTTTTTTAAATTCTTTTTGTTTTATTTTATTAAAAAGATTTATAAATAAATAGGTTGAAAGACTAAACTACCCCTGTTTGACCAGACTTAACAAAAAAACCTAACTGGGTTAGGGCTAAAGGACAAGACGTGTAACAAAATACCTACTAAAGGACACCGCCTGTCAACATTTGAAAAAAAGGACACCGCCTGTAAAGTACTATAAAGATAAAGGACAAAACTTGTAATTTTTCCTAAAATAAATTATGATTCAAGCTTGTTGTATAAGATCTAAATGCTAGCTTTTTGTTATGTGCTTCTTGCTTTAAAGGTTCTTTTTTTCTTGACACAATGTATACAGCTTGGAATCGCTTCTAAGATTCTTATATCATATAAATAAGAACATTAAAAGGTTAAATAACCAACACAAAAGCCTTTTTTTGGAGTCAATATACATTGATTCTTGGTCAAAATACTGATCAAATCTTAGCAAGACAAGGCCTTGTGTGCATACCAACAGCTTATACAAACCAAAACATCACATGTTATGTTGCGGTTTCACCTTAAAAACTTACAATCAAACTAGAATTCAAAACAAGAACTCAAACTTTACCCCAAACTTGATGCAGTCTTGACATCAACCGTGTAATAGATCTTCTTTATATCTACAGATGATGATCTTGGAGTACATGTTGATAGCCTAGGTGAAGCAGTAGTCGAATTTTTTTAAAGCTTTGGAAGTTGATTCATATTGTTTCGCTACATGATTGATGTTTTCGACATCAAATGTTTTCGTAGCAAATACCGGATAAGCAACAAAACGCCACATAAGCAAGAAACTGGTCATCAGGTGATGACAGTACCAAATTAGCGCATTTCAACAAAACATTTACAGAGTTGGAACAGTACTGAGTAATGAGTATACTTACCAAAATGGACAATTAACCAGCGTACCTCGCTGTTATGATACTAGACTTATTATTAAAGATTAATAAACATCCAAAACATGCAAATCCAAATGTCATATACAGACACTACTTGCTAAGTTGAAAGAAAATCACGCTTATAAAAACTGGTGGTGGCAAGATATGCCGGTGAAAACGGGTCAGGTTGGGCAAACTAGCAATCGTCTTTCTGTACGTTTAATAAAGATTATTAATGTCAGTTATGATTACAACCAGTGGCGGATCTTGCCCGTTGAACCTGCCAGGGCCGAAAGACACGGGCACTAAAATTAGCACTACGGCCGAAAAACTTGCCAGGGCCAAACATAGTATATATACAAAATTTCGATCGAAATGCGGAAAATTAGCACTACGGCCGAAAAACTTGCCAGGGCCGTGGCCCTGCCACCTCTCCACTAAGAACCGCCCCTGATTACAACAGAATCTAGATCCTTAACTCTTTTAACTACACTAGAAACCATTTTACCTAAATGGGGCATCATAAGATCATTGTGGAAGGTTGTGAGTGTCCCCATCACACTCCTTACAAACGGATACTTTCTGCACTGAATCGGTATCCAAAATGCAGGGGCGAAGGATAGTTGATACCTGGGGGGTACCCCCCCCTCCCCCCGGGAAACTTTTGGCCAAGCTCCGCCAGCAAAATGCATGACAAATTGTTGAAATTCCATCTCGTGTTAAATTCAGCCCCAACTTCCTAAGTGTCTCTACCAGCAATCTTATATGCGAAAACGACTCGCTGTTTTAGCGCTGAATTGGCATCTTAAAGATTTCTAAGCATAGCCCTAGGTGTTACTAACTACTAAGTTCCATCAACAAACACAAAACTAGAAGATGCACACTTCAGAATGCATCATGCTAATCATATAATAAAGTATCTTGGCACTAAACAAGATCAGATTTTTATCAACATCACACCACAAATAGTACAAGCTGCAATAATATATAACAAATCACAACAAAATAGACAACTTTGAAAAATCAATTCATGGAATAATTGGCCACATATAACATACACTAAAACCCTAATCAAGAAACCAATGAAATGCCCTTTTCTTTCAGATTTCCCTCAAAACAGAAATAATTTAACAATATGCACAATGCAAAGAAGGGTTAACTTATTGTACCTAATTACAGCATAAAATGAAAAAAAAATTCATTGAATATATCATGAAAAAGAACTTCAGAAAAGTAAAAAACACACATTGAAAGTATCCCATCAAACTCTAATTTTAAAAACAGAGTGTGGAATCTAAGTCCTATTCTTTGTTATTTCTTACCATTTGGCCCCTCAACTAGTCTATCACTTCATATAAGTTTCCAATATGTTTTAAAAAAAATTAATGTGTTGGCAAAATTTTGTAGTTAATCATTAAATCCAAACCTGATGTATTTATAAAAAAAATCAACACTTACAACAAATCAATGCAATTTGCAATGATAAATGATGGTCGGTTTGACCAATGATGGCTAATGGCCGTCAATATTGCTCATTGATGGTCAATTAGGGTCATTGATGGAATAATAACACATAAAAGAAAAGAAAATTCATGGAATAAATGGGCACAAAAATTATATTCACTAAAACCCTAATCAAGAAACCAAAAATATGCCCTTTTCTTCTAGATTTTCCCCAAATCAGAAATATTGTTTAAACAAGTGCAAAATGCAAATTATTAGGGTTAAAATTCATTGAATATATCATTGGAAAGAACTTCAAAAAAGTAAAAACAGAAACCCTAGATTTAAAAACAGAGTGTGGATTCTAACTTTCTAAGTCCTATTCTTTGTCATTTCTTACCATTTTGGCCCCTCAACTAGTCTTATCACTTCAAATAAGTTTTTATTGTGTTTCGAATTAAATAGAATGTTGGCAAAAATGTTTAATTAATCTTGAAAATCCAAACCTAAGACCGGGGGTATGGTGGGGCGTGGGTTGGGGGCATGGTGCGACACGTGGAGTATGGGGCACCCAAGACCAAAAGCCAATTTCAAAGGGGTATGGTGGGGCGTGGCTGGGGTGGCGTGGCTAGTGCTCTTGGCCAATGAGGTTTCACCATGTCATGTGGGTAGCCCCGCCCAACGCCCGGGCTGAATCCCACGCCAATGGGGCCACGCCCAAACCCAAGCCCACCCGGGGTGGTGACTTGGGCGTTTCTCTCCAACCCACGCCCCAACTCCCGCCCCATACCCCATAGTCTAATGTATTTATATATAAAAAAAAATCAACACCTACAACAAATTAATGCTACTTGCAATGATAAATGATAAATGATGGTTGGTTTGAGCAATGATGACTAATGGGTGTCAATATTGATCATTGATGGTCAGTTAAGGTATATTAATTTTACTTGGAATATTATCATAATTGAATTTAATGTGAGAATGTTGTAATGGCTTGGATTGAAATATTTATAATGTACAATTCTATGAATTTGTTAATATGTTTGGTTTGTATATATGCAGGTCATTTTGTAAATATTATTGGTGTTAGGATATATTTATATGTATGTGATTTTGTAAATATTATTTATGTTAAAATGTTAAGTTTAAATTGGCCTATTAACTTTTCCCACTGAATTGTCTTTGGTCTAAGTTGCACAACATCCAAAAAATGGTGTTTTTTAACGGCAAATTTGGATCACTGACGGACCACTGGAGTATCATCGTGTCATGAGCGGAACCACCGATCATATCCATCTCCACTAGGCAATAACGCCTATACACCAATTCAGAAGGAAATCAAATAACAGCCAGCGAAATAACATTTAACACAAGCAGCCCACCAAGAAGCTGGGCAAAAGTGCAAAACACACCTGCATAACAGGTCGAAAACAAATACAACAGCAAGCATAACAAACAATCTATCTTTTACCGAATTAACTGTCGGGATACAAATGCATCAGCTGTCCACCCCTGCCCAAACTGCATTAGCCACTTGATTCCTCTTCTTGCAAACATAAAGTACAATCTGCGGAGTTGACCAAAATGCTCCTGCTCCTCAAATATCTCGGGAGCGGAATTCTGTCTTGAATAAGCCTCCATACAAAACACGCAACCTTTATTGGCACCTATTTGACCCATAAAAATTTTTCGCCTGTGATTCCAAGAAAACTTTTATTTTTAGCACCGCTCTAACTGATTCTACAGAAAAGCAACCTGACTCCTCTATGCTCCACCTCCACTCATCTTCACCATGAACACATGGTGAATATCTTGTTCAGTTTTAAATTTGTCTGAAGTGACTTTCCAAAGTTAATTATGTGATAATTACTTTTGAATACTGAAGACATTGGCAGGACACTTAAAAGCTAGTAGTGATACATATGTGTTTGGGGTGGTGCTTCTTGAGTTGCTGATGGGGCTACAAGCCATTGACAAGAGCCGAACTAGTAGTCAGCAATCCCTGGTCGAGTGGGCTAGACCACTTCTGGCTCACATAAGGGAAACTTTAGAAATCCTTGATCCTAGAATGGTTCATAATTATTCATCTAAAGAAGTTGTTAAGGTTGCCAAACTAGCTCACCAATGTCTCCATCATAGCTTGTAAATAGGGGTAGGCCCCGCTACCCCTTGACGCTCCGGCGGTAGTGTAAATTTTGGAAAAATTTAATGTTTTTTTTTTTTATTTCGTTACCCCTTTTTTTTTGAAACGTTGCCCCTATAAGGATTTTCTAGATCCGCCACTGTGTAGACCCCTGATGCATCTTTGCAAAGTGAGTTGGAGAGTGTGACCACCCAGATCCTAAAAATAAACTGGTAAATCAAGTAAAAGTTGATGCTGAAATTTTTGGGTATATACGTTTTCGACCCCCTGGTTCTATAGAAATTTTTGGGTATATACATTTTCGACCCCCCAGTCGGAAATCTCAAGCTTCGCCACTGCAGACAACGCCTTTTGTGCATACCAACGGTTTATACAAACCAAAACATAACATGTTATGTTGTGGTTTCACCTTAAAAACTTACAATCAAACTAGAATTAAAAACAAGAACTCAAAACTTTACCCCAAACTTGATGCAGTCTTGACATCAACCGTGTAATAGATCTTCTGTATATCTACAGATGATGATCTTGGAGTACATGTTGATAACCTAGGTGAAGCAGTAGTCGAATTTTCTTAAAGCTCTGGAAGTTGATTCATATTACTTCGCTACATGATTGATGTTTTCTGACATTAAATGTTTTTGTAGCAAATACCTGAGAAGCAACAAGACGCCACATAAGCAAGAAACTGGTCATCAGGTGATGACAGTAGTACCAAATTAGCGCATTTCAACAAAACATTTACAGAGTTGGAACCGTACTGAGTAACGAGTATACTTACCAAAATGGACAATTAACCAGCGTACCTCGCTGTTATGATACTACACCTATTATTAAAGACTAATAAACATCCAAAAATGCAAAGCCAAATGTCATATACAGACACTACTTGCTAAATTGAAAGAATATCACGCTTATAAAAACCAGTGTTGGCAAGATATGCGGGCGAAAACGGGTCAGGTTGGGCAAACTGGCAATCGCCTTTCTGTACGTTTAATAAAGATTATTAATGTCAGTTATGATTACAAACATAATATTATTGGAATATTAATCCAAATCTTTGAATAAAATAATTTAAGAAGCTCTAATGGTCCGTCAGTGGCACGTTGATACTCCAGTGGTCTGTCAGTAATCCAAATTTGCCGTTCAAAAAAAAAAAAGAAAAGCTAATTCATCGGTCAATGTGTATAAATTACCTGCAACAGATCCAAGAGATTTGAGAACTTGAATATGTAACAGCTAAACAAGGCTTCTACAATCCTGTATCTTTGAAAGATACATGTTTTCTTCAGTACTAATTTCTTCTTTAACTTCTTGTAGAACAGATTCTAACCCATAACTTTATAGTAACTGCAAGATTAACCCAACAACTTAACTCGGTCATGGCTGGTTTTGCAATAAAATGTGGAATCTCCAAACTGAACATGTTTATTTTGTTTATCAAGCGCATCAAAAAGAGATCTCACCGATATTACGAAATTACTCCCAGGTGAATACAGGCATTTCTTACAAAAGAATCCAGAACCTTAACTCTTTTTACTATACTAGAAACCATTTTACCTAAATGGGGCATCATAAGATCATTGTGGAAGGTTGTGAGTGTCCCCATCACACTCCTTACAAACGGATACTTTCTGCACTGAATCGGTATCCAAAATGCAGGGGCGAAGGATAGTTGATATCCGGGGGTGCACCCCCCCCCCCCCCACCCACCACCAAATGTTTCGGTTAGAAGTATAAAATTTCCGATTTTTCGTCTAAAAAAGTTAAAATTATAAAGGATCCCCCCCCCCCCCCCCCCCCCCAAACTTATGGTCAAGCTCCGCCACTGGCAAAATGCATAACAAAATGTTGAAATTCCATCTCGTGTTAAATTCAACCCCAACTTCCTAAGTGTCCCTACCAGCAATCTAATATGCGAAAACGACTCGCTGTTTTAGCGCGGAATTGGCATCTTAAAGATTTCTAAGCATAGCCCTAGTTGTTACTACTAAGTTCCATCAACAAACACAAAACTAGAAGATGCACACTTCAGAATGCATCATGCTAATCATATAAAGCATCTTGGTACTAAACAAGATCAGATTTTTATCAAGATCACACCACAAATAGAACAAGCTGCAAAAATATATAACAAATCACAACAAAATAGACAACTTTGAAAAAAAAAATCATGGAATAGCTGGCCTATAACTGGCCACATATAACATACACTAAAACCCTAATCAAGAAACCAATGAAATGCCCATTTCTTTCAGGTTTTCCTCAAAACAGAAATAATTTAACAATATGCAAAATGCAAAGAAGGGTTAACTTATTGTACCTAATTACAGCATAAAATGAAAAAAAAAAAATCATTGAATATATCATGAAAAAGAACTTCAAAAAAGTAAAAACACACATTGAAAGTATCCCATCAAACCCTAATTTTAAAAACAGAGTGTGGAATCTAAGTCCTATTCTTTGTCATTTCTTACCATATGGCCCCTCAACTAGTCTATCACTTCATATAAGTTTCCAATATGTTTTAAAATAAATTGATGTGTTGGCAAAATTTTGTAGATAATCACTAAATCCAAACCTAATGTATTTATAAAAAAAAAATCAACACTTACAACAAATCAATGCAATTTGCAATGATAAATGATGGTCGGTTTGACCAATGATGGCTAATGGCCGTCAATATTGCTCATTGATGGTCAATTAGGGTCATTGATGGTCAATTATGGTCAATGATAAATGAGCGTCAAATCTGATCAATTATTTGTACTTTATATCATGTTTTTTCTCTAGAAGTTAACACATACTACCTTTGTGTCTGTTTCTTTTCAAAATTCTATCATTTTATAGAGAATTATTATTGAAAATTAAATTTGCATACAAAAACAATTTGCTTGCAAGAACCCACTATTTCAGCTTATTCATTCATATTCTACAATGTGAAAATGTTGTAATGACTTGGATTGAAATATTTAAAACCTACAATTATATGAATTTGTTAAAACTTTTGGTTTGATTTTGTGTTTGTATATATTATTTGTGTTTTGATATATTTATAAATAAATAAAACTGGAAAACAAAAAACTAGTTTTTTTTAATTCTGTTGGAAAAATAGGTGAAAATAACATTTTTCACAAATATAGGAAAATGATTTTTTTCCTATTTTGGACTAGAAATAAATATAAGAAAACGAGCGGGTTTTATATATTTATTTGTGGGTTTGTGTTCTATGTTGGAAGACCTTTGCAACGAACTAAACCACGTCCAAAACGGAGCTAAGATGAATGAGATATCGATGCTCAAAATTGGGTGTATGGAACATTGAATGCTGAAACAAAAGGGAAAGTAGCACATTGTCCCAAATCGGAGGAGAGATGGAAACTTAAATGGGTATTTAAGTGGGAACTCTCCACCCTTATTGTTTCATGGAAGCACACACTAAGTGTACTCGCGGAGGGTACGAGGCACCAAAGCTCACACGCGGGCGCGGGCGATGAGGCGCTTTAATGGCGCACTTTGCACTTCGCATCGCCGCTTGAGAGCCGCCTTTGTATTTTCGACCACGTGCGCGTGGTGGATCACATAGGCTGCAAGGACCAAGTGGTGAAGTGGTGTGCAGGTTCGAAGCGCGTGACGTGGCGGTCCGCGCGCGAGTACACGAAGGTGCGCGGTTGCGCATGGTACATGGATCCTGATGTGACGTGCGCCGCGCACTGAAGTGAGCCAAAACGGCGCGACTGTGTGGCGTGCTCGTAGAGCCCACAGGTGACGTGGCGCACGCGCGCATGGACCTGAGTCGGTGTGGTGCACGCGCGCATGGCATTGAGCCAAATGGACGCAGCGCGCATGAGCGTGCAGACCTGTGCGCGCACCAGTGTGTCTTGCACGCGCGCAGAAGCCTCCAGCATTTAATGACGAAGCAGTTTCAGTTCTGCATTCGAAACTGACGAGTCAAACGGTTATAACAGCGAATTAAATGACGTATTAAATTGCATTGAAGACGTTTAATGCAATTTAAACCTCTCCTTAATTTCTTTTGACCGTTTCGACTTATGAGCTGTATAAATACAGCTCCATACCCACTGCAGAAGCACACCAGCAACACAACAGCACTTGCATTCCTCTGATCTTCTTCCAGCTTGTTCAAGGTAGCCTTCAGGTTGTAGGCTAATTCCGGCAGTACGCTGCTCCGGCTGTTGTACCCTGGGAAACAAAACGAGTACTCTTGGGAGACTCGGAATTTGTTTTAAGGGAAGCGTGTTGACACGTGCCTCAGCCACTCTGTTTCTACTCCTTCTTGTAATTTGGTTTATTTCAGTTGTAATTGTAATTGTCGTTGTTTTCTTTATTTTTGTATTGTAATCGTATAATAAAATTTGTTTATTTTTTTATTTACGCGAACGGTTCCTTCAATCTTAAAACAAATTTTTAAAACCGTTCGTGTAATCAAAACCATTCTGTTTTGTGACTCAAACCAGTTTTGATTCACTCAGTTTGTGTTTTAAAAACAGATTTTTTTTTGTTGTTTTCTTCTTCAAAGGAACGACTTTGGTTGAAAACAATTTGGTTACTTCAGAATTGTCCTAAAAATTGCTAAAACTTTCTGCCTTGGTCTTCAAAGTTGGACTTAGAAGCCAAACAGTAAGTTCTAAAAATTATAAAATTTCTAGTTTTGGTCTTCAAAGTTGGACTTAGAAGCCGAAACAGTAATTTTGTGGTAAAATTTACTAGTTTACTTCTGGTTTTTGCGTAAATCAGACCTTTTGACTAAAAATTTTAATTTTAATTTTTTCCGAATGTCGACTGATAATGTCAACGTTAACAACAACACTAATGTTGTTGTTGGAACCCCTGCCAACACTGTGGGAGCGTCCACAGTGGCAAATCATGCTGAAAGACCCAAGAAGTTCTCGGGTCTCCACTTCAAAAGGTGGCAACAGAAGATGTTCTTCTACTTGACCACCATGAACCTTGCGAGGTTCTTGACTGAAACCGCTCCCCAACCTGCGGAAGGGGAGACCGACGCTCAGGCTCTGAGCGCGGTAGATGCGTGGAAGCATTCGGATTTCATACGTCGTGGCTATGTGTTAAACGGCCTGTCGGATGCGTTGTATAATGTGTACTACAACGTCAAGACTTCCAAAGACCTTTGGGATGCCTTGGACAAGAAGTACAAAACGAAGGATGCTGGCACAAAGAAATTTGTGGTAGCCCGTTTCTTGGATTTCAAAATGGTTGATTCTAAAACAGTTATGAATCAAGTCCAAGAATTGCAAATTATACTACATGACATCCTTGCGGAAGGCATGACACTTAGCGAGACATTTCAAGTGGCAGCGATGATTGAGAAGTTACCTCCTGGTTGGGTGGATTTTAAGAATTATCTTAAACACAAACGGAAGGAAATGACTATAGAGGATCATATTGTTCGTCTTCGGATTGAAGAGGATAATAGAATTGCTCTAAAAAGCAGCCATGCGCAAACTTCTGCTAGCGCAAATTTGGTTGAGCATGGGCAATCCTCTAAGGGTAATAAGGGCAAGGGGAAAAGGACAAAGAGAAAGCAAAGGCTAGCAAACTTGGACCGAAGAAAGGGGTTGTGAAAAAGAAACCTCAAACGTTTCAAGGGACTTGTTACAACTGTGACAAGCCGGGGCATCGGGCTAACAAATGCAAGAAACCAAAGTGTGAACGCGCGCACATGGTGGATGAAGACGGAATGCCTTTGGTGGCAATGATTTCCGACAAAACCGCAATGTTGGATGAGGTCAATGCTGTGACCAACACTCCAAAAGGATGGTGGGTTGATACGGGAGCGACCCGTCATGTGTGCCCAGACAGGAGCCTCTTTACCACCTTCAAGGAGCTTGCGGGAGATGAGAAGCTGTACATGGGAAATGCAACCACCGCGGACATCAAGGGTGAAGGAACGGTGATTTTGAAGTGGACTTCAGGGAAGGAGCTCATTTTAAGCAACGTGTTATATGTCCCAGACTTGCGCAAGAGCCTAGTCTCGGGATGGTTGCTTAATAAGTTTGGATTTCGTTTAGTTTTTTAGAGCGATCAATTTGTACTTACTAAACGAGGAATGTATGTTGGTAAGGGCTATGCCCAAAATGGTATGTTCAAATTGAATGTAATGGCAGTCAAAAAGAACATGAATAAAATTGCTACTACTTTTACTTATATGCTTGAGTTTTCTGATTCGAATAAATGGCATGGTAGATTAGGTCACATTTATTTTAATTCAATACGCTGCTTAATCAATTTAAATTGTATACCAACATTCCATATTGATTCACATTATAAATGTTAAACATGCATTGAATCCAAACTTACAAGATCATCATCGAAATCGGTTGAACGAATAACTGAACCCCTTAATTTAATTCACACCGATATTTGTGATTTAAAAGCGGTATCCACAAGAGGTGGAAATAAGTACTTCATCACGTTTATTGATGATAGTACTAAATATCGCTATGTATATTTACTAAAAAGTAAAGATGAGGCAATAAGTAAATTTATCTTGTATAAAAACGAAGTTGAGAATCAACTCTCAAAAGAAGATAAAAGCTTTGCGAAGCGACCGAGGAGGCGAATATGTTGCACCTTTTGCCGATTTATGCGCAAAAAGTGGCATTGTACATGAGTGTACACCTCCTTATTCTCCACAATCAAATGGCGTGGCGGAACAAAAGAACCGTACATTGAAAGAAATGATGAACGCCATGTTGATAAGTTCTGGGGTGAGCCTGGAAATGTGGGGGGAAGCCATACTCTCGGCTAATTATCTTTTGAATAAGATACCACTCAAAAAGAGAGACGAAACTCCATATGAGTTATGGAAAAGGATAAATTACACTTTTCGTCCTTTATGTTTGTAACTGGTTGCAATGGATGACCTTTATCTTTAATAATTACAGTCACAGTCCTTTATTTGCAAAACTCGTTACAACTTAGGTCCTTTGACCCTAACCTGGTTAATTTTTTTAGTTAAATATGGCATGTGCCTTACACATGAGGGTAAATTAGTAATTTTACTAATATATTTAAATTAAACAAATACACAAAACACATATCTTTGTTTCATTGTTTGAGATCTCTCTCACCTCTCTATCTCTCCCCAACCAATCCCTACCCCCACCATCACTGTGAGAGCTACCGCTATCACCACCACCGTTTCCGGCAACCCTCTCTATCTCTCCCCAACCAATCCCCACCCCCACCATCACTGTGAGAGCTACCACCACCAACGTTTCCGGCGAGGTTCCGAGCAAGATTCTGTTTAAAAAATGCTATATTGCAGGAGGAAGTACTGATCGAAGTGGAGGCTGCACAATCTGTGTACGGTGACGATTGTCTAGTTATCTCACAATACCCACCTCATCTCAACCTTCTAATCAAGCCCAGAACTGTCGATGTTTCATCTCAACAAGTTTTCCCTTTTCAAGATCCCCATCTTTCATTCGATCCACTTGTTCATGTATAAAGTCTGTTGATTATTAAAAAGATGACATTTTTATGCTCTGATTGCAAGAAAGTTATAGTTTTTTAGTTATCTGTTGTGTTGATTTTGTGTTTTTAAATAGATGGGAAATTAGTTTATTTGAAGTTGGGTTTTTTTAATCTTTTTGTGAAATTAGTTGTGTGTGTTATTGAAATGTTGGTTATTGTGACAGTTGAACTTATTGACGAAGAGATATTAGAAAAAAAGGGAAATTGGTTCACCTCTTGGGTTTGGGTAAGTTGTTTCATCAGATCTGAGTCTGGCCACCATTGAAAAACGTGAGGGTTGGATCTTGATGGCGGCGGGACTATAGAGGTCAATGGTGATGGTGATGATGTCGCTCTTCGACAGTGTTGGTGGGTGGTGGTGTAGGTGGTGATGGCTTGATGGTGATGATAATTGTGGAAGTGGTATTAGAGAGAGAGAGTACAGGGGAGAGATAGAGAGAGTAAAGTGGAGATGATGATGAATGTTTAGTTTATAATTTTTATATAAGTTTTTAAATTTTGATATTCTTTTCTTATATATTTAATGACTGTTTTGCCCTCACATGGGTTGCACATGACCTCAGTTAACTGAAAGTTTTAACCAAGTTAGGGTCAAAGGACCTAAGGTGTAACGAGTTTTGCAAATAAAGGACTGTGACTGTAATTATTAAAGATAAAGGTCATCCATTGCAACCCGTTACAAACATAAAGGACGAAAAGTGTAATTTACCCTATGGAAAAAGAAGAAGCCTTCATACAAATACTTGAAAGTGTGGGGGTGCCTAGCAAAGGTGATTGTACCACCTCCTAAGGCTCTTAGGATAGGACCCAAAACTGTTGATTGCATATTCATTGGCTATGCGCATCAAAGTAGTGCACATCGATTTCTTGTACATGAGTCCAAGAATCCTGATGTACACGTCAACACTATCATGGAGGTGAATCCTAACGTTGTGTCTTACTTTGAAAATGTGTTTCCTTTGAGAAGACAAACACATGCAACTTCATCAACACCTAATTTTGAAGTAGGTGAAAGTTCATCTACACCAGTTGATGAGGTAGTTCATGATAAGACACATGAATGACCCGAGGTTGAAGAAAGTGATCGTAGGCGAAGTAAAAGGCCAAGGGTTGAAAAATCCTTTGGTCCAGACTTCGTTAGCTATATGGTTGAGGGCGAGCCCAATACATATCGCGAAGCAGTTTCTTCTTCAGAAGGACCTCAATGGAAAGAAGCAATAAAGAACGAAATTGATTCGATATTGCAAAATCATACTTGGGAGTTAGTAGATCTTTAGCCTGGTTGCAAACCACTTGGATATCGTTGGATATTCAAAAGGAAGATGAAAACTGATGGAAGTATTGATAAATACAAGGCTAGGTTGGTGATTAAAGGGTTTAGACAAAAGGAAGGTCTAGATTACTTTGATACCTACTCGCCTGTGACGCGCATAACCTCGATTAGATTGGTTCTTGCTATAACGGCTTTAAGAAATTTAGAAGTTCACCAAATGGACGTTAAAACCGCATTTCTAAATGGCGATTTAGAAGAAGAGATTTACATGGAGCAACCTGAAGGTTTCTCCGCCCCAAGTCAAGAGGGTAAAGTATGTAAACTCGTCAAGTCTTTGTATGGCTTGAAGCAAGCACCAAAACAATGGCACCAAAAGTTTGATCATGTCATGATTAACAATGGTTTCAAAATAAATGAGTGCGACAAATGTGTTTATTTTAAAGACACAAATGAAGGTTATGTGATCTTATGCCTTTATGTAGACGATATGCTTATCATTGGGAGTAATGATAAAATTATCAAAGCTACTAAAAGCATGTTGAAAGCGAGATTTGACATGAAAGACATGGGTTTAGCGGATGTGATTCTTGGAGTAAAGATCATAAGAACCCAAGATGGTCTTGTGTTAAGTCAATCTCACTATGTGGATAAAATTCTTGAAAAATTCAATGCGGGAGATACGAGTGTAGCTTGAACTCCAGTTGATACCTCCCTACATCTCAAGAAAAATAAAGGAGATGGAGTTGCTCAGTTAGAGTATTCAAGAATTATTGGCAGTCTAATGTATCTAATGACATGTACTAGACCCGACTTGGCTTACGCGGTGAGTAGGCTAAGTAGATACACCAGCAATCCGTGCACGGATCATTGGAAAGCTATCACGAGGGTGCTTAGATACATAAGATACACAAGAGATTATGGACTGCATTATACCCGACAACCAGCAGTGATCGAAGGATACATTGATGCAAACTGGATATCGGATAATAAAGATTCCAAATCAACAAGTGGTTACGTGTTTACACTTGGAGGAGCTACTATTGCTTGGAAGTCTTCTAAGCAAACGGTCATAGCGAGATCCACAATGGAATCCGAATTTATCCCCTTAGATAAGTCAGGCGAGGAGGCGGAATGGCTACGTCAATTCGTGGAATATATTCCAAGATGGCCAAAGCCTTTGCCAGCTATATGTGTACATTGTGATAGCCAATCAGCAATTGGTAGAGCTCAAAGCTTGATGTACAATGGCAGATCAAGGCATATGCGACGTAGACATAACACGGTACGCCAACTACTCTCAATGGGTGTTATCACAATTGATTATGTGAGATCAAAGGATAACATTGAAGACCCATTTACAAAAGGCTTAAGCAGAGAGTTAGTAGAAACGTCGTCAAGAGGAATGGGACTAAAGCCCGTGATAAATAGGAATATGAGGGAAACCTAACTTAGTTGACTGGAGATCCCAAGATATAAGTTCAATAGGACAACTTAATCATATTACCAAAACGGAGTCACTGTGGGGGAGTACCCCAAACTAAATAAAAAGGGAGTTATATATACTTCCTAGTCCATTCCAATCAGTGACATTGACGTGAGGCTAAGCATATTAAGGTTAACGATTTTGGGAAATCAAATAACCATGATGCTTTTAATGATTCATGGGAATCACCTATATTAGAGAGAAGTAGGGTCGCTTCGAATGGATTTGTGGGGTGTGCAAATCCTAGAGCTCCCGCAGAACCAGGCTAGTGTTCCAGGACCATAATAGGACACGACAATGAGGGGTTGGCCAAACCAGGGAGAGTAATGTGTGAAGTGTATTGTCGTTTACACAAATGGGGGTATGTTCAAGGACATCGCGTCTACAAACCGCTAGTAAGCTAAGTATGCTTCACAAAAGAAGGTTCAAAGGTTACAACCTACCTATCTTGCAATACTCAACTGTCGAAGTTTATCGTTGAATAGTGTAAGGAAAAGATCGATTTCCATACATGTGGGGGATTGTTGGAAATTTGATGAAAATAACATTTTTTGTGGGGGATTCTTGGAAAAATAGGTGAAAATAACATTTTTCACAAATATAGGAAAATGGTTTTTTCCAATTTTGGACTAGAAATAAATATAAGAAAACGAGCAGGTTTTATATATTTATTTGTGGGTTTGTGTTCTATGTTGGAAGACCTTCGCAACGAACTAAACCACGTCCAAAACGGAGCTAAGATGAA